>OX589601.1:12087541-12284554 GCA_951329385.1 Polia nebulosa | reverse complement strand
AATTTGCTTTTCCAATTGTATAATTATATTTATATGACGGGTAACTCTGTTGGGAATGTGGCTCGACAAACGGACATTTTACGACCATACGAGACATGTGCGACCACAGCGCGCGACCACTGACCACACAGCAGAATCTGCGACCACGCCAACATGGCTGACATTTTCAGTTTTATATCGCGCCAACTATTTAATGACACGGATACGCAATTTTTTGGCTGAAAAAACCTGTAAAACTTAATTCAAGGGCTTTATTTAAATGCAAGTGTATAGCTTTGTTCATAAAAGTTGGATATGTGAGCCACAAACATAAAAGAAACTTGAGTGGTACGCGTATTTGAAAATTCGCTGCAAATTGAGTGTTTTTGTTGATGAACTGCTAACGGGAGGTGTATTTATATGTAAACGTAGAATGCATGGAGTGAAAGCCGATATCTGAACAATTAATCCAGTGTCGGAGTGAACTAAAAGAAAAAAAACTATGCTTGGAAATAGCATCGCTGTATTTCATTCCGCTGAAAGCTGAATGTATAATTCTAATAACACACACTGGTGCCAATTCTCTTGTTTAATAACTAATCTAAAAAACTTTTTTACAAAAAAATAGAACCGACTTCAAAAAAAGTGCAAAATAACTTTAATTTCAGAAGTCGGTGTTTCTGGTTTAGTGTCATCGTTGTTTGACGTATCGATCGCAGCAATCGCGGTTGATTTGCTGTCAATTTTTGAAGAGTTTCGTTGTCTGTCTCCGAAACCCATCACCAGATTTATATGAAATTTAAATGGGACCATTTCAGAACAAAACCCTTTCGAACAAATAAATAATTCTGCAAATCCATCCGTCATAATATGACGGAGTTATACCCGAACTTACACAAAAAAAAAAACAAAAAAATACAAACATCCGCATTGACAACCTCCATCTTTTTGTAGTCGGTTAAAAATGAGAGAATCGCTATCTTTTACTTAAAGGCAGTGCGAGAAAAGGACGGCTATAGCTATGAACTAAGTTAGAGATGTCAAAATAGTTTATACCTTGCGCAATTTGACAGCTCTAAGTTAGACAAAAGGATTAAGCTTTTTGGTCAGTTTTGAGATGTAACTTAACAAAATTTGCGATTTTGACACGGTTGATCAAAAAACGTTGGTGTTGTTGCTACTGCAGAGTGCCTTGGTTTGAACGTAAAGTTTTATTTGGATTAATTTTTTTTTTTCGAGGTTTGGAAATCATCAAATGATTTCTCTTGCTCGTGTCAGACCTCACGTGTTCGTTCAGTTACCCATTGCTTTACAGAAAAAAAGGGCCTAGTTGAGTATTTCAAACAATCCCGCAACCCTGACAGGTATCAGCCCTACTGTATCCTCCGGGCGATCCATACAATGGTAACACACGGGATCCTGACTCCGGTCCCAAACATTGTGAGGACCTGCGTCTGGCGGAAGGTGAGGATGCCGTGGCACCTCTCTAACCACTTCTCAAAGAGGGGACTTATCACCGCGATTGTGGCGTGCACAGCGTTGGGTTACGACAATCGCTCTCTCCATGCTGCCATGAGATCCCCTTGGAACTATACATGAAATACTCTTGGCACTCCTCAGAAGCAAGATTGAATTTAAGCCCAGTTAATGAAAATAGAATAATACATTGGACCTAAACATGCATACATAGAGCAGTGGTGACCCAGTGGTAACAGCCGTGACTTCCAAGTTGTAGGTCGTGAGTTCAAACCCAGACAGGCGCCGCTTTACTTTGCGTAAATTATTTCATCACCACTGCTCTCAAAGCGGTGAATGAAAACATCGTGAAAACACCAGCATGTCCTAGAAACGAAAATTTGAATACTTGTGACATCCACTAATCCGTATTAGGCCCGGGTTGTTAATTACGGTCCACATCCTCTCACAGAGAGGAGGCCTGTGCCCCAGCAGTGGGGACAATAAAAGGTTGATGATGATGATGATACAAACCTAATTGATGAAACGTGTGTGTACTGTAGCACCCCAAGTCTCCAGTAAGGCCTGCAGGGCTCCAGGGGGTGCTTTAGTATCTTCAGGGTAGTGGTCTCACTCGCTGCTTGCGAGAGTGTGGCGTACGAGAGTAACTGGCTTATATGTACAGTGTAATAAATGAAAGAGGGATAGGGCACTCTATCAACTATATTGAATCACGTTAAAGAATACATCTGCCCTCTTGCCACGGGTGAGTTCAAGTCTGTCCTTAAACAAATGTGACGCCTATTCTATTATATTCAAAATTCGACTCTACAATAATCTCAACAGCCAGCTGAAGGCCGGTACAGACCTGCTGAGTTTAGTCTGTCTACAATCGCCACAGTACCTACTATAGGTACCTATGCATCTTCCTAATCCTTTGGAGAGCACTGGTCCGAGTTCATTTGAAGTCTCGTTAGTCCTAGACTATTGATTCTAAACATAATTATTTACATCGGTTTCAATAATTCTCTTCAAAACCTTCATATCCAACAGATTCAAGGCCCATTTCTACAATAAGCGACGTACAAAGCAATAATCTTATGCTATATTGTGTCATACGAACATATTGGGTACCCGGAAGATACTTTAACCGCGATATGAGCACGGGTACCCGAGAATGCAATAACTATTTGACATAACGGTAGCAAGTTGACTACAAATATGGATGATAACTACAATATTGCATGCCATCTACCCTCAAAATGTGAGACCCAAAGCTATTCTGGGACGGTTATTAAAAAAGTTATGGTTATTTTTAAGCTAACACGTTTAAAATACTTACTACCTTCCAATTTGTGATTCTAAACAAGAAGTTTAGGACCTTAATTATAAAAAGAAATAAACAAAATAGGTAACCAGGTTATAAGTTTAAACACTGATTAACAGATTCTTAATTCAAGTTAACTGCCCGGATGAAGAATAAATGTGGGTGGTATAGTACTTTTTTATTTTGGGTGGGTTAGTCATCCGATGACTTCTCCCGGTCTGGGTGGAGCGGGAGGGCGTGTCAGACTATTACTGACTAAAATCCACCCCTGTTCTCTTCTTGCCTGAGTGCCCAGGGGAGCGGTAACTCTGTTACGAATTTACCTGCTTGGCATGCAGCCACCGGCCATGATGGGCCCAGTCAGTGTTGACTGACATACTTTATTTGAGGCGCGCGTGGAACACTACTAGGATTCTGAGGCTGGTGGTAATCTGACGGCGAGCTACCCATTACTCGCCGTCTGCAGGCCCGCGTCTACGGTAGCCGGAGATCGTCCTGCGACCTCTGACGCTCAGGGCGTCTCCTGCGGCGGCGGCGTCCAGCTGGGGGCGTGAGGGCCGCTCCTTTGAGTCTCCCTCACCCGTACAACCCTCCTCTTTCGCGAGCATTACTGCTTCGCAAAAGAAGGAGGGTGGTATAGTACTAACTAACCATTTAAAGGAGGCTTTGTCTATAGACAGCTGAATGTGATGGATGAGACGTTGCTATCTTGAATTTAGGATGCACTAATCAGTATTTAAATACTGTTAAGCCAGTTTCATAAACAAGGCTGCAAGCTTTGTGCTTTAAGGAGTCTCCTCACTACACCATGTCAGGCAAAACATAATATTTTTATTGAAAAGTATGAGACTATATTATTATTGATTTAAAACGTAAGTTTACAGTGCTTAAGACCAAATCACTTAAAAACTATACATAGGAAAACATAAAAATACTTATACTAACTTAGGATACTAATTACTTAGAAATAAATATATACTTACACACTTGGTACGGCTTATCATGGAAGATATCCAGATCTATGTGCTACCCGGCCCTGCATGCGGACGGCGAGCAGTGGGTAGCTCGCCGTCCGATCAGCACCAGGCCCGTGAGTCGACGGAGCGTAGTGTTCCACGCGCGCCTCAAAGAGATGAGTGTAAGCCACCACTGACGGAGCCCGTCGTGGCCGGTGCCTGCATGCCTAGGTGTAGCGGATAAATTCTGAAAATGAGTTACCGCACCCCTGGGCACTCAGGCAGGGAAGGAACAGGGGTGGGTTTTAGTCAGTAAGAGTCTGACACGCCCTCCCGCTCCGTCATTGGATGATTTCCCAACCCACAAACAAAAAAAAAAAAGATCTATGTGCTGGGTGAGCAAAGAGTTCAGCAGTATGACAGCTCGGGCCGTGGCTACAGCAGCAGCTCATCGAGTGCGCACTCCCGGGGGCAAAGCGAACAGTTTCCTCCGACGCCGAGGACTTTCGACGCCCTCACCTCCAACTAGGAAACACACCCGCTAAACCCACCCGCTCCAAAGTAGTTGGATTATCCACTCTGTTTGTCAAGACATGGTGGTAGTGAACTAGTAAAAGTTATAAACGCCTGTGTCTAATCATTAGTTATGTTACGATGTATAGTCAAATTTCTTTATGGAGCAAAGTTCAATTATGTTTCCATGGTCATCAAACTATACTTCTCAAGGTTTTATCGATAAATAGTTGGATAGTAGGTAAAAAGGCTAAAATCTATTCGGAGAAAACCTAACAATAAACTAAGTATCGTTTTTCATTGGTAAAAATGTTGATGCCTTTGTATACGTTTTTGAAACTGGTGTGGTTGTGAAATTAAAACCAAAATGCTAAAGCCTTACTTATTAAAAAAAAAAACAATCGACTTCCAAAAAAGAAAATACTTACAATAAAAATTAAAAAATAACTTTAATTTCGGAAGTCGGTGTTTGCATTTTATTTCTTCGTTTTTTGACACTGACTTCCGAAATTAAAGTTGTTTTTTAATTTTTAGTGCATTTTCTTTTTTGGAAGTCGGTTGTGTTTTTTGTAAAAAAGTTTTTTTTATTTTTCACTTTTTAGTTGTTACACCTCAGAACTAAAAACCCCAATAAAATGGAACGTGGAATTTAATCATACTCGTAATTGGTGAAATCCAAAACGTCATCGAGGTATACGTATTTTTCGTTTCTGTTCAGTTTTTAAAAAGCGCTGAGGCAATTTCGATAAAATTTATACGGGACCACCTCGGGAGTATATTCAATCGGATAAAAAAAGAATGTTGAAAATCGGTCCACAATTGCCGTAGAAATCGGTGGACATACATAAAAAAAAATACATACAGTCGAACATAGAACCACAGTGTTCTTAGGTTTAACTTTGGATGCGCAGCTTCAGTGGAGCCCCCATATAGATAAACTGTCCAAAAAACTTAGCTCTGCAGCATACGCCGTAAGGAAAATTCGTGGTTTAACTGATTTAGAGACAGCTCGTTTAGTATACTTTAGTTATTTTCATAGTGTGATGTCGTACGGCATTCTGTTGTGGGGAAATGCCGCCGATATTCAGACAATTTTTGTTTTACAGAAAAGGGCTATTCGTGCAATTTATAAATTAAGTCCCAGACACTCCCTCAGAGACAAATTTAAAGAGATTAATATTATGACTGTTCCCTCTCAATATATTTATGAGAATCTCATGTATGCACATAAAAATATTAATCTGTTTAAAAGATACAGTGATATCCATAGCATAAATACTAGGAACAAACACAAATTTATTGTACCAAAAACCAGGCTCAAGAAAAAAATAGGTGGTTCGTTTAGATGCCAATGTATACGTTTCTATAATAAACTTCCTAGCCAAATTCAAGAACTAAGCATAAATAAATTTAAATCATTTATTAAACGTAAGCTATGCCAGAAAGCTTTTTACACAATTAATGACTTTCTTGAGGACAAAAAGGCGTGGGATTGAGCTGCTTCAATGATATACATGAGCCATTGTTTTCATATGTACTACTTACTGATGAAAAATTTTTTATATATATATTTTTTTTAATATTCGTTTTTGACATGAATACTTGTATAGTATTGCATTATATTTTTTATTTTATTTTTTTATTGACATTTTATTATTATTATTTTTTTTTTGACTTGAATACTTTGTTAAGTATTATATTTATTTTTATTTTTTGATTGACATATTATGATTACTATTTTGTTTGACACAAATATTTACTTTGTAAAGTATTATATTTTTTTTTTTTTTTTGATTACTTAATTATTGTAAATGTGAGGACTATGTGGGTTATTATTATTATTTTCTCCTCCTTTTTACAGTAATTTTCAACGTTGTCTGACAGTTTGAGTACTTTTGCGGCCTACCCAAATGTCTTTTCTTTGGTATTGTTCGTCATGTCATTGAGCTCCTTAGTGGTTTTTAAGTTGAGCTATTCGACTATTGACAAATGCTTGCACTGACTGGACAGGTCCACTCAAATATGTTTGGTTCTTTCTTCAAAAGACCACTACAGACACTAAGCTGCATGGTCCTCATATAGAATAATGTGAATGCGAGAACTATGTATGTCGTTATATTCATGTAGATTTTATGATTGTCTGGCAGTTTGAGTATTTTTTGCGGCCTACTCAAATGTCCTTACTTTGGTATTGTTCGTCGGTTCGTTGAGCACCTCAGAGTTCTGAGTTGAGCTTCGCGATGACTGACAAATGCTTGCACTGTCTGGACAGGTCCACTCGAATTCGTGTGTTGCTTTCTTCATAAAGCTCATCCCAGACATAAACGTACATGGTTCTCATAGGATCTAACCAGTCCACATTGTATGGATTTGAACACTAAAAGAGACTTTGACCTCTGAGTTTGTTTCGGTGTTTCTTCTCAGGGTAGTCAGCTAGGAAACACCGGCCTCATCTAGCTTAAACTGACAAAAAAACATTGACGTGTAAAAGTGTTCCTTGTAACCTATTTACTGAATAAACATCATTTATCATTTATCATTTAACCTTTTTTGGAGTCGGTTAAAAGTCAAGTGTAAATCCGAATGGTGAGCAAAGTGATCCGAACGAATCATATTTTTAAACAAGTTTTTTTTTAACCATATACTTTTTACAAATGTTACGGTAATCTTTAAATATAGAACTACTTTCTGTATTTATTTCAAAATTACAGGCTCTGCAGTTTTGGAGATAAGGGTGAGAATAGTCATTTTTAATCTATTTTCTTTAAAAAAAAAAACTATTTATTACAAAATTATGAAAGCAAAAAATTGAGACTGTGACCAAAAGAAACGCCACCCCACAAAAAACAAAAAACATCACAAAATTATCTACTGCAAATTTTCATCCCGCAGGCAGAGAAAATTAGTGTGTAATACTGGTAGGTATTCGTAACAAAGCTGTAAATAGCTTATGAATCCAACACATGGGAAATCCAAACTGTTGGCGAGACAGTGCGGATCAGATTAGGTTCCGGACCGTTGAGTGGTTGACAGCCCTATCCATGAATAGTGCGTCCGATTCCGTGTTGTTGAGATATGTATGGCACTCTACATACGGCCTAAATGCGGCGGAATTCCGGGCAAGAGTGTCCAGGAACTTAACTACTTTACGTAACACTTTGAGTAGGAAACTTGTTTCCTTTATCCTGATTTTGGTCCTGGTTTCAATCCACAGGTCAGGCAATGTGCTATTGGGTATTTTATGAGGTAGTTTTCAGTACTTTTTAACCGACTTCAAAAAAAGGAGGAGGTTTTCAATTCGACTGTATTTTTTTTTTTTTTTATGTGTGTTACCTCATAACTTTTCACTACGTAAACCGATTTTGAAGATTTTTTTTTTATTTGAAAGATGTTGCTTCACATGTGGTCCCATTTTAATTTGGTGAAGATCTGATGAAGAACTTTGGAGATACACAATGGAACTCTTCAATAAATGATAGCAAACCTTCCAGAATTACTGCAATCGCATGTCTGTATATTGTTTTCACCACTTCACAACATTACATCACGCTGATACGCTCTGAAGGGTTATACATATTTGTACAGTTCACCCTGATACACCCTTAATTTCACTAACTATGTTCAAATTCCATATTTTTGGGGCTATCAATTCGGGCATAACTTTAACATTAATTTAGTTTTAGAATGGGGTACAACAACTAAAAAGTGAAAAATAAAAAACTTTTTACAAAAAAAATACAACCGACTTCTAGTTTGGTTTCTTGGTTATTTGACACCGACTTCCGAAATTAAAGTTATTTTGCATTTTTTAGTTTTATTTATGGAAGTCGGTTGTATTTTTTTTGTAAAAAGTTTTTTTAGGGTTCCGAAAGTACGAATGAAAAAACTTAACCCTTATAGGATCACTCGTGTGTCTGTCTGTCCGTCTGTCCGTCTGTCACAGCCAATTTGCTCCGAATCTGCTGGGCCGATAGAGTTGAAATTTTGTACACACATGAATATCTGTGACCCAAACATGGGCGTGTATCCTAAATAAACAAATTTGCAATAGGAGGTCACTTTTGGGGTAAAAATCAGAAAATTAAAAATCAAAGTTTTTCAAACTGTGTCGTGCGACATATCAAATGAAAGGGCACATTGGGAGAGTTTCGAATATTTTTTTTCATAATTTTAAATTTTATAATTTTGAAGTTATTTAAGAAAATAGATGATAAATGACCATTCCCCCCCTCTCCTTATCTCCGATACCACTTTGCCTAAAATTTTGAAAAAAATACAGAAAGTAGTTCTTTACTTATAGGTAGATTACAGGAAAACCTATATAATGCAGGTGGTTTAAAAAAAAACCTGATAACAATATGATTGATTCGGAACCCTTCGCGCGCAAGTCCGACTCGCTCTTTGCCGGTTTTTTTACTTTCGGGGGGAAATTTTTAGAACGCACCTGGACTTAAAGACCAGGGAGTGTGGGGTTGGTACCTGACTAAAATCACCCCGGTGATCACCATACGCACATGGAAGAGGCTCCGTGACCTCTTAAAGACCACCCTGGCACCGCCTCTAAGTATCTCTATAAGTATCGTCTATTCTGGCACATCCCTGGGAAAACTCAGTAGCTACCATAAATCTAGATTTGTAGCCAGTTGAATGCAATTGCTTGGTGCATTGCTGTCAAAATGTGAGAGCAAAAAAAAAAAGAAGGTTCACCAATACCTAAGAAAGAAAGAAAGAAAAAAGTTTATTTTGTGCTTCGCACAGAAAAACACAATTATTTTACATTATACCATCAAAACAATATTAATACATAAAAAACGACATAATCAAAAAATATAAAGAAAAAAACATAGGTAAGACCTGTGCGAGGCCAAAAAAGCACCTATCTCAGCATAATGCTGCGACATTTATAAAATAAATATCACAGCGCTGGTATTCTGATAGGGCCTGTGAAGCCACGGATACACTCACGGAATATATACATAAAAACTATATAAATAAATAAAATAAAAACCCTACCTACTGAGTGTTGCTATCCTTTACGCAACTTTATTCGAGTTATTTTTTGTTGCACGTGCGCGTTGGTGGATATCACAGGTCTTCGAATTTTTAGTTCTAGGACATGCGGGTTTCCTCACGACGACGTTTCCCTTCTAGTCCAGTCAGTCAAGACAATCAATTCATTATAATTCCAAAAGTTTTCAAATTTTGATGTAAGGTCGGGAATGGTATAAAAACAGACTATAAAATTTTGCAACCTGTTCCGCAGTCTGGAACATTGTTAAAAATGCAATAAATGATAATTTGCTCAGTTCTTGAGACCAAAATTCCAAAAGTTCTGCAAAGTTGGAGTGGTGTTAAATATATTATTTTACATCACGTGTCAAATTTGCAACCAATTCAAGTGTACGGAACATTTTTTGTTATTAAAAATTAATGTTTTTCTTTATTAAAATTTTTTGACGTTTCGTGAGAGCTAGGCTCACGTGTGGGGTGTCAAAAGTTGCGTCTCCGCACGGGCTAACGGATTTTATAAAAATAAATTTTTTTCTAGAACGAAAATTTTTCAAAATGCGCACAAAACTAAATTTTTTGAGAAAAATTTGGAAAATTTGTTCCAAAACCAGGACTCGGATACGCGAAACACGCACCGGGACACAGGTAAGGGTTGATGGAGTCCTATGGAGTTTAAACCAAAAGAATCTAACGAGTAGAATTTGAGATATCTAATTTTGAAAATAAATTTTTTTTGAAAAAAATCACAATTTGTAGGTATTCGAAAAATAAAACAAAAAATGTTCCGTACACTTTGATTGGTTGCAAATTTAATACGTGATATGAAATTTTATATCGAAAACTTCTCCAAGTTTGCAGAACTTTTGGAATTTTTTTCACGACCATACAGCAAAAATTAATTAAATTGCAATTTTAACAATGTTCCGGACTGCGGACAAGGTTGCAAAATGAGATTTATTGTGGTCTCAATGTACCATTCATTTGACCGAAGTTTGAAAACTTTTGGAATTATTATTAAATTTTCGATTTCGAATGTCAATAATGACTGGACTATTCACCGTTTTGAGAGCAGTGGTGATGAAATAAATTAGGTACACAAAGTAAAGCACCTGTTTGAGTTTGAACCTACGACGTACAACTCATAAGTCGAGGCCGTTACCACTGGAAGACGTATTTACTAAGTTTGATTTCTCGTCAGTGTTGTCTAAGATAAACATAGCAATAACCTGCAGATGGAAACATTCCAAGCCGACATCCTCGTGCTTTTAAAGCGCTCTCTTAACTTCAAGACCATAACATTTTCCTACCGCAAGATTTCCATATGATTACCTAGAGGTTTAGCAACTCAGCTTACCTCGTGGGTACGTTACTGTGCCAGTGTACTTGCCCACTTACTTAACTAGTCCACAACGTCTCAGCGGAGCGACAGACAACGATGAAAGTTTACGTAGAAAAAATCTGTTTAAAAGAAAGAATTTTGCTTTTTTTTACAGTATGGACTATTCCGGTGAGATCTACCGGGAAATATTTTAATTTTGTGTAATGAGAACCCGCAATCTAGCCCCTGGGTTTGCTTAGAACAAAATAGAAGACGCTTTACGTCCGTATTTTAGTAAGTTGTTGGATTTGAGTTCGAATGTCGACTTGAATTTGACAGATTTGTTACTTATTTTACTGAAATCAAGTTTATGACACAATACTGTTTTTTAAAGCCAGTCTTTACAACTTTTATTTACAACATGATGTAGTAGCCCTAGTTTACCTAGTTTTTTTTTTTTTTTTTTGTTTTTTTTTTTTTGTTTTGTTTGGTCTAGTTTAGTTCTATTCTATTCCATTCTTTTAGCACTTGTGGCTTCGAATCAGAGACCTATTGATAGATTCTACCATTACACGTGTAAGCAGACACACCAGTTATGTATGGAGGCAATGCTTGAGTTTTTTTTTTCAGTTTTTGATGGCATAGTGGAGTTAGCTGACAAGTGGTGGATAATTTAATTTTATGATTATATTTTGGACGATATTTTTTTTATTTTTCTGTTTCACTTATATTACATACAAATATTATAAGATTGTTGCATACAATTATGCAGATTCTAGTTCTTCAAACTTAACAGACTGATGTGTTGCTGGGGAGTATGTTGGCCACTTCTTCTTCCCAGCTAAAACACTAGGAAGTGGTGACGGGCGAGCGTTTTGGGGGACTGTCTTTATGGAGAACTTTGACGTTCAAAAAGTGCTGGCTCTCAGCCTAGTTTGAATAAATTACTTTTGATTTGCTTTGATGTAAAAGTTTATATCAAACACTGTTTCAAGAAACCTTTAGCTACATCAACGTTTTTCGAGTAAAACCTTTCACAGCCTGAGCTAAAAATATACGATATAAAAAAACCGGCCAAGTGCGCGTCGGACTTCACACATTTAGGGTTCCGCACCAAATGTATTTTTGACTATTTTTATGGCTTTGGGTTAACAAGATGCTCATACTGTGAAAATAAAGACTTTAGCTCTAACAGTTCGGCTGTAAAACCTGTGTAACAGACGACGCACAGACAGACAGACGGACACGTAAGTGACAGCAATAGAGATCCGTTTGGAATCTTCGGGTTCGGAACCCTAAATATTTGGTGTGCAGAAAATTAATATTTGGCTAGCAGGATTATTTCACCCGGGAACTAGAGCAGAGAAAGTTTTAGGTTTAGGGTTCTTTAAACCCTGCAGACAGAAATAGAAACCCTGCCGCGTGGGGCTCCGTTGGCTTATCTTACTTACGACTATCGTCAGCATATTGTCGCCTAAAAAATCGGCATTTTGTAGAATGCCTAGGTATTATACCTAAAAAAGCTTTGTTAGTATATCATAACGTAATTAATCATAAATAGAAGTCAAAATTGAATAAACCCAAATCACTATTAGTGGCTTTATTATTATTATAACTGCAGCTTTAACAGCTGGTGTAAAAAGACGGTTTCCGAAGCCAAAAGCCACATATTCTACCCATTATTTGGATCATTTTTTCCACTAGACAATACCTGGAAATCCACTGGTTCTAGAGATATTGAAGGTCAGTCGCATTACCTATGGAGAGAATTGTCACGTGACTCACGTCCAGGTAATGTCATTGCCATACATTTTGTATTAAGCGTAGCGTGAACGCTAACAGAAAAGTATTTTGTCTCAGGCCACGGCTTAGAGAAGTGTCACGTGACTTATCGTAGGTAAAGTCATTGCCATACATTTTGTACTAAGCGTTAGCGTAAACGATAATAGAAAAATAATATGACAGTAATATGGCTAGAGGGGCAGGTTATACTGGCCTTAAATAGCTTGGTACTGTAAAGGCAGGCCTTGCATAATTCATCACTAAATTACTTCTCGTGAGGTGACACTCGGAAGTTGCGGATGCCTCGCATCAGGTGCCTCCCTTCTAATGGATTAATTCACTCATGGATTAACTTTGCGGATATATGGGAGGATATTATGAACCTTGGATATTGAATTAAAAGTTTGTCCGGGTGATGCTGTAAATATGAGGTTCTGACTTGTCGGCTTGGTTGTAACTTCATGTATAAAATTAAATCTTTAATTTCGCCTAACGTCAGTTCATAAATTTAAACGACGTTTACAGGCATCTGAATAAATCCTGAGTCTAGTAATTTAATAATCCTCTTTTTTATATTTTAAATAATTATTATAGTTTGCGACTGGTTATCCCGACAGATTTCGCCCAGCGCTTACCTACCTAAAGCCTTCCCCGAATTGTATATGCAAATTATTATTTTTTCCTGAAAACCTTATTTGACTATTAGGTACGAACATATTTTTCGATTCAGTGATTCGTTTGCGAAATATTAAACTGTGATATTTTTTGTTCGAGTCGAGCGTCCCCCATCCCCTTAAAAGCTAAAATATTGACTTGAAAAATCTGAAAAAAATCTGGATGGCAGGTATCGGGTGTAAAAAGACAGTTTTCGAAGCCGAAAGCCACATATTCAACTCATTATTTCGATCATTTTTTTACTAAACCATACCTGGGAATCCACTGTTCTGGAGATATTGAAGGTCAAAGTGGCAATTCTTTTTTTTTACTTTTTCACGAAAATGAATTCAAAGTGTTATTACTAAACTTTTTTCCAAACTAACATTACCTGAATTTTCATTTTTTCTTCTTCGAAATTACATGTAGCTACAAAAACGCAATGAATATCAAACGTATCCGACAAATACCTACATGGCTTAAAGTGAAGGGGCGGGGTTTAAATCCACTTGCTTGGGTTCGCGTTACATTGCATGCAATAAAAATTTGTTTTTTTATCATATCTAAAAATCAAAGTTGTTTCCCAGCAATCATTTTTGTGCAAAGCTAATTTGTTAGTTGTACAGTATGCATAGTTGACGGCTATGTGATGTGTCTTTTAACACCCTGTATATAACGAATTTTGAAGGAAA
Organism: Polia nebulosa; assembly: GCA_951329385.1. Taxonomy (NCBI): domain Eukaryota; kingdom Metazoa; phylum Arthropoda; class Insecta; order Lepidoptera; family Noctuidae; genus Polia; species Polia nebulosa. The sequence goes on along the minus strand of OX589601.1, from coordinate 12,270,868 downwards.
ACTATCACGGCTAAGTTAAGTCTGTTAGTTTAAGAGTAATGCTCGCACAACTAAAATGTACCAACTCGAAAAATTTCGTACTAAATTACTTCGATGGAGTTGATACTAAACTTGTGTTGAACGGGTAGGAACGTATTAAATCATGAAAAAATAAAATCATAGCATACATGTTATGTTTATTAATTAAACCACGCCGGTTGAGTAACACATTTATTATAAATTAGGTTTTATTACTAAATGTCAAAACGTGACCGTCGTACACAAGCCTTGCTTAGAAGTGGGCAGAAGTGGGCTTCCTTGCCTAGGGCGCGTTCCCGCGTTACAATAATAACTTCTTTCACTTATTCTAAGCGTGTTCCATTACTGGGATAATGCCATATTTTTGTTACAATGCATACATTACGTCATGACCTTTATCTCAAACTAACTCAGAGACTCCCCAAACAGGAGCGCTTGGGTGTTCCAAACATTATAAAATTGATTACATAAATTAAATCAATTTTATAATTCCTTCTTCAGTTACCATCTTCCTATGTGGGCCTGTTTTTAAACGTTAAACCGTGAACTCAATTAATATGTTCCTAATAGTAAACATAAAGCCTTCTCCTAATTACGCATACTGTAACGGGCGACTACCTTACACTGCACGTGCCCCAAGACGCGATTGGCCAGTCTTAGATACAGAATACAGTAACTTTGTTTTCCATTAGAATGCAGATGTTGCATGCATTCTAATGTTTTATTACATTATCAGGAAACAAATGTGTCGAGTTTGCCTTCTCGAAATGCTTTGCTGAGGTAGTCAATATTACAATGAAATTCTCAGCTTCATTTTACCGGGATTGCACCTGTTTCAAAGATTCCACAAATTTTCCAGATGAACTTAATTTTTCACTACAATATCGACTAGGAAACAATTTGTGAATAATTAAAACAACCATTGAACTTCACTCGAAACATTCTCTCCAAAAACTTCCGCAGACAGACTTATTTATAACAATACCAATTAGTAAAGTTAACAAAGAAGAATTAAAACTTAATTAAGTAGATATTTCCTAATTTTTCTTCTACAAAAAGTAAACAAAATATCTAAAGAAATCACGCCATCTCGGCTCGTCTACAAAACTTCCCAAGGCAAAGTAAAAAGAGAGTTATGAAAACTATTAATTAGCAAAGAGTTTGCAACAAATAATTAAGATCTTATCATGGCTATCGGCAATGTAAAGAAAGTTTTCCTCTCTATCAAGAAAAAGTTAAAAAAATAAGATAGAATGTTGAGAAAAGCAATTTTATTAATAAGAAAATGAGTAAGTTGTTGCTATAAATATTTGTATCCATCCTGTGAATTAATGAACAGTTAGGTTCCGTTCCAATCATTACATGAAGACAAAAGAATCTAGGATTATTTTCTATAGTTAAACAAAGACACACTTTATTTTTTTATTTTCGTGTTCTCCTCAGCAAACAAATAATTTGATACTTATACCATGGCAATGCAAATAATAATAACTACTCCGTCATCTTTGGGTGTCCACCATATCGGATTTATAATGACGTCACTTAACTAACCATACAATGTTGCGGATTTTGTTGTGCACAAACTAAACTTAATTTAGACTGTAGCGACATCTATGACGCCGCACACGAACTAAAAATAGCAAGAATTCTACATCGCGCAAGCAGAGTTCTCCGCGCGATTTGAACATACTCGTATACAACAGTCCGAAATCAACCATTGGGCAGTTGCCCGGACCAGACACAACACCCGTCTGGTCGGAGGATCCTCCCTTTTCAACGGAGGTTTGCGGGACTTTACACTCTGTTCCGCTCACCTCCACACTGGTGACCCTCGACCATGAACGTCAGCGCAGCCTTCGTGCAGCTACTTCAGCGTGACGTCATCATCATCGCTTCCTTCAAGCTCTTGAGCAACGAGTCATACAGCCAGCCAGTACCAACGGCTTCTACGGGTATCCTGACCACCAGCATGCAGCGGATGCGCATTCCTGGTCAGCATCCTTAGCCTCTTTCATCACCATCAACCTCATCAGCGATCTTGGCGCAGCGAACAGCACCTTCGGCCGGTCGAAGAACCTCTCCTGGTCGACGCCAGCAGTCAAGCCACTACGTCGCACAGCACCGCTCCGACCCACTGGAGCCTGCAGCATCATCCCGACTCACTGGGACATCATCATCCCGACTCACTGGGGCATCATCCCGACTCACTGGGACATCATCACCCCGACTCACTGGGTCATCATCCCGACTCACTGGGGCATCATCCCGACTCACTGGGATAGCAACACCCCGACTCACTGGGGCATCACCGCAGACAGTTCCTACTCACCGTGAACTATGCGGCTCTTCCGGTTCCGACTCACTGGAACCAACCTTCCACTGGCCCGGCAAGCATCACAAGATGTATGGACGACTCATCAAGAACCATCGATCTCCGATCTCCGGAGGGGAGTGATGTAGCGACATCTATGACGCCGCACACGAACTAAAAATAGCAAGAATTCTACATCGCGCAAGCAGAGTTCTCCGCGCGATTTGAACATATCCGCCGTATATTGGCCGTTTTGCGTGGATGTGACGCATTTTTTCCCCCCAGTTTTTCTTTGTTTTTGTGTTTCTCTGTTTTTTGCGTCATGTTTACCGTAAATAAACGTATTTTCTTTCTTTCTTTCTTTTCTTTACAACAGTCCGAAATCAACCATTGGGCAGTTGCCCGGACCAGACACAACACCCGTCTGGTCGGAGGATCCTCCCTTTTCAACGGAGGTTTGCGGGACTTTACACTCTGTTCCGCATACCTCTAAACTCTAATCTCAATCCCTCTAATCTCTCTTATCTTAATTTAGACTATTCCTATCTTTTTCTCACTAATAAAACAAGAAAGAGACGGACGTAAATTAGAGCTGTCAAATTTAGTTGAACTAATATTTCCATACAAATTAAGGGTACCTACACCTAAAAACATGTCGATTAAAAACACGGTAAAGAGCAAGGCGTAAACTAGTTTGACATCTCTAACTTAGTTCTTAGCTATAGCCGTTCTTTTCTCGCACTGCATTTTAGTAAAAGATAGCGATTCTCTAATTTTAATAAATAAATAAATAAATTTTAGTTTAGTTATTGAACAAGATAATCGGCACCATTATCATCCCAACTAAAAATGTATGCAAAATTCCAACTCAATCAGAAACTGGGAAGTGGGTCAAGTTTAACTTCTAAGATTTATTTACATAGTTAAATGTGAATCTAATAAAAGCGTGTTAAAAAGTGACAATTCTATCAGCAATAAATGTTATCAAAAAGTCCAAACTGTTTGGGATTGACAAACGCTACATTTCGATAGCGTTTTCGTCCCTACCATTTTGAATTTTCAACAATCGCTATAGAGTGAGATCCAAGAGCCGCCAGACATTACTTATTTCCTGATCAACATAATGTGTGGGATTGAGTAGTGGACGCCGAAGACGCCAATTTACCGGTATCAGGTGCTAAAGTTACGTAATAAACATAATTCACTATTCTCAAAGTCTGAGTGCTGTTTTGGCTGTTTTACGGTATATTAATAAATAATTAATTGCTTAAAATTTTAACGCCTAATTAGTTTTTTATAATAGTCAAGGGCTGGTCGCCACCTCGATGGAGGTTCTATTCCAAGGCCAAACTTTGGGCGTAGTTTATTTAATAGATGTAAATAACAAAAATGACAGCTGGTCGTTGGTAAATTCGGAATAGAGTTACCGCGGCCCTTGGCACAGAGGCAACTGAAAGAATGAGGGTCGGTTTTAGTCAGTAAAAGTCTGACACGCCCTCCCGCTCCACCCAGAGCGGGAGAAGTCATTATTGATTTCGCACCCTCCAAAAAACAAGCCAAGATTTGGAAGGATGCAAAACACCCTCAATGGTTTATCAAAAATGGTCTAAACGTAAGCAAAGAAAGAGAATGTTCCGTTGGCTCTCAATGTCATTAATCAGAAAATAATGTCTGGTGGCTCTGAAATCTTTGACTATTATCGCTGATAGACTGTCAATATGTGTAGACATCTTAAGTCTTAAATCTTATTAAAAGTGCCGTAAGTTGTAATTTTAGTTGTTCACATATATTTATATAAGTATACAACGGCACAATCAGGTGACTGTCGTCAGCGATAATTCTGCGTTAAAAAACCCAACAACTCGAACGCGTTTGCGTAAACGTTCGCTGATGTCAAATCGTATAGAAAGAAAAAAACATACATACAGTCGAACACAGAACCTCCTTCTTTTTCGAAGTCGGTTAAAAAAGAGGTTACTCGTTATGGTCATCCGGCGGCGCTTATACAGTTTTAGTACAAATTGATCTTTACTTTAACGCGATCGAGTACATAAACAAACACATACTCGGGATACTATAATTTTTCGCAGACTCGAACGAAACAGTATAAACTTGTAAACGACAGTCGTCCAACGACAAAAATATCTTCACGACCGCTATAAGGTTTTATATACACTTACCTTTTTTTTTGGATTGGGAAATCATCTGACACGCCCTCCCGCTCTGGGTGGAGCGGGAGGGCGTGTCAGACTCTAACTGACTAAAACCCACACCTGTTCCATCCCTGCCCTTGGGCACTCAGGGGCGCGGTAACTCTGTTTCGAATTTATCCACGACCACTGTACAGGCATCAGCCGCCTCCTCCTGGCGAGCATTACTGCTTCGCAGAAGGAGGAGACCGCTTCCCATTCCCTCTCGCTCCGTACCATGGCCTGGACCAGGGCCGGGCGCGAGATGTCGCTGCCGCCGATCGATATACACTTACCTACCTAGTCAATTAGTGTAAGTACGTATGTGAGTACGAGGTACATACAAGGTGGTGATAGCAATACGATAATAAACATAAACAGTGAATACAACTTTTTGGTATAGGAATAACAACGAAATCGCGAAAAAAAACAGATGTTCTGTACATTTTGTCGAGTATTGCAAAAACCGGCCAAGTTCCTGTCGGACTTCACACATTTAGGGTTCCGTACCATATGAGGGAAATCAATATTTTGGTATTTGTTACTAAAATATACATAATAATAAACATTATCACCAAATTTCAAGTTCATATATAAATTGAAGTTAAAAAATTCTTCGGAACAAAATTTTGTGACAGACGACGGACAGACAGACAGACGGCCATACTGACAGACGGACCGATAGACAGACGAAAAGTGTTTTAATTTATTGTCTTCTCCATTTAGTATAAATAATAATAATATAATAATAATAATAAAGTTTATTTATCAAAAGTAACAATACAATGTGACATTTTTGGTGAACCACAAACTAAGCGTCTCTTGTATCTTGTGGCTCGGGAATGCGAAGTATACAAAGTTATAGGTTTCATAACATTTTGAGGATGTTATGTTAACACATTTTTCACATAGCCTTATTTGCGAATATGTCAGATAAGTAATCCTATAAATATGTGCCGATAAACTGCAACGCAGTTTGGTCGGGTCTACATAATTGTTATTAATGTTTGGACAAAATAAACGATTTAAAAAAACCGGTCAAGTGCGAGTCGGCCTCGCACACGAAGGGTTACGTACCATAAACTGAAAAAAATAACAATAAAAACACGTTTCTAGAAACGTGTTTTTTGTTGGGTACACTTCCGTCCCATTTCACGAAATCACTTCCACATATTGCAGGAAAGCGAGATGAAAGACATTTTAAAAAAAAGTGTGTATATTCTTATGTACGCATGTAAGAAGTTATACTTCTTTGGCGTAACAAGATAAAAAACCAAACTGTCACAAAGTTTACAAAAGGAAAACAATCATTCTTCATGAACAGACTATAGCTAACTAATATAACTTCAGGGTGTCGGTTTTTTGTGACGGCTTCTTCCCTAACGCGCCGAAAGAAGTATAACTTCAAAAACTTTTATAATAAGTACCAATGTAATCAGAAAATGCACTCGCGCCTATCCGCCTAACAGCCGCTCTGTCTCTATCTGACAATATTATTAATTTTAAAAATCGAATTAGTGTTTATTTCCTTTTTTATAAAATGTCATGAGTTCTAATCCATCCTTAGAGGTCCGATGAAAGAGTCACTACAGTGCCCTCTCTATTATAGCCATGTTAATATTCCCATTTCAATTATCACTGTACTTCGCCCCACAATGAAGCCTTGTCCATAGAACATTGAGTTAGTTTCAAATTCAGCTTTAGTAAACTCTGTTCTAAAGCTACCAAAACCGTTTCCAGTTAACAATAGGGCGGTGTTGTATCGCCTTTGTGTAGCGTTGTATAGCTAGTGGTGCCGACAGCCTTATCTAGTTGCATCAGTGATGAGGTTTTATGTCGAAATTCGCGAAAGTTTTCGTTAAACTGTGACGTACCCGAGCTAAGTATCAGTTTTTTAAAGTCATGTCGGAAAGAGGATGTCTCATAGTGAAGTGAAAAGATTAGTTCAATCAAGAAAAAGTTTAGTAACGGGTCAGGAGGGATGAAAGTAGGACAAAAGTCTAAGCGGAATACAGATTTTACCCAGAACCCCAACTTACTAGTCTTAACAATGTTATATGAGTATGGAGTTCTGGCATAACACTTCGCACAACCTGGACACGTAGGTAAATCGCTTTTGGGATTTTCCACTAAAAATTTCTCCAGCAACTCAGTATTTTGACTTGCGTGGGCATAAATCCAGGCTGAGTGCTATTGGAATGGGGTGAGCCTATTAGGCGTCGACGCGCAGGTACTGTAACCAGTGCCGAATTAGCTACGTAGCAAGAGAAGCAAATGCTACGGGCTCCGCGAATTGGGGCCCTGCTTGGACGTACAAAACAAGTCAATATATTCTTAAGGACCAGAAGCGGTTATTATTTAAATGAAAATAAATGACTCATCAACCAAGAAAGTTTTATTCCTTATAGATGTTTTACAATAACAAGTACGTTCCTACTTCTACAACATTATAAACACGATCCTTGAATAACGTTATAACGACTCTAAAATACGTCTGTTGCGTCCGGGAGCCAAACGAAGAAGAGAGCTCGTACTGAGTGCGCTGCGCCTTTTACGCAGCACTGCTCGGCCCAGACCCGGGAGTAGGGGAACTTGCTGAGTGGGGGAGCTTGCTAACACGGCCGTTCCTGACGGCGAGGCGTCCTCGACCGCATCTTGCCTTGCGCCATCACCAGGTCCACCATCACCAGACTGGCCGTCATCCTCAGACTGGCCATAATCATCTGCAAAGTAACACACACTGTACATTTGTTTTCTTGCGTCACTTATGTGTCTGAAGCCAAAGAATAGTAAAAACTTGAACTAATGTTGTTAAGTACGCGATAGTGAGGGTGCACTCCCACCATCAGGTACCCAACTAAACAGGAAGGTTTCTTAGGTAATTGAAATGTAAATTTAAATGCTTCAGACTACAAAAAAAAATGTTACAAAGCAAAAACAGTGATTTTAAGCATTAAAACGTAAATGGAACTAAATAGCATTCCAAGCAATGGAATTCCGGCCTTCCATTGGGTAGAATACTAGTCAAGATAAATAAACAGTAGTGAAGCTTATACTTAACCAGAACAGAAGCCATGAACCATAGGTTCAGGCCAAACAGAAGTCATAAGCCAGGGGCTCAGACCCAACAGAAGTCATAAGCCAGGGGCTCAGACCTATCAGAAGCCATGAACCATAGGTTCAGGCCAAACAGAAGTCATAAGCCAGGGGCTCAGACCCAACAGAAGTCATAAGCCAGGGGCTCAGACCTATCAGAAGCCATGAACCAGGGGTTCAGGCCAAACAGAAGTCATAAGCCAGAGGCTCAGACCAAACAGAAGTCATAAGCCAGGAGCTCAGACCTTACGGAAGTCATAAGCCAGGGGCTCAGACCTATCAGAAGCCATGAACCATAGGTTCAGGCCAAACAGAAGTCATAAGCCAGGGGCTCAGACCCAACAGAAGTCATAAGCCAGGGGCTCAGACCTATCAGAAGCCATGAACCAGGGGTTCAGGCCAAACAGAAGTCATAAGCCAGGGGCTCAGACCCAACAGAAGTCATAAGCCAGGGGCTCAGACCTATCAGAAGCCATGAACCAGGGGTTCAGGCCAAACAGAAGTCATAAGCCAGAGGCTCAGACCAAACAGAAGTCATAAGCCAGGAGCTCAGACCTTACGGAAGTCATAAGCCAGGGGCTCAGACCTATCAGAAGCCATGAACCATAGGTTCAGGCCAAACAGAAGTCATAAGCCAGGGGCTCAGACCCAACAGAAGTCATAAGCCAGGGGCTCAGACCTATCAGAAGCCATGAACCAGGGGTTCAGGCCAAACAGAAGTCATAAGCCAGAGGCTCAGACCAAACAGAAGTCATAAGCCAGGAGCTCAGACTTTACGGAAGTCATAAGCCAGGGGCTCAGACCTATCAGAAGCCATGAACCAGGGGTTCAGGCCAAACAGAAGTCATAAGCCAGAGGCTCAGACCAAACAGAAGTCATAAGCCAGGAGCTCAGACCTTACGGAAGTCATAAGCCAGGGGCTCAGACCTATCAGAAGCCATGAACCAGGGGTTCAGGCCAAACAGAAGTCATAAGCCAGAGGCTCAGACCAAACAGAAGTCATAAACCAGTAGCTTAGACCTTACGGAAGTCATAAGCCAGGGGCTCAGACCTATCAGAAGCCATGAACCAGGGGTTCAGGCCAAACAGAAGTCATAAGCCAGAGGCTCAGACCAAACAGAAGCCATGAACCAGGGGTTCAGGCCATACAGAAGTCATAAGCCAGAAGCTCAGACCAAACAGAAGTCTTCCGGTTGCCCAGCCTCGAAGAAAGCGGAGCATGCGTCATAAAGACAGGCATCAAGACGGCATCTCTCCACGGAGCGCAAACCATGCGCACCACGCAGCGCACGCCATGAAGCGCACACCCAGCGCACCATGCAGCGCAGCACAGCACACCATGAAGTGCGTCAGCACGCACCACGGGGCGCACACCATGCGCATCACGCAGGGCGCCACCGCGCACCACGACGCGGGCCACTGCGCATGACACAGCGCATGCAGGTCATTGCAGGTAAGCACCAGCACCTCACACGGAGCGACTGCACATCTAGTCTGCACTATCCTGAAACAGGTCCAATCCGAGGCACGGAGAAGTCTTGGTATATAATGGCAAAAACGGCTTAGAACGCGTGGTTATCCCACTTCTGATCTTAAGGACCAGAAGCGGTTATTATTTAAATGAAAATAAATGACTCATCAACCAAGAAAGTTTTATTCCTTATAAATGTTTTACAATAACAAGTACGTTCCTACTTCTACAACATTATAAACACGATCCTTGAATAACGTTATAACGACTCTAAAATACGTCTGTTGCGTCCGGGAGCCAAACGAAGAAGAGAGCTCGTACTGAGTGCGCTGCGCCTTTTACGCAGCACTGCTCGGCCCAGACCCGGGAGTAGGGGAACTTGCTGAGTGGGGGAGCTTGCTAACAATATCTATACCATATGAAATCTAATCAATTTCGGATTATCCATCGTAGCGCTACGCGTCGTAGCACTCGAAGCGGGTCGGTGTCGCGCGAGTTCAATAGTTTTTTCCCGTCTCAAAAATGCCCAACGCGCCTAAAGAAGTTTTCACTTCAATAAATCAAAGAAGTTTTAATTCGCTATCATTTTACAATAATTTAGGGGGCCCTTTGGTAGAATTTGCTACAGGCCCCAAGCTGGCTTAATTAATCCGGCTCTGACTGTGACCTCTTAAAATCATCACAATTCCGGTGAGAGTAAGAGACGGAGCTATACAGATCAAATCCCTTTCTGACACTGGAATTATGATTATTTTATTTTATTAGTAGTGGGGCAGAAGCGATGATGCGTGGGACACGCGTGTCAATAACACCTTTCATGGGACTAAAACATAAGTAACTGGTGAATTGTGGGTGTGCTATTATCCATCTGCTTGTCGGAATATTTAGAGAACATTAGACATGATGTAACATTTCAATATCTCACACTATTAATATAATAAATAATATTATACACCCTCTCACAGAGAGGAGGCCTGTGCCCCAGCAGTGGGGACATTAATGATGATGAATGATGAATTATACCTATACTGCATCTACCTACTTGCACCACACTCACACCAGTCACACCACTCACACCACTCACACCAGTGCACATATACATCACTCCAACACCACATGCAAATGTGACTTCTGAGCCTGGAGAACTAAGTTCAATTGATTGAGTGATGAGTTCTAAGGTTTTCCCACCAGTACTTTCTCACAAACAGGCCGGATTCAAAACTGTGCGTCCAGTCAATGGCAATAGTCTCTTTTTAATTTCAGGGGTAAACCTTAAAATACGCCTGGCCTTTTGAAGACCAGCGAGTGTGGGATTTCTTAAACTTCAAAGATACCCCGTGACCTAGGCTTTACCTTACTCACTGGGTATTAAAGACGTGATGTTTCATTTCAATATCTCACTATATACACCCGTCACATACATCACTCTCACACCATATTGCGCGGCGCCGGCATCGCTGTCTGTGACCGCAGCACAATTATATAATCATAAACCAGGCAGAGTTAATGCCCATTCGAGACCACAACGCGTATACCTGGGTGGTACGGGATTGCAATTAGGTAACGCGGTTTATTAGTGCGGCATATAAATTCTTTTTATGTTACGCCTATGTTTTGCCAGCTAAACATATTTTGTTGCGTTAAATGTTTTAGCAACAAATTGCCTTTTTGTGGAATATTGCTTTTTAAATTTTAGGTTGGCTAAACTGAATACTTGGTGAAAAGAGCCGATCAGAGTACTTGCGGTTGCTTCAGTGAGTAGGTACTTGAACAGGATTGGGCGTGATGCGGAACGGCAAATTGCCGCTATTGCGGAGGCCACCTAGATTCTGCACAGTACACGCTCGAGGAATGCCCTGCGTGGGCCCCTGAGCGGCTAGTCGTGGTCGCCAGGATCAAGCGTGGCCTGTCTCTGCTAGTAGTAATGAGGGCTATGCTGATTGAGACAGAAAACTGGAGGAAAGTTGCCTCTACCTGTGTGACCAATACGGTCTTATTGGTCCAGACGAAGGCCACCGAGCGGGATCGTGAGTGGGCCGATCCCGCTCGTAGAAGGAGACGACGGGGTGGTATATAAAGACGGTGGGGCTCCAGAGTCGTTGAAACTTAGAGTGGGAACTCTGTCCGCTCACTGAGTGACCCAAGAATCCACAAGACTAAATATTTCGAATTCGAGTCGTGCTTGTAATATGCGAGTGAAGACGATTTACTATGCTGTCTCGGGTTTAAAACCCAAACAATTTATTTAGCATACATAGTATAATCAGCCTTTAAATGATCCGACTACTGGGACGTGGGCCTCCTCTGTGTGAGAGGAAATGGGGCCTAATCCACCATGAGGACCAGTGCGGGTTGGTGTATATCACATGTCTTCGAATTTTGGTGCTAGGACATGGTAATGAGTAGCTCGCCGTCCGATGAGGGTCAGGAGCGAGTCGACGGCGCGTAGTGTTCTACGCGCGCCTCAGAGATGTCGGCAACAATTGAGGGGGTCGCTAGGACCGATGCCTGTCTGGGTCGCAGATAAATTCGAAAGAGAGTTACCGCGACCCTGGCACAAGCAACTGAAGGAACAGGGGTATGTTAAAAAGGACGCTAAGGCTGAGGCTTTAACAAAATGGATAGTAGGTCTGTCATACGATGAAACAGAAAATATACTCACATCATGTAACTTGGAATTCCATCTCTGCCACAGACATTAACATTTACATACGCACTCACACCATCACACACACCTTTTTTTTCCCCGCTCTAGGGTGGAGCGGAAGGGCATGTCAGACTCTTACTGACTAAAACCCACCCCTGTTCCTTCCCTGGCCTGAGTGCCTAGGGGCGAGGTAACTCGGTTTCGAATTTATCCTCAACCCCTGGGCAGGCATCGGCCATGACGGGCCCCGTCATGAATGCTGACAACTCTTTGAGGCGCACGTGGAACACTACGCGCCTTCGACTCACGGGCCTGGTACTGATCGAACGGCGAGCTACCCATTACTCGCCGTCCGCAGGCCCGGGTACACCTACACACCTTATCTTTACTTTTCTTGTTATTTCAACTTACATATTATACTCTTTGTTTTATATTTTGTGTAATTTACTTTTATTGTGTTATTAACTTACAATTATTGTGTAAATTAATCAAGTTTGATCTCATTTGTTTTAATATTTCCATAACTTTACTTTTTATTTTTAACTTTATACAAACTTCTTTTAATGAACGAAAAATAGATATACGAAGAATAATTAATGTCATTACTAAGAATTACAGACCGACACTAAGCTAATTTTAAGGTAATAATTGTAACAATGCATCAATAAATTTATTATTACTATTATTATATTCCATTTATTTTATAGTTTAAACATACAATTTACATTTTTAAATATTAAAATATCAAAATATAAAAACATTTAAAAATATAAAAAATAGTATCCCACCGGTATCGGGATAGGGTCCAAGCTACCGGTGGTCAGGGCTCCTGGGAGAGGAACCTCCTAACTATGCGCGCCGTGTCCAGGAGTACTGCCTTCTGGATCAAGCCCTTGATCCAGCTGCCCAACGAGAGCCTCCTTAGGTGTTCGTCGAGGCTCTTGGCTATTAAGCCATTGGCCGTCACGACTATCGGCAGAATGACTGCTGTATCCACCTCCCACATGTCAACAACCTCGCGAGCCAGATCAAGATACTTTGTTATTTTATCTTTCTCAGCCTTCACGAGGTTCTCGTCATGAGGGACAGCTATATCAACAATCATTGTGCGACGCTCTTGTCGATCTATCACCACTATGTCAGGCTTATTGGCAACAATAGTCCTATCAGTGATGATAGATCGATCCCAATACAACGTGATATTGCCATTTTCGAGAACTGGGTCGGGCTCATACCTATAGTACGGTACTTCAGATTCCACAAGATTGTATTTAAGAGCAAGTTGCTGATGGATAATCCTGGCTACAAGGTTGTGTCTATGCAAATAGTCTCCGTTAGCTAGACGAGAACAACCAGAAATAATGTGTCGGATTGATTCCCCGGGTCGGTGGCATGCCCGACAGATGTCAACCGTACCGTCCTTCACAATATATTTCCGGTAGTTATTCGTCATCATAACTTCGTCCATAATCGCACAGACAAAACCTTCGGTTTCCCCGAATAGGTCACCAAAGCGCAGCCAGGATACGGACGCTAAGAGGTCTACATCAGGTCCATGTAGGACCCGGTAAAAGCGTCCGTGAAGCTCCTTGCTCTGCCATACTTCCCTGCGGTCATTAGTATCCAGTACTTTAAGTTTGCGCCAGTTCTCGTTTGCCAAGGAGAGCGGGGTGAGGCCCTTGTCCACAGCGACCACATCTCGATGCATACCCACGTCGTTTTCTAGGAAATATTCCCTAAGGCTGCATACCTCGCGGTTGTGTAGGGTCTTAGCATTTAAGAAGCCACGACCCCCACATTTCCGCGGGATATACAGCCTCATCACCGATGATCGTGGGTGATGCATCCGATTTGCGGTCAGCAGTGTGCGGACCCTCCTATCCAGGGCGTCAAGTTCCGTCTGAGTCCATTTGAGTATGCCGAAAGAGTACATCAACACCGGCATGACCCAACCGTTGAAGGCGCGCACCTTGTTCCCGCCTGATAAAAGACTATTTAGTACTTTATTCAGGCGGCCAAAGAAGCGCTCCTTCAGCGACTGTTTCACATCAGCAGTATTGATGCCTAACGCTTCCGACATACCCAAATACTTGTAGGTTTCGGTTGAGCAGAGGGATCTAAGGTGTATGGAATCCGAGAGTTGAGTTCCCACGGATTCCATAATCTCCCCTCGCTTTACATGCATGACTGCACATTTGTCCACACCAAATTCCATCCTGATGGCGCTACTGAAGGTTTCTGTTACCTTCAGTAGCTTCATCAGTTGCAAGTTGTTGGGGGCAAAGAGTTTCAGATCATCCATGTAAAGGAGGTGTGATATGACCTGACCACCTCTTCTCAACCGATAGCCTTGTCCCGAACCCTCCAGTAATGTACTGAGAGGGTTGAGGGCCAGACAAAACCACAGTGGACTCAGACTGTCGCCCTGGAATATGCCACGCTCGATCCTTATCGGTTCGCTGTTCTCCTGTATCTGCCGACATCCTGGATAGTGAAGGACTGTACTCCACTGCCCCATACACGACATCAGGAAGGTGCGCAGAGTTGCATCAACTTTGTACAACTCCAGCACCCTCATGAGCCATGTATGTGGCACCGAGTCATAGGCCTTCTTGTAATCTATCCAACATGTCGACAGATCTCTTCGAGAACGACGAACCTGTTGGCTAATAGCAATATCGATGAGGAGCAGCTCCTTAGTACCACGGGACCTATTCCTACATCCATTCTGGGAGGCTGATATGATACGATTTTTATCAATGTGGATGTTAATTTTAGCTCTCAGAATGGATGTAAGAACTTTATAGACCGTCGGTAAACACGTGATCGGTCTATAATTCTTAGGTTCCGCAGTACTACCTGATTTATGGAGCAGGTGGGTTATTCCTGTCGTAAGAAACTGGGGCAGCGACCCTGACTCTAAGGCAGACTGGAACTGAGCTGCCAAGCGAGCGTGCGACCTTTGGAACCATTTAATCCAGAAATTGTGCAGCCCGTCCGGCCCTGGAGATTTCCAGTTAGGCAACGGACGGACTGCACGAGCTACATCTTGGGGGCTGATGGTAATTGCCCCCATTTCTGGTATAAGGTCGCACGCACGCTTGACCTCTCGAGTCCAATCACCCTATTATTATTATTGTTAATAAGAGCAGTGGTGGCCCAATGGTAAATGATAAATCCCGCGTGGTGGATTACGGCCCACACCCTCTCACAGAGAGGACGCCTGTGCCCCAGCAGTGGGGACAATAAAAGGCTGATGATGATGATAACGATGATGATTATTATTATTATTACATGCCGGTTTCCTCACGATGTTTTCCTTCACCGTTTTGAGAGCAGTGGTGATGAAGTAATTTACATAAAGTAAAGTGCCTGTTTGTGTTCAAATCCCACGACTTACGACACGTAAGTCGAAGCTATTACCATTGAGCCACCACTGCTCTTATTAGGAATTTATTTACCTGATTTCTATGCCTAAATTAAACTGAAGGTCGTCAAAGTCCTTACGTTGTAACTTATTATACATTTATCTAGTTTATAACCGGCGTCCATTAGAGCTCGCCTGGGAATTCTACGCATCTGTGATAGGGCACTTTGCACAGTCCTTAGAACGGCCACGCTCCGGGGACCTAATTAATTTCTTTTTCATATTTGAAAGATGTAAGGACAAAAGGTTTATAGGAATCAGGAATACGCAGATATTATATACAGAAAGGTTTTATTTTAAGCGTTGTCTTAGTCCAAAATTTTGTTTTATCAGCAAAGGAAATAGTGAACCTTTAAATTATATTTAGTTAATCTTTAGATAATAACTTTTCTTTAAAACTTTCCTTAGGATTTTTTCAACCGAAACATTAAATAACAAAAATAATCCTACTATTCTATCCTAATTTAATACTATAAAACAGAAAGTTTGGTTGGATGGATGTTGCTACTCAATCAAGCCCGTATGGCTGAATGAATCTGGATGAAATTTCGCACAAAAATAGATTATAGTCTAGAACAGCACACAGGCTATAAAACCATCTTATGGAACCCTGTCACAGCCAGAAGACGTCGCGGCATACCACGCAGAAGCTGGCAGGACGAGCTAGACAAAATTAACTACCATTGTCCACACTGTCTAGCCCTGGATTGAATCAAAACAGCTGTAAGTCATACGAGGAGGTCTTTTCCCAGCAGTGGGACGATTCAGGCTGACAGTAAATCCTACACCTATATCAAAGAATTAAAACGACTACTAAACCTGTACTAAAACTTAGCAACAAAATGAACATAAAGCGACAACATCCGATCATTTCCGATGTAAAAACGAATGGAGACGAACATATTGTATTACCCATTCGGCATAATTCCCTATCCTCGACTCTCAAACGGGATTAATACGGAACCCAGCCTTTAGAACGGACAAAACCAGTGCAACTGCATTATAGTCTCTTTTATGTTGCCTGAAGACGGACTTGTAATTGGTTTTTTAATACAGTTTCATTTGTTCCTTTAGGGTCAGCGCAGACAGAACAAAAAAACGCTCGATCAGTTTTTCAGTAAATCTGTAGTAATAAATAGTTCTTCAGACTGAATATTGGCCACGGCGGGCGGGTATATATCAGCGGACACTAGCCATCGACGTGGGACATTTAATTATAGAGCACAAGTGTGTACGCAACTGCCCAGGGGTTGAGGATAAGTTAGAAACAGAGTTACCTCGCCCCTGGGCACTCGAGGCAGGGAAGGAACAGGGGTGGATTTTAGTCAATAAGAGTCTGACACACCCTCCCGCTCCACCCAGAGCGGGAGATGTTATTGGATGACTTTACATACCAAAAAATAAACAAAGTTTGTAAGCAAACACGCATTCTCTGTTCCAATCTGCCTCTAGCCTTCTTTTCCCAACTATCTTGGGGTTGGCTTCCAGTCTAATCGAATGCAACTGAATACCAGTGTTTTACACGGAGCAACTGCCTATCTGACCTCCACAACCCTGTTACTGGGTAATACGATAACCCTTTGCAAGACTGGTTGTCAGACTTTCGGGCTCCTGACAACCCGTAACGACTGTCAAAGATTCACGATTGACAGCCGGGACCCACGGCTCAACGTGCTTTCTGAGGCACGGAGGAGTCTCGGTATGTAAAGATGGTCACCCATCCATGGACCAACTCCGGCAAGCGTATATAGCTTAACCTGATGGATCGACCCGTGCGGCTGTTATTACTTTAGCCACGAGCTCCTCTGTTCCCTCATTCGAAAAGTCCAATAGTGTGATAGTTCGATAGAACCAGAGAGAGATTATGCGCAGGACCAGCGCCTAAACTTAAACTGCTTTCCGAGAAACGGGGCATCACACCGCCAACTCTCCAACTACGAGATGTCTCTGAGAAATCCTAATTGAAACACCCAATAAAGATTAGCCTTAAGAAAATTTTGTGAGTAACTAGTTTAAGGACATTATGGGGCTGACATAACCTATTAATGATTGCCAGTCCCTATTCTTCTTCTTCTTAGCGTGTCGATGGCATACTCGTAAATAGAGTATTTGCTTAAATAATTTGCTTGGTCCAGTATTCAGCCACGGCAACGCCGTCCGCTGACGCTGTGATCAAATCCATGCGTAAACAGGTGCAAGATGGAAGGTGGGACATGGTCTGCGGAGAGTCCCTATTAAACAAAGAGAAAAAAAAAAGATTAGCCTGACATTTTTTTTTTTGTGGGAGTGGGAAATCATCCAATGACTTCTCCCGCTCTGGGTGGAGCAGGAGGGCGTGTCAGACTTTTACTGACTAAAACCCACCCCTGCTCCTTCGGTTGCCTGAGTGCCCAGGGGCGCGGTAACTCTGTTTCGAATTTATCCGCGACCCCTGGAGAATGGAACCGCGAACTTGCTCCCACAAAGAACATACTCGAGCCTTTTGCCGCTCTGTCTACGCTGACCAAGAACGGAAAAACTTCGACTAATAGGAAGCCTTTGTTATCACGATGTGAACTTCACAAATAGAGTAATCAAGAAACTATACTGATTGATCGGTTCATTAACGGGTCAGAACCGTGATTGTCGAAAGTATTTTGTGCTGGAAACTCTATTGAATACAAAGCGAATAGTTTGCGAGGGGATTATGCTAACTAAATTGTTTTTCGATAGAAATAATCAGTTTTCTGTCAGTGAAACTGACACTCTTTTTGTAACAAATCCTCCTAATACCTGTTATAAATGCGTAAGTTTGCATGGTTGTCTGTTATTCAATCAAGCCAGAACGGCTGAACGGATCTGGATGGAATTTGGCACAGAGATAGATTACAGTCTGGAATAGAACATTAGCTTTCCCGGGAATATGTTGCTTTGAGATAATTTTCGACTTCCACGCGGGCGAAGCTGCTGGCTGAAGCAAATTAAGGCGCAGTTTTACGACTTTTAAAGGTTTTTAATTGAACATCACGTCTAAACGACTAGTTTTATTTCATTGAAAAAAATATATGTTACTTTGGACTATTTTCTTCGTAATTTGATCTAAGAATATTTGAAATTACACTTTTATAACATAGTGTAATTAATTTGTAAATTTATGTCTAACGCGGACAAAAAACTGAGAATCACGCAAAAACTATTAAGCGTATTCTTATGAAACCTCCATTTTAAAGATCATTTAATTTTTTTTTTAGTTTAATACTTATTGTTTTATGTGTAATAAATTAATAATCCGTCTAATTTCGGACAGCGCTCCTTGATGGGCGAGTCCTATTACTGGGTGGACATACAACGTGTTACGTGAGCTCAGCGCAGAACACGCAAGCTAACCACTCAAGGTCGTTGACAGCTAATAGCGCCTTAAATTATTATTATAAAACTTATTAACATCGGCCATTAAGTAAAGTGGTACCCGTAATATCTACCTCCTTGAACACTTAATTTAGTTTGAAACTCACCTCGAAGTAAACAAGTTCTGAGAAAAACAGGATTTTTCAGAGAAACTGAGATAATTAGAAACAAATGTAAGGCTCTAAAGGGCCTGCGTTTGGAAAGGTAAAAGGCGCTTACTGTAACTCAAAATATCAGAAAAAAGAACACGTTTCATTTGAAGAAGCAACAATATATTGGTTTCCATACTTTCCATGCTCACTGCGTGTTGGCGAGTTTTTTTTAAACGTTATTCTTTAGTACTTCCCCCATTATAAATTACAGCCTATGTGCTATTCCAGAGTATAATCTATCTCTGTGCAAAATTTCATCCAGATCTGTCCAGCCGTTCTGGCGTAATTTGTATCAAGCATCCAACCAAATTTCCACATTTATAATATTAAAAGTAGGATAGGATGAGTCATGGTGATAATCTTACTATTAATAAAAAAACTTTCTTTCTTTTTTTTTCTTTTCCTTAATGTGTGTGTATTTTTTTGGTGTACAATAAAGTATGTAATAATCAATAAATAAATAAACCGACTTCTAAAAATCGCAAAATTTCGGAAGTCGGTGTTTGTTATTGTTTTCTTCGTTATTTGACACCGATTTCCGAAATTAAAGTTAATTTGCCATTTTTTTTTATGTTTGATAGGCTCGCGTTTGACCACTATCTCACCTGATGGTAATTGATGATGTTGTCGAAGATGGAGCACGCTTGCCTAGAAGTAACCTATTCACTCTTGACTTAAGACTCCCAGGTTGTAGCTTACAGGAAACACAGACTCCGGTAGAGAATTCCACTCTCCAGCTGTACGCGCAATGAATGTTTTCTCAAAACGCTTTGTGCGTATGGATGGGATGTCTACCATGAACCGGTGGCACTTCGCCGTACGTCTTGTGGTCCTTTGATGAAACGGGCTTGGTGGAATCTAATCATGCAATTCCGTCGCACACTCCCCAAAATGTAATCGATAGAAAACCGACAGGCTAGCAACTCGGCGTCTATGTTCAAGACTTTGGAGTTTCGACTCAACGAGTCTATCATTGCCGATGGTCCTCTTGGATCGTTTCTCAATTGACTCAAGGGCATCAAGCTGGTATCTCGCAGATAGGTCCCAAAGATGAGAGCAGTACTCCATACACGAACGGACTTGCGCTTGATAGAGTAGTCACTTAGCTTGTAAGGAAAATAATAAGTCCTGGCTGGAGGCTTTAATAAATTAGAGCCTTCACAGGCAAGCCCGGTTGAGCAGATGATAGCCTCAGAGGCTGAACTGCGAGTAGTCAATCACAAAAAAAAAAAAAGCTTGATAGAGTTGGAGCAGCTGTTCCGGCAATTTTTAGAAGTCGGTTGTATTTAATGTAAAAAAGGTTTTATTTTTGACTTTTTAGTTGTTATACCCCAGAACTAAAACTAAATAATAAAGTTATGCCCAAATGGATAACCCCATGGAATTTGAGCATAGTTTTAGACAACCAAAACGTCATCTATGTATACATATTTTATGTTTATTTCGATTTTTTCAAAAAGTGCTAAATCGGGATATACTGGACCTCCACTGAAGTGTGCCTACCAAACAAAAAAGAATTATCAACATCTATTCAAAAGTGGCGGAGAAATCGCGTAACAAACATACTAAAAAAAAACAGTTGTAGACGAATTGAGGAAGTCGGTTAAAAATAGACTGATACCTAAGTTCTATAAAAATAGGTAAATAACTAAGTACATGTTTCAAACCCACAAAGGAGTTCCCAAGAAAGACGTTCCAAATTACGAAAAAAAGGCACGTCATTAACTTTACATTATTTCGAAGCTTCATAAACCGGTTTTGTGGTTCTCCGCATCTTTTTGTGAAGTTAAGAATAATGCTTAATGTAGCTGAAAATCATATGGCGGAAGTGACAATTTGATGGCCCATTACCTACCATAACGACGTTATCCCATACATTATTCTCTCCATCGTAAAGATTTAGGGTGCATTACAAAAATGGATGCAATTTCCTATGATACATTTTGCACATCCATAGTAGTCCTAACTTATACTATAAACGGGAAAGTACCTCTGTCTGTTTTTCTGTCTAGCTGCCGTCGATCTGTTTAATATGTTTTCATGCCAAAACAGCTCAACCAATCATAACCAATTTTGGTTTAGAGATAGATTTAACCTTGGGAAAGACATAGGTCGGCGGCTGCTGCGACTCTGTTGTTGAGCCTCCTTCACTCGTTCCGCCTCCTCCTACGCAAGCATTACTGCTTTGCAGAAGGAGGAGGCTGCTTCCCATTCCCTCTCGCCCCGTACCATGGCCTGGACCAGGGCCGGGCGCGAGAGGTCGCTGCCGCCGATCGCCTCCACGAGAACACGACGAGACTCCGCCCAAACAGGGGCGATCGCCACCGTATGCTCCACCGTGTCCTCTGGGCGATCCTCACAGTGGTGACACCCGGGTGTTTCCCTCCGCCTTATCTTTGTGTAGGATAAGGTGGACGTGTGTGCCCTTGGCATAAAATCTGACATTCACGCAGGCAAATCCACTGGCAGAAGCTTGTCTCTTAAAATATTTTGGCTAGAGAATTCAGAACGATAATAAGAAGTGGTTCTAGAAAATATTGGTGCACTCTACATAAGTGGAGTGCACTTTATTTTCCGTCAATATTTAGTTCTTAGATTGTGGGCAAACAGTTTGAAACATTGTTTTATCATTGTAAGTAGGTTGTCTAAGTGTTACTGAAAATATATAATGTCCTACTGAGTTGTCCTACTGAGGTAAGATATTCCACAAAATATTATAAGAGTGATGTGTTGACAGTGACGATTTATGAAACCGAAACGTGGTCGCTCACAATGGGCCTAATCAGAAGGCTTAAGTCACCCAAAGGACAATGGAGAGGGCAATGCTTGGAGTTTCCTTGCGTGATAGAATCAGGGATGACGATATCAGCAACAGAACTAAGTTTACCGACATAGCCCGAAGAGTCGCCACTGAAGTGGCAGTGGGCTGGGCACATTGTTCGCATTATAGATGGTCGATGGGGCCGAAATGTTGTGGAGTGGCAATCGCGTACCGGAAGACGCATCGTTGGAAGGCCTCCCACAAGGTGGACCAATGACCTGGTGAGGGTCACGGGTAGCCGATGGATGCGAGACCCATAGCACCGGTTGTAGTGGCGACACTTGGGACCTATGTCCAGCAGTGGACGTCTTGCGGCTGAAATTATGAAGATGATGATGATGTGCTACATAAATGGACTAATTATAAGTATTAGAAATAAGTATGTAAGAGGTGATGGAACATGTATAAGAATACCCAAGAACCAAACATTCGAAGACTTCTAACGTCTACCAATCCGTACTGGGCACACGCAGTGGATTACAGACCACTCTGAGAGGAGGCCTGTGTCCCAGCCGTGGGAACATTAAAAGGCTTATAGGTATATTCATGCTTATGTACTTATTTATGCTTATAAAAGAGGATTGAAAGTGGCATCGGTAACCAAGAAATTGTGTGAAAATCGATTCGTTATTATAGTATTGGCGTTGGTAATGAAGAACAGGTGATACGTTTGCAATGTTTTGGATGGTTATAAGAGTAAATGAAGAACAATCAAATGATGAATAGATTGTGTGTAAGATGAAAATAATTTATGGCCCGTGAATCGACGGGCCGCGCCGCGCCGCGCCTTTCTGACAGGCCGTCGAACCGTCGCATCCGGTAAAGCCTGCGGTGGCCTGTCGTCGCCCGTCCGATTTATCGCGAGTCGGTAAGTTCAAAGGCGCGGCGCAGCCTGTCGATTAACGGGCCATGGGACCTCACCGGCACGGCACGGCGCAGCGCGATGTACGAAAAAATGTGATGATGGATGAATGGCGGCCAGCAGGCTGATACACGCCGTGGGAACACTTGACACGAACCGCGCCGCGTGGTACCGCAGCTTTAGACGTGGCAACACCTAGCGCGAGATGGCGCGGCCCGTCGATTCAAGGGCCGTGGGACCGCAGCTTTAGACGTGGCAACGCCTAGCGCATCGTGGCGCGGCCCGTTGATTTAAGGGGCAGCGTAATTTGATCCGAGAATATTTGATATTATATTTTTATAACGTAGTGTAATTAATTTGTAAATTTATGTCTAACGCGTACAAAAAATTGAGAATCACGCAAAAACTATAAAGCGTATTTTTATAAAACTTTCACTGTTGTTTTATGTGTAATAAATTAATAATGCGTCTAATTTCGGACAGCGCTCCTTGATGGGCGAGTCCTATTACTGGGTGGACATACGACGCGTTACGTGAGCTCAGCATAGAACACGCAAGCTAACCACTCAAGGCCATTGGCAGTTAATAGCGCCTTAAGGGCCGTGGTACCGCAGCTTAACGTCGGATCTTTTTCTTTCTCCAAAATAAATTGGTGTAGAGGCGGTGGATGACTACTTAAAACATAATACAGACATAGATCAGAAAATCAGATACCTATTTAAATTATCTATTCAAAGACCCAACCTAAATAATATGTCGTTCAAAGCCCCATTTCTCAACCCCTAAAACGATAATCCAGACAAGACCTAAGCATCCAATTTCTCAGATTCGAGAATCTTCACAAGCACCACAAGATCGATGGCAATTTAAATGCGACTAGCTCGCGCCGCGGCGCGGCCCGCAAGCGATACGGGGCGGCAATTTACATTAATTCGCTATATTTTTGTTTCTACTCGTTCTCCGTAATCCTCGTCGTATTATGCAAACTGTTCCCGTGACCTGGTTCTAACGGGCAAACAGTTCAGCTGTAGGATCATAATAGGACTCTATTGTTATTGATGTTATGGTTTAGTTGAATTTAATTGGACACTTTACCTCGTCTGGACAGCTGAGTACTTATCGAAAGGTATGGACAGTACGTGGGTAGTTGTTTTTTTAGAAATGCTAGCATTTTTGGCTAATTTTATTGAGGAAAGCTAGCTCTCAGTTGGAGTAACCTATTGAATTGAAATCGCGCTTTACTTGCATTCATGGGAATATTCATTCTATAAACAGACTAGCTTCTGTCAGCTGCTTCACCTGCGTGGATGTGTTATTCCAGACTATGATCTTTCTCTATGCCAAATTTTATCCACATCTGTTCAGCCTTTCTGGCGTGATTAAAGTAACAAGCATCCATCCATCCATCCAAACTTTTGCATTTTTAATATTACTATCTTCTGCCAGCAGCTTCCCCTGCGTGGATGTGCTATTCCAGACTATAATCTATCTCTGTGCTAAATTACATCCAGGCCCCCCTAGCCATATTACTTTTCTATTATCGTTTACGCTAACGCTAAGTACAAAATGTACAGGATGTAACGGAAAGGTGTGGCCATATTTTAAAAACTGCATCGGCCCATCGACACGAACAACTTTCTTCAAACAATATGAGTGAATTCTAAAAAAAAAATTACCTTTCATACAAATATTTATCAGCTGATGGTATACTTAGTATGGAAAGTCCATTTTTGGGATTTGTTATTTTTTTTTAGAGAAAGTGGTTCATTTTCATGAACAGAACTGGTTCTTAGAATTTGACCACACCTTTTCGTTACACCCTGTATATACGGTTTACGGTTTAAAATTCTTTATTTCTCAAAGATTATCTCGTTATAATCACTTACGAGGAGAAATAAAATATAAAACAAATGACGCATAGACGGTATTCTTAAATTTCGGGATTGGTAGGTAATTTCGATTGACTTTGCCATTCTCATGCCATTCATTTTGTGTTATATACGGGCGACAGTTTTTGAGCATATTATCCCTATATATGCTCAAAAACTGTCGCCCGTATAACACGACTGGCAAAGTCGTGTACACTGTATACGCCGTAACATTAAAAGTAGGCACGATCTATCAGCTGATAGTCTGACCTCGGGAAAGGGCAAATGTACTAGTAGTAGCGTCTCACGCTCCACCGCCGCCCGCACCGCTCCCTTTGCCTCAGTGCTAACAGCTGATCGCGGCGGTCAAACAATTGTTATTGTGAAAAAAGTGAACACGTATAAAAAAAAAAGTTTTTTTGGGAAAGTTGTTTGTAATCATGAGTACAATCACGTGTTTAAGTATCGGTCACTAATTACCAATCACACTATATATTTTTGTACTAAGCGTTAGCGTAAACTATAATAGAAAAGTAATATGGCTAGGCGGGCAGATGCGTTCCGCGGTTCTGGCGTGATTGAGCAACAAACATCCATTCATACTTTCGCATTTATAATAGGTACTAGTAAGTTAAGTACGATAGATTTCCCAGTCGTTATTACCCATAGGAACTACATAATGTTTTCCTTGTAGATACTACTGCTTATTGTTATTCTTAGATACTCGACGAAAACCATTGCGAGAGCTTTTCGTTCTGAATGGCCTCTTTTAGCTAATATCCATACACATGTTTATATGACGAACGGACCCCTTATCCGTCCTCAAGGATTCTTTTCTGACCACTTTTCTCGAGTATCGTAACAAGCTACTCAAGAATGATAGAAGGGCATTCGGAATTATGAATAATTCATGACAATATGATTATTTCTATTGCGGTCACAAATTCACTGAAAGAGGTCCCAGTGGGATATTGGTCTTGGTATAATCTGTGGCTAAAAAAATTTGTAAAAGTTTCATAGGGCCAATATTTATTAATTTAAACTGTATGTACAGTTGTGGTAAAGTGCGCCAATATATAATTGGCGCACTTTATGTAACAAGGCATTTATACCAGTCAAACTTTGGGTTCAAAATAAGTATTACACTATAGTAGGCGCCAGACGAAACGTGAAATAACGGTCATTGACCCACCTATATTTAGTGACATTTTTAATTTGAAAAACGGAAATAATGACACAAAGCTGTACCGAATCAACATCTCTCGTGATCCTTTTCATTGTCTACTAATGAAAAACCAGTAAGTTCGAGTCGCACATGAAAGGGGTAGCGGATAAATTCGTAACAGAGTTACTGCTCTCCTGGGCATGTCAGGCAGGGAAGGAACAGGGTTGGGTTTTAGTCAGTAAGAGTCTGACACGCCCTCCCGCTCCACCCAGAGCGGGCGATGTCATTGGATGATTCCAAATCCAAAAAAAAAAGAAAGGTTCCGTGCGATTTTATTATTTGTTGTTATAGCGACAGCAAAAATACAAACAGGTACCTATGAAGAGTTATTAGGGAAAGGTCAATGTACTTTTTTCCACATGTATCTGGCGCCTACTATAGTAGGCGCACAAAATAAAAGAATATCTTAATAATACAGTGTTACGAAACTGGGTGGTCATATTTTAGACACTGTTTCTGCCCAAAATGTGCAAGTTTCTTCAAAAAGTATACGTACCTATTTACAAAAAAAAAAATAACTTTCCGTACAAAGTTATCATCAGCTGATCAAAATTAGTATTGGAGTTTCAAATTTTTATTTCTGAATTGACTGTCTTTCCTGAAGAAAGTTCTACATTTCTATGCGCAGAAGCAGTATTTAAAGTTTGACCATCCATTTTCTTTACTCCCTGTATAACAATTCGTAAATCAATAAATACAGTAAAATCGTAATCGTATTCGTATAGTAGTATCGTATGCTCGTCATTCATCACCAGAGGTCGGCATTAGGTAGAGTTATTTATGTACTTGCATCTAAATGTTGATATTAATATGGATCTTCCCGGGATTTCT
Source organism: Polia nebulosa (assembly GCA_951329385.1). NCBI lineage: Eukaryota > Metazoa > Arthropoda > Insecta > Lepidoptera > Noctuidae > Polia > Polia nebulosa. The sequence continues at coordinate 12,244,563 of OX589601.1, read as the reverse complement.
AATGGACAATCCCGTGTGGCCAACAATATTACAAATAAATAATAATAAAAATCTCTATTATTTATTTCTGTTCTCACAAGCTATGTTGTGTGAACTACAAATGTAATAACATCACGCGTGTGCGCATTGGAATTTTGCAACTTCGAACATCCGATGTCGTTGATGTAAATTTGGCAACGTCGCGCGTGCTGTGGTTTAAATTGTCTAAAATAAAAGTAAATAGATTTTTTATTAATAATTCAAGGGATTTTTGTGCTCTGTAAAATTAATTTCGGGATTTCAGGCATTTCCACTTTATTATTTCGCTGTATGAAATCAGTGTGTGTACATAAACAACTCTACCTATTTCCGACCTCTGTTCATCAATGAAGGTAAAATTGACTTAATATTAGGATTTCGTTCGGCATGTTAAGTATTTGAGAAACAGTGATAGTTTGATCTAATCTAAAAAGAATATCACAATTGTATTGTGTGTTTCTTCTAAACCCTTATATTCAAAACGAGAACGACCAAATTATTGTTCTGAAATGATAATAATCAAAATTCGCAATATTCTGTTGTTATTTTTCAATAGTAATGTTACGAGCTGGGTATGGGATAAATTACTTTACAACAATTAATTAACTAAATATCCTTTATTAACTCAACAACTTATAAACACAAACACTAATTCGCTAATAATCACTATTCTCTTCGCAATCGCTTGTATTCGCATCCGTTCGCATCCGTAGTCGAAATAAGACTGACTCACTCGCCCGCCGTCCGGCCTATTTATACGGTCATGGAAGTTTCCAGAACATTGTCGAACTATCTTATAGTGGAATATTCTAGAAACATCTATGAACTTCTACACAGTACCACAATGGAATGTTCTCGAACCTAGTGGAAACTTCTGGAAACTTCGACCACATTCTCGAACGTTCCAGTGTAATACGGTCGACGTAACACTGCCCCCTCCTTAGACATGCTCGTCCTGAGCATCATTAGTCCCGTAGTATCGCGCCAATCGGTCTACATGGACTATCTTAGGCGCACCTCGTGGACCCTTCTGTATTCGGTAGGTAACATCGTTGATCCTGGTCACGAATCGGTATGGTCCATCCCATTTTGCTTGCAATTTGGGAGACTTCCCTTTGCTGCGCACTGGGTTATGCAACCACACCAGTGAACCCTCGTCAAAACCTCTATGGTTTGCCTTCCGGTCGTATTGGGTCTTCATCTTATCAGACATTTGTTGGCCGGATTGTCTGATATGCTCATATACATCATTCAACTTGTTACGCAAGTCATTCGCATAATCGGTTACACTGCGTGGGGCATCAGGGGGGGTTCCGGTGATTAAATCTGCAGGCAACCGTAATTCCCTTCCAAAGTTCGCGAAGGCTGGTGTCACAGTCGTACTTTCGTGAACTGCACTACGGTAGGACAGAAGAAATGGCTGTATGTGCTTGTCCCAATCCCTTTGCCTGCTTTCCACAACTTTTGCCAGATATCTCTCCAACGTTTGGTTGAAACGTTTTACCATTCCATCAGATTGCGGATGGTAAGAAGTGGTTCTGGTCTTGTGAGTACCCATCAGTCGACAAGTCTCCTGGAAAACTTGTGATTCAAAATTCCTCCCTTGGTCGCTGTGAATTTCCAAGGGTACTCCAAAACGACAGAAGACTTCCTGAACCAATTTATCTGCGACTGTTGTTGCTTCTTGGTTGGGAATGGCGAAGACTTCTGGCCACTTTGTGAAGTAATCCATGACAACCATGAAGTACTTGTTTCCGTTTTCACTTTCCGGAAATGGTCCTGCAACGTCTAGTGCTATCCGTTCCCAGGGGGCTCCCACGTTGTATAATTGTAAAGCACCTCTGCTGCGTGTCTGGGGTCCTTTCACAGCCGCACAACTGGTACATTTGCGGCACCAGTCCTCAACATCCTCTCGACAGTGAATCCAGTAAAATCGCTCTCGTATCTTCAGTAGAGTTCTTTTTACCCCCATATGTCCTCCTGAACATCCATCATAGTAGAGCCGTAAAACATCCGATACTTTGGCTTTTGGGACAACAATTTGTAGATGACAGTTGTCTCCTCGAGCGTTTTCCCATTTACGGCACAAGACTTCATCCTGGATAACCAAGCTGTTCCATTGTGCCCAATAACTTTTCGTGATTGAACTCAACGCCGCAACATCACTCCACTTGGGTTTAGGAGCACCAGCTTTAATCCAGTCGAAGATCGGTTTAAGGTCCGGGTCATTTTGCTGAGCAAGCTGTAGGATTTCCTTCCATTCATTGTTGACATCCATTCTTAGCATCCTCACTCCGCTCATTCCCGGGTCGGACCTATCGTCCGTATCGCGCGCGCTCACTATCACACAGTTGTCCTTCTTGGAGGCCACGTCGCTGGCAACACCATTCGCACCTGCACTCACTTTACTCTTCACTTGCTTCTGTTTTATGCACTTGTCGGGTGCCGCACCGACCTTAACGACATCACTTGAACTAATACTTTCAGGGGCCTCCGCCACGGTCGTGCGCCATGTCGCGCCACTCGCGCTCCTCCACCGAACTTGCCGAGCCGCCCTTCCTTGCTGGGATTGATCTTCTCTCAGTATGCCTCGCTTTGGACAGCTTAACCGAAGATGACCCCTTTCTCCACAAGTGTAACATCTAGGGCTATATCCTTGCGGACGATCGCGTACAGGTGATGTCACAACCTCCCTGATACGGTGTGTTCGATAGTCTTGCCTCACTGCCTCTACTTCCAAGGCATGGGCCAAGGCGTCCTTCAGTGTCTCATGATGCCCAAGTCTTACAGCGACTCTAACTTCCAAGTCACGTATTCCGTCGATGAACGCCTGTACCAGATTGCCATTGATGAGTGCAGGGGCAGACTGGTATGCTTTCCGAACCAACTTTTCAACTTCCAAGGCCCACTGCTGTAGGTTCTCGGCACTACGTTGCACACGATCTCTTAACTTAGCGCGAAATACGTGCTCCAAGTGTGCGTCACCATATCTGAACTCTAAGGCTTCCAGCAGCTCATAGGTCACTTCCTTGCCAAGAGCCTCAAGTATGGTTAGGGCCTGGTCTCGGAGGCCTAAGGTTAGCGCGGTCATAGCTTGCTCTTTGGTCCACCCATTCGCCTTCATAACGGCTTCAAATTGAATTTTGTAGGCCAACCATGAAGATGTTCCGTCGAATGGCGGCACCTTAAATCCACGTGCCGACGGTGCAGCAATCACTGAAGGCACAACCCCATCTCCAGCCCTAAGTTCACCTAAAGCCTTCTTCACCCCAGCAATCTGAACTTCAGCTTCTGAGATACGATTCTCATGCTGGTGAACCTGCTCCTTCATCACCTGGAGCTCCTTGCCAAGTGTTGAATGAAGGTCTTTTATGAGGAGCATCTGCTCTTCTTGGCGGCGAGCCTGCTCCTCTTTGTCTTGGTGAAGCTTCTTTTCCATCCGGCGGGCCTGCTCTTCTTGGCGGCGGGCCTGCTCTTCTTGGCGGCGGGCCTGCTCTTCTTTATCTTGTTGAAGCTTCTCTTCCAACCGACGGGCCTGCTCTTCTTGGCGGCGGGCCTGCTCCTCTTTATCTTGTTGAAGCTTCTCTTCCAACCGACGGGCCTGCTCTTCTTGGCGACGAGCCTGTTCCTGCAACAGCACCATTAGCGCAGACAAGTCTGGCACCGCTGGTGCCGAAGAAACTCCACATGGGCCAGCGACTGGCTCTGTCGCAGGCTGAACACCACCCGGCGTCTGTATCGGGGAATCTCCAAACCGCCTCTGATCCATGTCTTGCTGCCGTTGACTCCTTGTACAAATACCCTCCGTGTCGTCCTTTGGTAAAATTGGCATAATTTATCCCTCACTTCTGACACCAATTTGTTACGAGCTGGGTATGGGATAAATTACTTTACAACAATTAATTAACTAAATATCCTTTATTAACTCAACAACTTATAAACACAAACACTAATTCGCTAATAATCACTATTCTCTTCGCAATCGCTTGTATTCGCATCCGTTCGCATCCGTAGTCGAAATCAGACTGACTCACTCGCCCGCCGTCCGGCCTATTTATACGGTCATGGAAGTTTCCAGAACATTGTCGAACTATCTTATAGTGGAATATTCTAGAAACATCTATGAACTTCTACACAGTACCACAATGGAATGTTCTCGAACCTAGTGGAAACTTCTGGAAACTTCGACCACATTCTCGAACGTTCCAGTGTAATACGGTCGACGTAACAGTAACTTCAAGCTAAAGCCTATAAAGCAAAAAACATTTCCATAAAACAGTTTTTTATTCCTACAAACTTATTCCTTTTCAATCCCAAGATCCCGACTCCGGGAATGAAGTTCTAACAAGACTCAGCGAAAGTAAGGCTACATGAGGAATACATCATAATAAACAGGGAGCATATATCCGACCGATCGGATCTCGTGTGTAGCCGGAGACACAAAAAAGATAGGTAAAGAAGGTCGACTCTTTGCAACTACTGAAAATGTCTATTGCACGTATTTGAGATATGGCTTGGTTACACAGAGCGAAATATCGCGCGAGCCGGCCTAGTCATACCAGTTACTGTTATGTGACTACTCGACAGGCATCCAATTTACTAATTCTTTTTTTTTTTTTGGATTTGGGGAATCATCCTATGACTTCTCCCGCTCTGGGTGGAGCGGGAGGGCGTGTCAGACTCTAACTGACTAAAACCCACCCCTGTTCCATCCTTGCCTGAGTGCCCAGGGGCGCGATAACTCTGTTACGAATTTAGTCTAGCGACTTCCGACGCCTAGGGCGTCAACTGCGGCGGCTGCGGCTGGGGGCGTGAGGGAGACTCCGTTGAGTCTCCCTCACCCATTCTGCCTTCTCCTTCGCGAGCATTACTGCTTCGCAGAAAGAGGAGATTGCTTCCCATTCCTTCTAGCTCCTTACCATGGCCTGGACCAGGGCCGGGCGCGAGAGGTCGTTGCGCCGAAGAGATCGCTCCCAACTGAATTTCGATCATGGTGGCCAATCTCAACGGAGATTAACCAAGTAGGTACTCAGAAGATGTCATAGAGCATAAGCGTGTGCCAAACATAGGTGCACTATCTGGTCCTTTACTCCCATAGTTCGATGGCTCCGCAATCGAACACGGCCGGAGAGAGATCAGGTGCAACGGCTTTACGTGTTTTCTGAGGCACGGGGGTGTCACATCATCAACTTCCAAACTCCGGGCTGCTTCAGAGTGATTCCTTATGGAAAACACAAAAGCACTTTTTACCCGACTCGGAAATCAAAACCAGGACCTCACGCTTAGCTGTCACACTTGCGATCACGAGACCAATGGGCAGTTACTTACCACCAAGTTAGCAAGTTACTACAACATTGTAAATTTAATAGCCACTCGCCTTCCCCCCGCCACGCCACGAACAGCAGCCCTCGTCTCTCGGGTTGCAACCAACCAGTTAAGAGATCAATCAAGTACTTACCTACTCAATGGCAGAGGCGGTCTACTAGGCCGCTAGCTCGCTGGCTGGCTGCTATGTCAACAGCTTGTCTAGTGATCCCAGGAAAGACGGTGACACAGTAATCACGTGCTGCCTTGCACAGCGAGGATCAGGGAAGACCCCCCCCCTCCCCTTTGTAATGGGTAGCTCACGGTCCGATCAGCACCAGGCCCGAGAGTCGAAGGCGCGTTGTGTTCTACGCGCGCCTCAAAGAGATGTCAGCAACGACTGACGGGGCCCGTCATGGCCGATGCATGCATGCCAAGGGGTCGCGAATAAATTCGTAACAGAGTTACCGCACGTCTGGGCACTCAGACAAGGAAGAAACCGGGGTGGGTTTTAGTCAGTAAGAGTCTGACACGCCCTAACGCTCCACCCAGAGCGGGAGAAGTCATAGGATGATTTCCCACCCCACAAAAAAAAAGTGTGTGTGTACTTTGACGACACGGTTGGCGCAGTGGTTGAGCGTTCGGCTGCTGCGCTGCGTGTCGCGGGTTCGATTCCCGCACGGAACAAATATTTGTATGACTTACAGATAGTTGTTCCGGGTCTGGGTGTCTTGTGTATGTGAGTTTACATGTTTATGAACGCACCCACGATACAGGAGTAGTTCCTAGTGTGGGGCAATGTTTTATAAAACAAACAAACAAACTTATGTACGCACGTAAGAAGTTATACTTCTTTGGCGTAAAAAGATAAAAAACCAAACTGTCACAAAGTTTACAAAAGGAAAACCATCATTCTTCATGAACAACAAACCATAACTCCACAGAGCTAACTTCAGGGTGTCGGTTCTAGCTAACTTCATCCTGTGAATTTTATGTGACAGTGGTGCGCGCGCATCTTAGAATTTCCCTCTCATCATTTTTTCATAACGCACCTAAAGAAGTATAACTTCAAAAAAACGGAAGACCCCTTTTCAGTCTTTCCAGGGGAGTGCCCTAACAGGCCGTGTACCCCTATACAGGCTTCTCTCTCTTCCGTGACCTCTTAAAAGATCACTTTTAAGAGGTCACAAGACCCCATGTGCTGATCGATGATGAAGTTGATCACAAGGGTGGTTTTAGTGAGTTAAAAATTCCACACCCCCTTGTCTTTCTTCCCTAAAAGTCCAAAAGCTCAGCAGCTTGTACAGTGTCACCAAACCCATAGTTTGAGATCATAAGATCTATAAGTTTGAGTTAGTGCAGAACCTTCGTTCTCGTCTATGTGTTTTTTTTCCTTGCATGAATCCGGCCTTCTGAACAGTCTACTTTGCGGTAAAGATTTACGATGTTCTTCAGGAAATGAGACGATCAATGGGCTCCCTCCGACACTTTGACATAGTTCTCATTGTGTAACAAGATTAAGTGGTATCATGTTGGGGTTAATGTCAGCAACTTAGATTTTATTGGCAGCCGCGGTATGTTCAAGTAATTATAACTTAAACGGTGTGATGAAGATAGTTTGAAAGGTTTTGAATAAGTTGTAGATGAAAAGCTGTATTATTCTTGTAAAAGTCAAAACTATATTATAAATAACGCACTCAGCGCCAAGGCCTATTGCCTGTACTACGAAAATATCTTTTTGTTACCCAAACTTAAAAACTTAAAAAAAAACCGGCCTAGTGCATATCGGACTTCGAACATTTAGGGTTCCGTACTAAATGTATTTTTGACTATTTGGATGGCTTTGGGTTAACAAGATGCTTATATTGTGAAAATTTGAAGACTGTAGCTCCAACCAACGGACAGACGGACACGTGAGTGACAGCAATAGGGCTCCGTTTCGACCTTTCGGGTACGGAACCCTAAAAAGGCACGCAGAAGCAGAGATGCAAAACATATTTTTATTTCAAAGTTAAGATAACACAATGTAATAATTCTTTCATTTTAATTTTAAAACGTTACCTAAAAGATAATCACTAAATCACGATAATTCGGCAGTAACAATTAACAACGCGTCGCTTTCACAAGTGAATCACAATCACAGAAATTTATTTACGTCAATCAATCAGACGACATGTACCGGTAAAACTGGAAAATCCCGGCTGTCACAACTTATGAAGGTATTGGGCCCCCACCTATGAAATTGGCGTTGTTTTCTAACAAATAGAGAACCTCGTCACTTCTATGAATTAAAATATTTATCAATTGCTTGATATTCTGTCGAATAATGACCGTCATAGACAATTACTGCCAATAGCAAAAAAACGTTATTACTTATAGTTTTATACAAAAAAAAAATACCTCAAAAATGACTCCTCTTTTTGTTAGCAGAAATGAAACCGCTATTTGTTTTAACTTAGCCAAAACTTATTTTTGTCGCTTAATCTAAGTGGAATACGTTATTTTAGTTTTTAAACATTATTGCATATAAGTTTTAAAACATTAGTGTTCATGTTAAATAAATTAAGAAAATGTTAGTATGAAAAATGCAACGTCTTTAAAATTCTCCATACAAAACGCTGATTTCATAGGTGGGGACCTAATTTAGGGTAACATTTTAAAGATATAATTATAGCGAAACGAAAAACGTTCCCGGTATGTTCACCCCTGTTTCTTTATAGTTTTTAGCGTTAACACTGTAATTTTAAATTCGAATGAAATAATATAACTAAACGAAAAGCCACATCATTTCATAAGATAGTTTAAATAGTTACAATTAAGTGTGACAGCTGTTGTATACAGTGATTAGAATAAATTCGGCGTCTATCGTAACTGTAACATGTTTATTGTACTTTTGTTACAAAGTGTGTATTTTAAAATTAGCCTTTTTTAGCTTCGGTCTAATGCTATTATAAATGGAGTGTAGATATTACAGGGGATTCAGTGTTTTCCACCCCACCCTTTCCCAAACCCTCTTTCTGGTGTGTATATTTTTGAAAAAGATGTTGTCTGAATGTCTGACGATTTGCGAGAAGACTGAGTGAAAGGCACTGAATTAAGTATGCATAATTTTGTGCAATTGTAATATTTTTTATTTTTTTCTTAATGTGTTTTATACAATTTGTATTTTGGTTTTAATTTGTAATGTGTATGATCAGTGTAATTGGCATTTTGTCGTTCTGGTTAAATAAATAAATAAATAATTTTTAGATACACTGGCCTAGGAAAAAAGTTAACACATGAATTTAATTAAAAGCTTAGTAGATATATATACAAACTGATAATAATACCTAATATTATGTATAAATGCAATGAAAACAACTCATTTGGCATCAAAAAATTCATTCACATCGCTGTCTATGGCAAAAGTGCCCAGAACGCGGCTCGCAGCATTGCCACATTGAATAGCAATGCCAGCTGGTTCATTGGCCAAAGAAAAGCCCAGCCGGTCACGTGAAGAGTCGACTAACAGTTTGCTGATATGCCGAAAAACTCGATAAGCACGTGGACCCCATGGCCCTTTTTTTTATTGTTTCAACCCCAAACGGCTCAAACATGTAAATCCCAATAAGGTGCAGCAGCCACACCAGCACAACCCTATTTAAAAAGATACACAAGTTTTTTACACAACTACTTTAAATTTGTACACAAGTACTAGGTATCTTGAGTAATAATTATTCATCAGTAAACATAAAACACGGTATTCAAATTAGGTCCTTTCTAAATTGGGTCTAATCGGAAAACTGTTGCTAACCTTTCGGGAATTAAAAAAGCGTTATTCCAATAAACAAAACGTTGACTAAAATACCTTTAAGATGTATTTTCGCTTCGATATTATGCCGAATGTATAATTTGCCGTATCGACGAGTAATTATACAAAAATTTATATCGATACCAAACTCGAAAGTGTTTATAAAAAGTCGTTTCCTCTAGATTTTATGCGAATACGTAAGATCGCATTAAAATGTCGTTAGAAGCTATCCCATTGGGTTATTGATGCGATTTTTTCACTGAGTCTGCAGGTGGGGTACATCGCGTCCTAATGATCACCCGGTGTGCCAACAACTTTAATACGATTTTGTGAATTGTTGTATATGAATATTGAAACTCGCCTTTTTATATGCTTATTCAGGCATTCAGTATCATTAAATAATAATTGGCGATTAAAAATAAATGTTCACTTTTCGTTACCCCGAATTTACATGAAAGGCATTTTATCGATCAAAAAGTTATTAAGTTTCACTAGAAATGATATTACAAGGAAATTAAGTAATTAATTGTGAGTAAACTTCATTTGAATTTTGATTGAGCGAGAAAATTGACTTCACAAAGTAAGTTCTTTAGGAAACTCTATTTGGTTTCTTTTAAAACAAGTCTCCCAAATTAAACGAATTTGATTTAGTGAAAACAAAAATAAATCAAAGTATTTTTTATTCTGAAAGGTCAGAATTTGCGTGAGTTGTTCAGCAAAAACGAACTTCGTTTAGTTTTAAATATATCTCGAATCTCAGAAGACGTTAAAAAATACATTTTGTCCTTTTCCTTTCAGAAAGATTTTGTGTATCGTTCCAAAGATGAAACCAGGTTTTGCCCACGACTTTGTCCGCGGAGATTTCATACACTTTCAATGGTTGGATTTTGAGAAATCCTTTTTTGGGATCCGTACCCGAAGGGTCCAAACGGAGCCCTATTGCTGTCACTCACGTGTCCGTCAATCCGTCTGTACGTCTGTCCATCTGTTCGTCTGTCCGTCTATCCGTTGTCCGTCTGTCCATCTGTCCGTCTGTCCATCTGTCCGTCTGTCCGTCTGTCCTTCTGTCCGTCTGTCCGTCTGTCCGTCTGTCCGTCTGTCCGTCTGTCCGTCTGTCCGTCTGTCCGTCTGTCCGTCTGTGCGGCTGTCCGGCTGTCCGTCTGTCCGTCTGTCCGTCTGTCCGTCTGTCCATCTGTCCGTCTGTCCGTCTGTCCGTCTGTCCGTCTGTCCGTCTGTCCGCCTGTCCTTCTGTCCGTCTGTCCTTCTGTCTGTCTGTCCGTCTGTCAATCTGTCTATCTGTCTATCTGTCCGTCTGTCCGTCTGTCCGTCTGTCTGTCTGTCCAACGTCTGTCACATAGGTATGTTGCAGCGATCTATATATTATTATGATAAGAACTTTACTGCTTTTCCACCTGTGACAAACAATAAATGAATTTGAATTTGAATATTTTTTCAGGTAAAAAATAATATCGCCGATAAGCCGAAAAAGTTATCAGACGATTGAAAAATCGGCTATTAGTAATATTTTATGCTTTTGGTATCAACTTTATGCATCCATTTGGTATTGTATTAAATTAACACTCTATTCTTTTAAAAATAAAACATCCTTTCAACCTGACTCCTATCCCTCGTAGGGATAGAATTTTTGTAAATGTAAACCTACCCACGGAGTATCGTTGGAGTGGATCCAACGTGTTGTAGGCTTATCCTGCACTACTCTACGCGTCAAAAAGGCATGTTTATTTTACATAGTATACCTACAAACCACCTATAACCTACCTACAATGAACAAATGGATTGCTGATATGTAAATATGTAGGTTTACGTGTTAATGGCTCGATAGCCCTACGAATGTGAAAGTCTGGATGTTTGTTATCCAGACTTTCACATTCAACCACGTCTCACCAGCGGATTTGGGCGAAATTTAGCGCCCGGGTTTATCAAGACCTAGATTGTTGGGATTATTATATTACATCTAGCCTGTACTGTCCCACGGCAGGGCAAAGGCCTCTCTCCATTCCTTCCACGTTTTTGGTTCTATGTTTCCTCTTTCCGCCATCTGCTTCGTGGTCTGCCACGACCTCTTCTCACAGTTTCAGAGCACCAGTCCTCCCCACGGACTCTCCGTCCGCTTACCAGCCCACCGTGCCGGTAAGCGGCACGAATACGAAATAATAATATTGAAGGCATTGGCGATGTCTATAGACAAGCCTTATAACCCTACCCCCCCCCCCGCGCCCGCGCGGCCTTTCAGCCTTATATATGTAGCCTTCAATATTTCTGCCTTGGAGTTGCATCAGGGAGGCACTTCGGTATCAACAGCTCTGTCGCGTGGTCGAAGTTTACTTGACGGACAGGGCCGTCATCTAACCCGATCACCAGAGAGAGTGGAACCAGCGAAAGATGTCGTGCGGTGTCCCACAGAGATCGATTCTGGGGCCGCATCTGTGGGATATCGGGTACGACTGGGTGCTGCGCGCCGATCTCCTTAGCGGTGTCATCGTGGTTTGCTACGCTGAAGACAAGATGGTCCAGTGCAGGGGAGGTTGCACCAGGCGGCGGAATTAGCGACTTGCGGGGTTGTGACAATCGTCGAGAGGATCCGGCAATTGGGACTCGAGGTGGGCCTACACTGGTCCGAGGCCATTTGTTTTTTCGTGGTCCTCGGAACGCGCCACCATCGGGTTCCCAAATAACGGAACCCTCCAGTTCACATCGGCGTCGGCTCGACAATGAAGTACCTGGGACTCGTCCTGGACAGCCGGTGGAATTTCGTGAAGCAGTTCTGATGTTTGGGGTTCTGATGATTTGAATCTAGGGGTCCAAACGCCGGAGACTCAACGCGGGGGTCGTGTGGTTCCCTGAGACGGCAGTCAGCCCGTCGCGTCGGTTGAACGCGTCCCAAAGGGTCATGGCCATTCGGCTGGTCCGGGGGTATCACACGGTCTCTGGTGAGGCAGCGAGCCTGCTTGCTGGATTGCCGCCATAGGATCTGGGGGCAAAAGTCTTCGCACATATATGGGAGTGGCGCGAGGAGGCGAAACGCTGGGGCGTAACTCTGCCGCGAGAAATCATGGCTTGGCGGACAGAACTCCGGCGGGATCTTATGGTGACATGGAGGTGGCACACATGCGGCGTGGCTGGAGAGGCACCACGGCGCAATCACCTTCCGCCTAACGCAGGTAATCACCGGATATGGCTGTATCGGGATTTTTGTCTTCCGGATAAGGCAGGAGGAAACGCTTGGGTGTCACCATTGTGGGGATCGCCCGGAGGACACGTTGGAGCATACGGTGGAGGTCTACCCCGGTTGGGCGGAGCACCACCCGGTGTCCTCGTGGCGGCGATTGGCGGTGATGAACTCTCGCGTCCGGCCCTGGTCCAGGCCATGGTACGAAGCGAAGGGGATGGGAATCTGTCACCTTCTTCTGCGAAGCAGTAATGCTCGCAAAGGAGGAGGCGGGACGCATGAAGAAGAGGCAATCCTCGCGCCCTCACGCAACTAGCCGTCGCAGGAGACGCCCTGAGCGTTGGGAGTCGCAAGCCGATTCGCGGCCACCGTAAGTGCTGGCTTGCGGACGGCGAGTAATGGGTAGCTTGCCGTCCAATAAGGCCCAAGTTGACGGCGTGTAGTATTTGACGCGCGCCTTAAACAGATGTCAGCAGTAATTGATGGGGTCTACTTGGGCCTATGCCTGCCAGGGTCGCGGGTGTGTTAAAGACTCCACGCGGCCTCTGGTACAAGTAACTGAAGGAATACGGGTGGGTTTTAGTCAGTAAGAGTCTAACACGCCCTCCCACTCCACCCAGAGCGGGCGAAGTTATTTGGTGATTTCCACCTACAAAAACCACAAAAAAGGCACCAATCGTTTGGTACGTGGCAGACGTGTCCAGCTCAGTCCCACAACCTTGACTGTTGGGATACTTTTATTTTTATTTTAATCACAGTAGCACGTTCCCTTCGGAAAATAAAACATTTCCACGCTTGCGTAACCGCGGGCAGAAGTTATTTACCAACAATTTTAGTCAAAATTGCTAACAACGCTCCTGAAATATCAGTAAGAGATAACGTTACTCAATTACTCTCTTCCATAATATTTAACGTGACATAATGTTACGGAAACATTTGTCGAAAATAGCCATTAAAATGTATGCACATCGTTTGCATAATTAGATTATTATTATCAAACCATCCTCTGTCACGAACAACTGTAATGGGTGGTATCATTATTTCAGTGAATAGTTCAAAATATATATCGCTCTATTTTGCCAACTTTAAATGCCTATCCCAATGCGATAATAATAATTTAGCTCCAATGAACCGATACCAATTAACCCTACAATGGCGGCGCGGAAATAGTAGGTAGGTACTTTATGGGGCTACAGTGGGTATTTATATAATAACAATAGTAACTACAAAGAGCCTACTAATGAACAATGGTGCCGAATCTCTTGTTCTCCAAATAAACTTAAAGTTAGAGTGTCGCCAACCTTAAGGGCCTACCTCCGCATAAGTGGCGCCCTCATTGAATAAAAAATCATATCTTAGCATAGAAAATAAAGATGTGTGTTAAAAACGGCTGTTTTTGACACTTTTGCCTACTACTTTGAATACGAAACATTTTGAGTCCTGTTTTAACAACGTAAAAATACCTTATCCTCTTAGTAGTAAACGCAACATAGGATTCTTTAATATTTACTTTCTACGCTTTGCTACGATTTTTTATTCAAAGAGGGCGCCACTTGGCGGATATATACGCCTTAAAGGTACGTCCACACGATATTTTCTATAGAATTTTATCTGTGCAACATAGCATTGTAGACAAATGTCCGTGTTTAACGATGAATATTAGATGTATGTACGGCAAAAGTTTGTACCGAGTCTGTACCATGTGGACGCACCATTACAAACCGGCAAGGCGAGATTTACGATATTTCGAGATATCAATCAAAATAATAGTTTACGTATTGAACTTCAGCTTCGAGGCGAGATTTACGATATTTCGAAATATCAAACAATATAATAGTTTATATTGAACTTCAGTGTGTTTTTATGTTGGACTGGCTGTGCCCACGGTCTCACCGCGTATAATTTTCCAATTTTTCTCTTCATAAGAACCCTCCTCTTTTGTTTTTGCGGGTGGGAAATCAGCGTCTGACTTCTCCCGCTCCGGGAGCAGGAGGGAGTGTCGCACTCTTTCTGACTAAAACCCACCCGTTCAGTTTTTTTTTTTAGTGGGCGTGAAATCGTCCAATGACTTCTCCCGCTCTGGATGGAGCGGGAGGGCGTGTCAGACTCTTACTGACTAAAACCCACCCCTGTTCCTTCCTTGCCTGAGTGCCCAGGGGTGCGGTAACTCATTTTCAGAATTTATCCGTGACCCCTAGGTATGCAGGCACCGGCCACGATGGGCCCCGTCAGTGGTGGCTGACACTCATCTCTTTGAGGCGCGCGTGGAACACTACGCGCCGTCGCCTCACGGGCCTGGTGCTGATCGGACGGCGAGCTACCCACTGCTCGCCACCCGCAGGCCCGTCTATTCACCCCTGCGTTCCTATACACCCCGATTGACGGTATCTAGTAATCGCATTTCTAGGTGCAGCTATCGCGGCTTCTCTTTTTTTTCTTTACATATTAAATGGCTTTAATGTAAAAAAATGTTTTTGGGTTTTTTCTCTATCAGTTTACTTTTTGGTTAGAATTTATCAAAAAAAAAAAGAACTCGTTCATTTGCCTTTTGCGTTCCAGGGCTCCAGTAACTACAATACATATTATACTAAACTAATAAATAACTTAATAAATAAAATATGTACAAGAGGCATAAAAAAATCCGGTAGTAGTAACTCTTTCAAACAATCCAGCTACCCTGGCAGGCACCGGTCCATAGCGGGCCCCGATAAGTACTCGTACCTGAGACTTCAACGAATAGTTAAAAAAAAAATCATCCAAATTCAAGACAATTCTCGTGTTCGTGTAACCCGAGAAGATCTTGTTTTCATAAAAACCTTGTTTTTATACAGATTCGGCCTTCACAGACGTAATTACAGTGTCAGTTTTCGTAGTAAAACTCGGCCTTAATGAAGCGTCTAATAACATAGGTTTACATAAAATCAAAGGCTCTCATTACTAATTAGAAGTTATACAAATTACTCGGTGAAATGAAGCCGTTTATTCTAGTCTAGATATTCTACTTACCAACTCTCAGATCTTATAAATAGTGTCCGAACGAAACACGAATTTCAGCCGAAACCGAAAATGAAACCGAATGTTCGGCTCCCATTCCAGTTTCGGCTGAAACTGGAACCGACACACACGTGGTAACAGAAAAAAAACGGCCTAGTGTGAGTCGAACTCACGCATGAAGTGTTCTGGACCATCGTACAAGATTATACGCGTCTACTTGTAGCCGTTTCGAGCAAAAAAAGCCAAAAAACAGACGTTTCAATTTTAATTTATTTTTATTATTAGTTGTTATAGCGGCAATAGAAATACGCATTCTGTGAAAATTTCAACTGTCTACCTATTACGGATCATGAGATACAACCCGCCGACAGACAGAGGGTCGGACGGACGGACGGACGGACGGACGGACTGTGGAGTCTTAGTAATAGGGTCCCGTTGGTTACCTTTCGGATATGGAATCCTAATAATTGACAAAAAATCAAAATTTTGACTTGAAAATATTCTCAAAAAAATAAAATAAAATCTAGACCTAACTTTCATAAAATACTAAATAATATTTAACAAAACAATGTTTACACACATAGACGAACGAGAACATTAGTTTTTAGGTCTCTATAACGACCATTTTACTCAAACCATCATCACTTTACTCAACCATTTTACCACATTTACTCAAAGACTCTTGTTTCGGTCAAACCCTATTTTCGGCCATTTTTTGGCCGAACCGAAGCCGAACCTTCGGTCAGACACTACCTATAAAGTTTGTAGAAGATTAACTTTATTAGAAGATGAAGATTTTTAATTTTACTTTGTTTGCATTAAACAGTGCGAGTTAATAAAACGCTAATTAATTTGATATTGTTGTTTGTAGTCTTGCTACAGTTAATGAGTACACATTCATTAAAAATGGCTGTTTATATAATTTAAAAGTTAAACTAATTTACACATTGACTCAATTAGGTAAAGAATATTTTTTTTAGAGATTTTAGTATTTAGTGTTGATTGCATGGTTGGCGCAGTGCTTGAGCCGGGCTGCGGCGCTGCGTGTCGCAGGTTCGATTCCCGGGCAAAACAAAGATGTGAGTTGCCTGCAGATAGTTGTTACGGGTCTCGGTTTCTTGTGTATGTGAGTCTGAATGTATAAAACGCACCTACGATACAAGAGGAATTTCCCATTTCTTAAAAACTTTTTCCCAAAGTATGGGGAAAAGTATTAAGGGTACAGAATAACATATAAGATACAGTTAATGTAGGTACTCTACTTGCAAAACCTGTATCAGGACTTGTCAGGATTAAATATTTTGCTATTTATTAATTTTATCTTTATCTTCATTAAATTATTTGACTAGATTTCTTCAGTTGCCTCTGTGCCAAGGGCCGCGGTATCTCTATTTCGAATTTATCCGCAACCCCAGGCAGGCATCGGATCCCCCCCCCCCCCTCCCCGGATCGTATTTCATGACCCTGGAAATGGGTATATGTATATAATATATGGCTATATTAAGATGGGCTACAAAATTATGGACATTTTAGCTAATTAAGTAGAGACTGTGTTAGTGGTGTGTGTTACTTTCCCGGGAAAAATATTTATGTTTACATATGTTGTAGAACTTTTGTAAGTTGGTGCTCTTTTGCCAAGATATGCATACCTAAGCATTATCAGCCTATAATGTTCCCTCTGCTGGGCACAGGCCTCCCCTCTGTGAGAAGGAGCGGGCTGTAATCCATAACGCGGATCCAGACCAAATTTGAAGATGTGTCTCCAAATTTTGGTTTCGTCACAATGTTTTCCTTCGGCGTTTTCGAAAAATAAAGCTTTTGAAATATGACTGACTAAATGGTGATTCACTAAATGAAATAAGCACCTTATCAGAGAAAATACTGTTTAAATTGTTCTGTTTGTTTCTATTTTACAGCTAATAATGAAATTGAACACAAATTGGGTATGTTCAGACGCAAGACCTTCACCAAACTCCTTAAACCGTATCAAACAGATATTATAACCATTTTTATTTGTGTCACTATTCCCAGCAAAGCTCCTAATGGTAACAAGAGTACTTCAGGGTAGCAGTAAATGTATTTTTCTCAAACGAGGACTGCATTTGCGGTGGACGTGACCAGAAAGCGAGGAACACTGCCGTGGTGCAGGCAGCTACAAATTCGCGGCTAAAACTGGTCGTGAGAGAATAATAAATGGACTTCTTATTTTAACTGTATCATAGCAGTATTTGTTGTGTTATGTTTGCTTTACAACAGTGTTATTGTGCAACTGTTGGATTACTACAAGGTTTATGAAAGGGTGGTAAACACTAAATGAGTACAAATAGAGAGAGATAATAATAATAAGCTGGCAACACCAACAACATCTGACGTGTCAAAATTTATTTTCAAGCTATTTTTCGGTTTTTATAATATTTATCAAGTAATTCTAGCCCACAACAAATAGAAAAAATAAGTATCGTTATAGCAAGAACCCACATACAATTTAACATGGAAAACTATCACCTATAAACAAAAAACTACACGATATTGAAATGACAGCTGTCATTTCAATATCGCGTAGTTTTTTGGGCTAAGTTTCGCAACCTCTTTTATCACCCACTTGGAAATAAAGATATATATAAGAAAAATGTGTTCAATATGTGTATATTAATTTATAATACTCTACCAAACGAACTTAAATTGTTACAGGGGAATGTTTTTAAAAAAAAATTGTCAGAGTGGTTACAAAAAAACTGTTTCTATAGCATTAAAGAATTTTTAGAACATAAAAATGTACATAGTATTAATTAATGAATTAATTGTAAATTAATTAATGACATTTGCATGTAATTATAATGTGTGATAATAATGTAATAATAATTTACCTACTAATAATATAACCTGTATAATAATTAAGACAATTACATAAATAATTTGCACGCTTGCTTGCAGGCAGAATACAATGACTGTAAGGCTGTAAGATCTTTCCTTGTAAACCATGTATTTTCTTGCAAATAAACAATTTGAATTTGTTCAAAAACAACGATAGATGTTGACTAGATCAGCAGCTCGCCGTGCACGCCCACCATCTCCGGCCTCGTCGCTGAGCTCCGCCTCGCCGCCACCGGGACCCAGCACCACAGTGAGTACTGTGACACCGGCCATGGCAGTTGCGTCGAGCTCCAGCGACGAGTACTTCTCGCCGCCGACGACACCACCACCTGCACGTCGACGGGGAGGATGACGGCCGCCGAGCAGCTTAGAACCTCGAGGCCCACCGGCCTCTAATAGGGTCCCAGCTCCCGGCGGAAGTGTGCAGCGCATGCGATGGACGCAATCCATCAATGAAAACGTCATGCGCTCATACAATGGGGCTACAGAGGGAGGTAACAACCTGACCACGTACCGTAAAGAAGAAATCAGTACTTCTGGACACGGCTCGCATTGTCAGGCGGTTCCTCTCTCTGGAGCCCTGACCGCCGGTAGCTTGAACCCTGTTCCCGATACCGGTGGGATACTATTTTTTATATATTTAAATGTTTTTTTATAACTTTTTTAGTGAAATATTTAAAAATATAATTTATATGTTTACAGAACAATACACGGAATAATAATAATAAAGCTTTTATTGATTCCTTACAATTGATTCTTTTCATACATTATTAATAAAAAATTATAGTGCTATTCTATTCAATTTCAATAAAATCATTAATAATTATTGTTTACCTAATATTAAAATTATCACAGCTAAAAATAGTTTCATCTAAATAGATTAATTCTATTTGATGAATATAATTGATCTAAATAAATTAATCAATTTAGAAATAGAGAGAGATGGGTTTTTTTAAATAACCGCTATGCTTCGAATTTGAGAGCAGTGATGGCCCAGTGATATCTTACGCCACGACTTACGAGTTCTAGGTCATGGGTCCGATTCCAGCCAGGCGCTTTACTTTGTGTACATTATTTCATCATTGTTGCTCTCAAAACATGGTTAAGGAAAACATCGGGAGGAAACAGAATCTGCCTAGTCTTTTCTCAACTATCTTGGGATCGACTTCCAGTCTAACCGGTTGCAGCTGAATACCAGTATTTTACATGGAGCGACATCCAATCTGATCTCCAAAACCCAGTTACTGGGTAACACGATACCCCTAGGTAAGACTGGTGGTCAGACTTTCGGGCTTCTGACGACGCGTAACGACTGTCAAAGATCCACGATTGACAGCCGGGACTAACAGCTTAACGTGCTTTCCGAGGTACGGAGAAGTCTTGGTATGTAAAGATGGTCACCCTTCCATGGAACAACCCCGGCAAGCATAGTTTAACCTGATGGATGGACCCGTGCGTGTGCTATTATTACTTTAGCCACGAGCTCCTCGCCTGTGTCCCGACAGTAGGAACATTAAAAGGCTGATGATACTATGTTTCGGCGGGGCTGGCTAACCATCCATTACATACCAAGACCACCTCCGTAGAATAGAACAGAATGGAATAAAACTTTATTGTACACCGAAACAGTCACACACTTGTTTTACACGAGCTTAAATCTATGGGTACAACGGCGGTCTTACCGCTGAAGAGCGATATCTACCAGACAACCTTAGGATGGACTGAAAGAACTTAAAATCTAAAAGGGGAGTAGTCTGCGGTGTACTGCTATTAAAAAAAAGGATGTCAAAATTTTATATTTAAAAATACATACTTAGATACATACATATCAAATGTTACATAATTTCGTTAGAAGTGAGAAAAAAGGAGAAAAAAGAATAAAAGGTGAGCTAATTATGGAAGAGATGAGAATATATATAAACAGAAAGGCATTAGAGAGAAAGGCATTCCACAATCGCACAGCTTGAACTGAAAATGATTTGTCATAAAACTTTGTGGTATGCGAGGGCATCAAAAGTATCAAATTCTCCGTACCTCTGCAAGCACGTTAACCCGTTCGCATTGCCTGCCATTTTCAGATCTTTGACAGTTTTTATGGGTAGTCGAAGCTTGTAAGTCGAACAACCAAACTTAATAACGGTATCGTAACACCTAGTACCTAATTGGTTTGTGGAGGTCAGTTAGGCAGCCACTCTATGTATAATACTGGTAATCAGATAGGAACTTGACCCCAACAAAGCTGGAACAGGGCTAGACAGAAGATAATGAGTATGCAAACTTTGTGGGGGGCTCAATGTAAATACATAATTATGCATAATATTTCCAAAAAGTCCACAACTAGAAATCGATTTTTTAATCACCATCGTCCTTTAGTGGCAAAGTCTTGATATTCGAAGACAGGGAAGTCTACTGCCCAACCTATAAACTTAACCTGTGAGTTAGTTTTAACCGACTTCAAAAAAGAGGAGGTTCTCAATTCGTCTGTATGTTTTTTCATGTGTGAATAGATTTTGATGATTCTTTTTTTGTTTGGTAGGTCGTACTTCAGAGGTGGTCCCATATAAATTTTATCGAAATTGAGTCCGCACTTTTTGAAAAAATCAACATAAACAAAAAATATGTATACGTAGATGAAGTTTTGGTTGTCTCCAAATGTTCAAATTCCATGTTATTAGGGTTATCCATTCGGGCATAACATTAATATTTATTTTTACTTCTAGGGTATAACAACTAAAAAGTGAAATCTAAAAAACTTTTTACAAAAAATACAACCGACTTCTAAAAATTGCAAAAAAACTTTAACTTTGGAAGTCGGTGTCAAATAATGAAGAAACAAATAAATTCAAACACTTTTTAGAAGTCGGTTGTATCTTTTTGTGACACCCAAGTCTTCAGGAAACCTAAACGAAACTGTATGATAAAGCTCACCATTTTACAAAAAATAACACTGCTAGAACCAAAGTCATTCTTTGACCTTTTTTTTTATTCTAGGTTTTCCTTAATCACCTTCTAGGTTGCCTGGAAGAGATCGCGATAAGGCCACCCATTGTATTTGCTTTAGTTTTAAGTTTCTTTATGTATGTATCATGCATGGTGTACAATAAAGAAAATATTAAATAATAAATAAATAATCGCTAAAAGCAACATAACGTTATAGCTGAGGCCTTACCGTTAGTTGAGCTTAAAAGTGATATATATATATCAGTTTTAAGCTCAGCTAACTATGACAGACATCGACAGTGCTGGAGTACTGGCAAGTATTGTATCAAATCTAGATAGGTACTTACTATCTGTGTATTTATGAAATAATAGGGATGATTCGTGTAAATAGAAAATTTTATGTAGTCTCTAAGCAAGATTTTTTACCAAAAAGAATTGTACCTTTTTTTATTGTCGGCACGCGTTTGACCACTATCACACCTGATGGTAAGCGATGATGTGGTCGAAGATGGAGCACGCTTGCCTAGAAGTAACCTATTCACTCTTGACACCCACTACACGTATTTTTTGCTTTACGAAACCAATAAAAATATATTAAGATAAAACGCATCAAAGTGTCTTTTTTATTTTTTGTTGATGTTACAAAAGAAAAAATACGTGTCCTATATTTTTTGGTAAACTTACTGCCACATAAATTTTCTAGGAATCTACCTTATTATGTAATTAATGCTGTTTTTTCTCTGTGGAAGGACCAACAGAATCAGAAGTTATTGCTGAAATTAGGTACGTCTGACTGACACCAGAAGCTTGTAATTCTTAAGCGCAGCCGCTTTCACCTCAATTTTTAACAAAAAAAAAAAACAACCGACTTTAAAAAAAAAATACACTCAAAATTAAAAAATAACTTTAATTTCGGAAGTCGGTGTTTGTAATTTACTTCATCGTTATTTGACACCGACTTACGAAATTAAAGTTATTTTTTAATTTCCTTTCACATTGACATAATATTGATATATATTGGTATTTATTTAGTAAATAGTAAACTAATAAATAACTTAATAAATAAAATATGTACAAGAGGCATAAAAGATCCGGTAGGAGTAAAGCTCATTGGGCATCAAAAAATTCGTCCAAATCGCTGTCAATGGGAAAAGTGCCCAGAACGCTGGCAGCATTGCCACGTCGAATGGCAATGCTGATTCGTTGGCCGAAAAAAAGGCCAGCCCTCTGGTCACGTGATTAATTTTTAATTATTTTTTTAATTTTGAGTGTATTTTTTTTTTGAAAGGCGGTTGTTTTTTTTTGTAAAAAGTTTTTTATTTTTCACTTTTTAGTTGTTATACCCCACAACTAAAAACCCCAATAATATGGAACGTGGAATTTAAACATTTGGAGTACGTCATCGAGGTAAACGTATTTTTCGTTTTTGTTCAGTTTCTCAAAAAGCGCTTAAGCAATATCGATAAAATTTATGTGGGACCACCTCGGGAGTGGTGAAAGAATATTCTTTCGAATAAAAAAGAGTTTTGAAAATCGGTCCACAACTGACGGAGAAATCGGCGGATATACATAAAATAAAAAAATAAAAAAAAATAAAAACATACAGTCGAACATAGAACATCCTCCTTTTTCGAAAGTCGGTTAAAAATAGATGAAAAATTACCATTCCCCCCCCCTTGTTTCCGAAGCCTCCGGGCCTAAAATTTAAAAAAAAATACATAAAGTAGGTACCTAGTTCTTTACTTATCGATTACAGGAAAACCTATAAGGAGGAGGCAGTTTAAAAAAAAACCTGATTTGTTCAAAACCCTTTGCACGCGAGTCCTACTCGTTCTTGGCCGTTTTTTTTTTATTTATTTATAAAAGACACAGTTACAGAATACCAAGTTGTGATTAGGATTGCTTTTACATGATAATATTTTTAAATCTGCTCTCCAATTACTATTAACTGGCTCGCGTTTGACCACTATCTCACCTGATGGTAAGCGATGATGTGCTCGACGTTGGAGCACGCTTGTCTAGAAGTAAACTATTCACTCTTGAATTCCCCTAGTTTATAGCTATCAGGAAACACAGACTCTGGCATGGAATACCACTTCTGAGCTGTACACACAATTTTTTTTTTATTTATAGTTAATAGGCACGCGTTTGACCACCATCACCATCACCAAGAATGTGTTTCCAAAAAGTTTTGTACGTGAGGGTGACTATCTGCTGGTGTCGCATCGCCGTACGTCTTGTCGCCCGATGATGGAACGGGCTTGGCGGAATTAAACTATGTAATTCCGACACACACTCCCCAGAATGTAACCGATAGCAAACCGACAGGCTAGCATCTCGGCGTTGATGGTTAAGTGGTTAAGACTTTCGAGCTTCGACTCAACGAGTACATTACTGCTGATGATCCTCTTGGCTCGTTTCTCATTAGACTTGAGCGAATCCAGCTGGTATCTGGCAGATCTGTCCCAGAGATGAGCAGTGGTATGTTTACCACAAAATATACGATGTTTTACTAGATCAAGCACAATAATCATGACCTGTGTAATCTGATGAATAAAACATATATAATGGAATAGAAAACATGTATTCAACACAAACGCAACACAACATTCATATGCATAGGCAAAGTTAAAAAGAAAAATAATGATAAATACTATTATGTTGAGTGTAGGTACTCATACGGAAAAACCACACCAATCCTCTGGATGACCGTGGCAAGAGCAGCTGCTACCTCGTTCAATCAAAGCTGATGTTATTAAACCTCAAGCTCTTCTTCACATGAAAACCTCACCTGACACATGGTTCTTTGTTATTCTAAAATACGTGCATAATCTTGATTTGCCGTCCACATAAGGACTAGACTCCAGCCGCCCTAATTTCACCACACCGGCCATTTTTAAGTCTATTACTAAGCCTCCGCTGTCCGTCCGTCCATCTATCTGTCAGCGGGCTGTATCTCATGATCCGTAATAGGTAGACACTTGAAACTTTCACAGAATGTGTATTTCTGTTGCCGCTATAACAAAAAATACATGTGTGTAATTCACACGTGGTAGAAGTGAAACCTTCAAAAATTTTGGCTAAAACAAAACATTGTATCTTCCTATCTTATTTTAAAACACAAAAACAAAACACTGTATAATGCTTCCTATCACATTTTAAAACACAAAAACAAAACACTGTATAATGCTTCCTATCTCATTTTCTCCCACGTTAAATCTTATGAATTTATGTGTCCGTCTCTTTTTACTGTCTCTTTTTCATTTCATCGACTTTCAAATCACAACGATTCTAAAGAAGTTCTCACTTCAAAATTAATTAAAAATTAAAGGGCTCTACTAGAAACTTATTTTTTTGTTTTTTTTGCTCGATCTTAATAATGGCAACAAGTAGACGCGTATAATCTTGTACGATGGTACGGAACACTTCATGCCCGAGTCCGACTCGCACTTGGCCGGTTTTTACTTAGTCAGCGAACTGAAAGTTATCGTGCCCTTCAATCACTTCATAGTAACCTGCAGAGTACGGATTTATCGCGCCGGCATTAACTAGAGTCGTGCTTCCTGCTGGGAAGTAGATAGCAATATGTGTTTTTTATTTGTAAATCAAAAAGAACTCTTTTCATTTGTTCACAAGCTTTTCACAACGTTGCAGTTAAAAGTTAGAAACTTATGTATATATTATGTTTTTGTTTGGGATCTTAATTTATTATTTTATGTACCAACTTTAGAAAACATTAACTTCGCTTTTGGCAGAGCATATTAATATGTAGGATTTTTTTTTGGGATTAGGAAGTTATCCAATGACTTCTCCCGCTCTAGGGTGGAGCAGAAGGGCGTGTCAGACTCTTACCGACTAAAACCCACCCCTGTTCCTCCCTGCCTTGAATGCCCAGGGGCGAGGTAACTCTTTCGAATTTATCCTCAACCCCCGGGCAGGCATCGGCCATGACGGGCCCCGTCCTGTTTGCTGACAACTCTTTGAGGCGCGCGTGGAATACTACGCGCCGTCGCCTCTCAGGCCTGGTGCTGATCGGACGGCGAGTTACCCACTATTCGCCGTCCGCAGGCCCGGGTATATTAATATGTAGGTTCGCTTTGCCTTGAGACTGCCATAGGCACTAAATCTAGCTAACAACCTAGGTTGTTCTCCATCTGCTCAGGGGTTGTGGATAAATTCGAAACAGAGTTACCGCGCCCCTGGGCACTCAGGGCAGGGAAGGAACAAGGGTGGTTTTTAGTCAGTAAGAGTCTGACATGCCCTCCCGCTCCACTCAGAGCGAGACATGTCATTGGATGACATCCCACCCCCCAAGAAGAAAAAAAAGGTTGTTCTCCACTTATAAAAAAGCTCAATGTGTGAGATTAGACACGCTTGAATCATATTATGGAAAGTTTGGGCAATTCCGTCTCTAGCAGGCCACCAAGACGTTTTAGTGCTCTGTGTATAAACCCAATACCGCTTCGGAGCCAATAAATTGTGCTACCTAAACGCAGGAACGAATCCGTGAGTAACCGTTGACTGCAAACAGTTTGGATTCTCGCACGTTTATTTGTTTTCGTACATTCGTTTGTTTTGCCCGCTGCAGTGGCAGGGTTCTGTTTTTGTAAAGAAAATGATACTATTTTTAACCGACTTCGAAAAAGGAAGAGGTTATCAATTCGGATGTTTGTATTTTTTTTTTTTTTTTTATGTATGTTCGGGCATAACTCCGTCATATATTGACGGATTTGCAAAATTCTTTTTTTGTTCGAAAGGGGTTTATTCCGAAATGGTCCCATATAAATTTCAAAAAGATCTGAAGATGGGTTCCGGAGACAGACAACGGAACTCTTCAAAAATTGACAGCAAATCAACCGCGATTGCTGCTATCGTATGTCTATGAATTGTTAACACAGTTTAATGGGGAACCACAACTAAAAAGTGAAAAATAAAAAACTTTTTTACAAAAAAATAGAACCGACTTCCAAAAAAAGTGCAAAATAACTTTAATTTCGGAAGTCGGTGTCAAAAAACGAAGACACAAAACAGGAACACCGACTTCCGAAATTAAAGTTATTTTGCACTTTTTTTGGAAGTCGGTTCTATTTTTATAATATTTGATACTTCCCTACCAACTTTAAGATGGAAGCGGCAGGATGGCCCGCGAAATTCAAACTTTCTTACGTTTTTTTGCAATTTGCAGGTTAGTGTCAGATTGTATCTTGGTCAAAATTTGATTACAATCTGACACTGACCTGCAAATTGCAAAAAACGCAAGAAAATTTGAATTTCGCAGGCTATCCTGGAGCTTTCACCTTAAGGTCATGTTTCCACCTAAAGGCAACTTGCACGGTACTTGAATAGCATTTCGGGGTACGATCGACCGATTAATCATAATTATTATACCTCAGTAGCCCGCAATGTAATGAAACTTGCATGCAATTTGCTTGTAGGTGGAAACGCAGCCTAATGTTACGTTATATAGGGAAGCCAAATACTTAAAAAACTAAAGAACATATAGGTAGGTACACGATAGAAGATTGGAGATGTATGACAGGAAATTGCCGGGAAATGACTGTTTTGATGATATTTTTTTCCTTGAATGTATTTGATCGTGTTATGTTTAATGGAATTTATTCGAGCATTAAATAATGAGAAAAATAAATAGGTAGTCATTTCTTTCCTGTGTTTGGCACTCTATGGAAGATGAAGTACAGAAGAAAAAAGGGGCCTTTGGTCTATATGCTTTTGCCTGCATTTTTTTATAGATATTTTGTTCAATTGGGTGTAGAGCCTAGCATGCATTATCACACAACAGATTTTCTTTGCTCGCAGAACAGATGCTCTATGGGATCAAAATGTTCTGAAGTGGCGACCCCGTACCGGAAGACGCAGCTTTGGAAGGCCTCCCACAAGGCGGACACGAGCCAAAGGATGCGAGACGCACAGGACTGGTCATCATGGTGACACTTGGGGGTGGCCCATGTCCAGCAGTGGACGACTTTTGGCTGAAATGATGATGATGATGAACGAATTTTCAAAATAAAACAAAAATATCTACCAGTTCTACCACCATGGAGGTTACACCATTAAAACGTTTCGTATCGTCCATATTTCACCGTGAATACGTTCAAAGATACCTATTTGAGCACAAAGGAGCGTTAAGCGAAACATTTTTCATAATATATTTCGTACTAAATCTTCCAGCTTCGCCAGACATATTGAGAATTTGATAACAATTTTACCGACATTTTTAATATCCGTTTAAAGTTGGTTTGCACGAAATCACGTTTCTTTGTGTATCTTTTGTATATTTTATTCTGTGATGGACACAATACGGGCTAGCACCTTGGGTTTTCAAGTCTGTGTAAATAAATCTTCGCTTTATGAAACTTCAGTCGACGGACAATGAACGCTATTTTTCTGCATGCTAGTTTCTTTTAGTCTGTAAAGACAAGCGTTTATTAGTATCGGGATTGTTAATTTTCTTTTATTTTAGAATAATAAGAAAGTAACTTAAATTTCGGAAGTTGGTCTTTCTAGTTTTCTTTCTTTGTTATTTGACACCGGTTTCTGAATTTAAAGTTATTTTGCATTTTTTTGTGTTTTTATACAGAGTGTAACGGAAAGGTGTGGTGATATTTTAAGAACTGCATCTGCCCATCGATATGAATATCTTTCTTCAAGAAAATCCGAGGAAATTCTAAAAAAAAATTTTTACCTCCCATATTGATCAGCTGATGATAACTTTGTATGGAAACTCCAATTTTTTTTTTTGGAATTTTCTATTTTTTTTTTTAAAGATAGTTGTTCATTTCCATGGGCAGAACCGGCTCCTAAAATATGACCACACCTTTCCGTTACACCCTGTATAGAAGTCGGTTGTATTTTTTTTGTAAAAAGTTTTTTTATTTTTCACTTTTTAGTTGTATAAGTAATTAAAACTAAACAGTAAAGTTATGCCCGAATTGATAACCCCAAAAATATGGAATTTGAATATAATTGTTGAAATTAGGGTGTATCAGGATAAACCGTACAGATCTGTGTACCCCTTCAGAGCGTATCAGCGTGATGTTATGTTTTGAAGTGGAGTAAACAATAAACAGACATGAGAGTGCAGCAATTCCGGTAGGTTTGCTATCATTTATTGGAGAGTTCCAATGTGTAATTCTTCATCAGCAGCAGGAAAGCACAAGCTTTCAAATAAAAAAATAATCATCAAAATCGGTTCACTTAGAAAAAAGTTCTGAGGAAACACATACAAAAAAAAATACAGTCAAATTGAGAATCTCCTTTTTTTTGAAGGTGGTTAAAAATACTGTGTTTACATTGGGTACGTAAACATCTAATTATCATCATCATCATCAGCCTTTTACTGTCCCCACTGCTGGGATACAGGCCTCCTCTCTGTGAGAGGGGTAAACATCTAGATTCTTAATATTTAGTTCTGTTCTGATATGTATACGAGTACTTCAAAGGAATTTACAATTAAGGAGAGTTGAGTGAAACAAACCAATTTAAAAGTCGCCGTAAAATTGTTTCGTTTAATTAACATAAATTAAAAAAAAACCTCTTTTTTTCTTTTGAGAGATATAGGCAGTGCAACATCAAAAAGTTCCAAAAACCTTCGGTTGTAAAACCTTTATAAATAATTACTTGCTTATTCCCGATGCTCCCCGCTCCTACGGTATTATAACTGTGTACATCTGCCCCCGCGGCCAAATCCGGGTTGTCAAATTGAACCCCGACGACAACCCGGGTTGACAGCAGATTTTTTTTTTTCTCTTAAATATTTTTTTTTTGTCCGACTCACCAGTGAGTCGCAGGGCTTAACAGGTAACAACAATAGTACATTAACCGTGCCAACCATTATTTTGTATGACAGAATTCTAACTATAATACTTTCTGGTAATGGATCGGAACTTCTGGATATTGCATCGGACAAACATGAACAAACAAATTTGTTCATGTTTGTCCGAACGTCAAACCTTGGCTTCACACGCTTTGTGCATTTATCCAGTGTCAAGTTTAGAAAGTATTTCGTTTTTAGGTACAGGCTAAAAAATAAGAAGAAAAAATAATTTTAATGCGGATGTAACACATTCGAATGTGTTTGCAGTATTTGACAGCAAATGTATCGAGTCAGACTTCTCTGAAAACTCAGCTGAGGTAGTCAATACTACAGTAAAGAGAGCTGTGAGATCGCGCCTGTTTCAATTATTCCATATATTGCTCATTTTCGTAGATACTTGAGACACAAAGTTTATGTCTCAAGTGTCACAAAGAAAGTCAAATTTACATCATAATATCCATTGTATCAATTTGCCATGAATAAAACAGCTACTAAACTTCACTCAACAAAATCTCGACAATAACCTCTTATCTTTTTAATAATAATAGTTTAGTTCTGCAGCCTTCGAAACACAAATTCCAAATTTATTGTCTCGTCCTTTGTATAAGACAATGAACCAACCCACCACTACTACATAAACAGCAGACTCCCCCATCGAAAACGACCGTTCCAACTAAACGTTTAACTAACGAAGGTAATAGCAGATCTCTCTAACTAGCCGTTAATGTCAAACGCCAGGTGCAATATGTACCCGAGATAGTTTAATTAAATGGAATTGTAGTAAGCTCTAGCTTTGCTCGGATCTTCGTAACGTCCCGTCCCTATCTAAAACAAGTGGTTCTAACAACACTTTTAAAATAACATGTTGTTTTAGTATTGGAGTTCGAATATTAATATGTTTTATGTTCTGGATTTCAAAGTGAAACGAATTATTAAGCATTTAAAATTTTACAATTTGAAAATCTTTTTCATATATTTAGGTATTATTTCTAGTTTAAAATATGTTATTTTAACTAAAACATTTAGTGATATCGTCTATATCTGATAACGCGATATTCGTTAACAGTGAAAAATGTTTTGTAACATGAAATGTTTCCGACATTGCTCAAAATTCTCTACTAATACCTTACTTAAATAAAGGAAAATGAAATCCAAGAAATGCTGCTCTAAAATAAAATGATGTAGTAACATAGTATAAGTTCAAGCGTATGAGTTTAAAATGGACGCTTGGCACGTGAACGCTTGCATTCACGTCGCGCAGATATATCATGTTTTGAAGTCCGTCCAAAGCTCTGAACGCTTGACGAACGAGGTTTTGCTGCAGTACTTGATACTACTTAAAAGTAAGCGAAGATTAGTAAGCTTATGGTGGAACTCGCCCAAGCAGTTTAAATATTTTTCTGTCAAAATACATATTTAAGTTGCTTGTTTGATTTCACCTAATGTGTTTCGAATCTGGCTCAACTGTGTCCATGAATAAAGTATCTAATGACTGCAGTTTGTTCATTATGGAGGAGAAAAATGTAACGAAAAGAGATGAAGGTCTATGAATTGACTTCTGCTAGCACTGGACTGTACAGGTAAACACAAACTTTGCTTTGAGCTTTTTTATGTTCAAGACAATCGTTTAGTTTTGATATAAAATAATAAGAATGTATTCATTAAACATGATAAAAGACTGATTTACCACATTGTTTAATTACCCCTTGTTAGTCATAATACGTCACACCGTGCCATAGTTTAAGGCACAGAATAGTTTCCTATCCACATATTTCCTCGCTTGACTTAAATGGGTGCTTAACACGCGATGCAGCCGTGTTTGTGAGATACATGATGGTGTCTCCAGCTAAATGAAAGTTCATTAAGTTAACTACCACTTATGTTAAGAACCAGCTTTCCTACAGGACACCCCAAATACTGAATTATACTAAAGACAACGCATTATTACTTCTCAAAAACTCTGGATTTGGGATACAAGGCCGCGTTTCCACCAGCAAGCAAATTTGCTTGCAAGTGTGGAGTTGTGGATTGGAATGTAATTCAACTTGCATGCAATTGCATGCAAGTTGAATTACATTCCAATCCACAACTCCACACTTGCAAATACTGAATTATACTAAAGACAACGCATTATTACTTCTCAAAAACTCTGGATTTGGGCTACAAGGCCGCGTTTCCACCAGCAAGCAAATTTGCTTGCAAGTGTGGAGTTGTGGATTGGAATGTAATTCAACTTGCATGCAATTGCATGCAAGTTGTATTACATTGCGGGGTACGAACGAACAATTGATCAAATTACACCTCGGTAGCCCGAAATGTAATGAAACTTGCATGCAAATTGCTTACAGGTGGAAACGCGGCCTAATGTTACGTTACATGCGGAAGCCAAATACTTAAAAAACTTTCTAAGCTTGACACTGGCTAAATGCACAACACCGGGTGTAGCCAAAAGTAAAAAGAAAAGGAAAAATTATTTTTTTGTTCGTGTTTAAGGCGTATATAGCCGCCAAATGGCGCCCTCATTGAATAAAAATCGTAGCATAGCGTAGAAAATAAAGATAAAAAATCCTATGTTGCGTTTGTTTCAAAGAGCATAAGGTATTTTTACGTTGCTGAAACAGTACTCAAAGTGTTTCGTATCCAAAGTAGTAAGCAAAAGTACAAAAAACTGCCATTTTTACCTTATCCTATTTGTAACAAACACAACATAGAATTATTTAATCTTTATTTTCAATGCTATCATACGAATTTTTATTCAATGAGGGCGCCACTTACGGGGAGGTAGGCCCTTAATAAGAAAGAAGATAATCTCCAGAAGTTCCGATCCGATTAAAATAATATAGTTAGGAATGAGACATGTGAAAAAATGCACAGCAAAGTTTTCAGTTTTTTAAATGTAGCCGTCATGTTATACGTCATACGGCTGTGTAAACTAAAAAGTGTCAACTGTTAACTGACCAGCGTGTTAAGGCTTTGTACTTTATATAGTGTTGTTTTTATTTACACAGCCAACTGACGTCACGACCCCAGAGCAATATTACGTCCAGTATATAATATGGCGTCAGTTCGTATGGCGTCCAGCGTTTTCACATGTACAATTTAAATGCACTTTTCGATTAAATATAGTTTTGTGTTTCTGTGGTTTATAAGCACTATAGAAGCTAAGTGAGGCACTTTTCTAAAATTGGTGTAATAGGTATCGCCCTATTGGGTGTCTTTATTCAATGATATTATGTAATAGATTACCTACGAATCCTATAATTCGTCACATCGCTACATCAACCCATGAACACCATTGTTTCCTATCTCTCGTCAGGCACGCGATGCAGCCACGTAGGAGAGATACATCATGAGTGCCTCCAGCAAAATGATGGTTCTCCTTATTATGTAACGCTAATGTTACGAACGAGCTTCTCTGCAGTGTGGAACACTGCGTGATGTATTGGCTGGTTGAAGGCACTGAGTGTTAATTATGTTGGGTTAATATTAAGGTAATGTTACCTCTTGGCAAGTTTGTCATTTATTTATGTTTGTTTAGAATTGATATTCTATTTTACGAAGGCGGATTGGTTTTGCATTTGTGAGTAGATTCACGTGGATATTGTTTATGTGTGCGTAAGATATTTTCTATGACCCCAAGTGACAAGCTCTTTCGCACACAGAAAATAAATTTTACGTGAACTTAACCACACATCCAAGACCAACTCGCCTTGATGAACAACTATATTATAATTTTATTTATATATTTTATTATCTTTGGAAATCTTTCCGCTTATACATAAATACTTAAGGTATTATAGTACTCCTGGCCAATTTATAAGTTAAATTTACAGTACATACGAATAACAGTATAAAAAAAATGTTTATTCGTATTTAGCACAGTTTTCCAATAGCTGGATGTGAGATGCTTAATTCTTGCAGAAGCGGTAATTACAAGATTCTTACAAAATCAGCAGGGTCCAATTAAGATAAAGTCCCATAGCATAAATCTGGTCTGGCATCCACGAAACAGTTGAACATAGCATAATTAAAATCTCTCGTTGCCTGATAGTACCTATTTTACAACTGTTGATCGATACGAAATTACTAAAATTCCTCTTTATTCACGTAAGACTTATCAATTAAAACAGTAAGGAGTAACGTAACACTAGACGCCAATTTCCAAATTAGCATGCACTCCAACTTGAGCAATACGATACTTTTAGCTACTACATCCTAATGTACTTTCCTAGTCAGTCCAACTTCATTCAGGTAGCCCTAACTTTTTAATTGAGTTGCCAACATGAATACCGGTAGAGTGTGACTTTCGAACGCTACAGAACAGTTACAAGACGACCCTTAACGCTGACTGTCCACTGGAGCGGAGAGGATAGGAGAGGAGCGCAGCGGAGCTATCCGTATATTAACCAATGGAATTGCATAAAATCTCCACTTCACTTCAGTGAACAGGGTTATACGAACTAGTTTAAAAATTCATACAATACTGGGAAGCAGAGTAAGGAAGCGGAGCTGAGAAGTGGAGCTGGGAAGCGGAGCTAAAACCGGGCACGGCGCGTATAACTGAGTTGATCTCCCACCACCATCCGCTGAGATTACGCGTCGCGTAAACTCGTCCTAACGCCGCACAGTCCGCAACTCCGCTCAACATTACTCCGCATTAGGCTGCCTGTCCACCGGAGCGGAGCGAGGTTGCGGAGCGGAGATACGGAGAAATATTGACCAATAGGATTGCATAAAATCTCTGCTCCGCTCCATTATGCAATCCTATTGGTTAATATTTCTCCGTTTCTCCGCTCCGCAACCTCGCTCCGCTCCGGTGGACAGGCAGCCTTATTCCGTTGCTCCGCTCCTGCTGCCCCGCTCAGCGTAAATGGACAGGCAGCCTTATTACCCTTTGTTGCTAACTTCTCAAGTCCCAAGGCCCAATAGACCCCCCGATCGAGTTATCTGTAATGGTATTACCTCTAATAACTATGAATTCTAATAATAGACTCGTTTCGTTACGATAGGGACTTAATGGGTTACTGAACTGCCTTTAGCAATAACTTTAAACAAATGAAATGGTGTGAAGAAGTTACTTAAGGACAGTCTTCATCATAAGTCTTAACTTGTTCTTAACTAATTAAGAACAAGTTAAGACTTATGATGAAGACTACCCTAATGTTGGCGGTTTACTAGGGTTATCAGAAGTGACTGGATATTAATTTCAGAATAATTTTAACACCGGTAATTTTTGAAAGTATTTCCCATGTAATATAAAACTTTTCAACATAAGATAGGCCTACCTTCTTTCGATCTTCGTCTATCAATCCGCACTAAACTAGGCTCGCGTAATGAATTACAGCCCACGCGCTGTAGCAGAGGGGAGGCCTGTGTTCCCAGCAGTGGGAACATTATAATTAGGTACCCAATTAATAGACTGCAGTACGGACAGCATTTTTAACTGGTTACCCCTTTTTCAAGGTATTTTATTGCATGGGGGGTAAAATAGTAATTATTCCATTTATTTCATAGTTTTAACTTACAATTTACATTTTTAAATATTATCAAAAAATATAAAAATCATTTAAAAATATAAATAGTAGTTATTATTACTAAAGGAGGATTATTATGGAGGAACTCATGGCTGAACGCATGGCTTAAAGTTTTGAATGTATGTATGTATTTGAATTTTATGGGCATGAAATAAATGAAATTATTATTATTATTTCATTTATTAATTCATTCGTGTGTTATTTTATTATGACTGGCTTGTAACATGTATTTTTTTAAATCAATTATCATTTTTTATTATCCTCCCGACCGAGTTTCGACCGAATTTCGATCACGGTGGTCAATTTGACGGCACGGTTGGCGCAGTGGTTGAGCGTTCGGCTGCTGCGCTGCGTGTCGCGGGTCTGGATGTCTTGTCTATGTGAGTTTAAATGTTTGTGAACGCACCCACGATACAGGAGTAATTCCTAGTGTGGGGCAACGTTTTTAAAATAAAAAACAAATCTCAGTGGAAATTAGCCAAATACACAGGATATTATAGTGTACAAGTGTGTGCGTAAACACACGTGCACTCTCTGTTCCTTTTCTCCCATAGTCTGAAGGGACGGCAATCAGACACAACCGGGCGAGAACAGGAGCTGGACCAATGGCTTCACGTTTTTGCCCAACCCGGGAATCGTACCCAAGACCTCACGCTGAGCAGTCTCGCTTGCTACTACCTAATTTTTTGGGTTCCGTACCCGAAGGGTAAAACGGGACCCTATTACTAAGACTCCGCTGTCCGTCCGTCTGTCCGTCTGTCACCAGGCTGTATCTCATGAACCGTGACAGTTGAAATTTTCACTGATGTATTTCTGTTGCCACTATAAAAAAATACTAAAAACCAGAATAAAAACATATTTAAGTGGGGCGGGCACCCATACAACAGGTATGATATTTTCCAT
The DNA here is from genome assembly GCA_951329385.1 of Polia nebulosa. Taxonomy (NCBI): domain Eukaryota; kingdom Metazoa; phylum Arthropoda; class Insecta; order Lepidoptera; family Noctuidae; genus Polia; species Polia nebulosa. Next base: position 12,209,182 of record OX589601.1, on the reverse strand, counting down.
TTTTATAGATAATGGTACGGAACCCATCGTGCGCGAGTGTATAAGGCAGTGATCACCTAATTATGTTCTCCCTGCCTAAACGCGGAAGTTCGCGCCGGTATTTATCTTATAGGCCGCCAATTTGAAGTCAGCAATGTAACCAATAAAGGCGCAAATGTCTAAATTGCTAACAAGATGGCAATCCCATTTGCATAATGCAAGCATTTCTATCTTTCCTTAACAACGAAAATTCTGTTTTAAGCAAATTGAAGCCTCGAAATTGAGCGATTTAATGAGGTTCGAAGCTTAGAAGGTTTTCTTTTAGAAGTGGGTCTAATTTAAAATAACATATTCGAGGAGGAAAATTTTAACAATGAAGTGGCACCTAAGTGATAAGTGAATTAGGTAAAGTGCGGGGAAGAAAGAGTTTTGGCACGAGCGTGTTATGAAAGGTGTGTTGAGGAACGTTGGTACCTACCTACTAGCCTGGAAAAATATTTATCTTCGGGGAACTTGGGTTTTTGAGCAAAATAATATTATTCTGTCTAAAATATATTCAGAACGGAATATGTAGGTATTACCTGCTCGGTAGGTACGCACGACGACATCTTAAAATATTAACAAACAAGAACACACTTAAGTTTATTACATCGTAAGGTATACCCTAGTTCATCACTTGTGGCTTCGAATCACAGCCCTTTGATAGATTCTATCTTTGCACGTGTAAGCAGGCACACCAGTTATGTATGGAGGCTTATTTAATTTGGCTTAGTTTTTATGCCTGAGTTCGTTTTTAATGGCATAATTGAGTGTGCTAGCTAACAAGTGGCAGATTATATAATTTTATGATTATTTTAGACGATATCTTTATTTTTCTGTTTTACGTACGTTACATGCACATATGTTAAGATTGTTGCATATAATTATATAGATTCAAGTTCTTCAAACTTAACAGACAGATGTGTTGCTGGGGAGTTTGTTGGCCACTTCTTCTTCACAGCTAAAACACTAGGAAGTGGTGATGGGTGGGCGTTTTGGGGGACTGTCTTTAAGTAGAACTTCGACGTTCAAAAAGTGCTGGCTCTCAGCCTAGTTTGAATAAATGACTTTTGATTTTGATTCTGGTAGTTTATCATATGTGCCCAGGGATAGCAAATGAATTCGAAATAGAGTTACCGCGCCCCTGGGCACTCAGGCAACTGAAGGAACAGGGGTGGGTTTTAGTCAGTAAAAGTCTGACACGCTCTCCCGCTCCACCCAGAGCGGGAGAAGTCATTGGATGATTTCCGAAGCCCACAAAAAAAAAAAAAAACGGTACTGTATCATATAAGGCGAATCACATACAATACAAAACTCATTCAATATGAAACTCATTCTTCCAAACTTATCTTCTTACTGTCACATTAGTGTATATAGCAAGGCCTACTGCTTGAGGTTCTGGGTTCTTTTCTCGGGTCGGGCTGTTGTTTCTTAGGGCTCCGTACCCGAAGGGTCCAAACGGAGCTCCATTCCTGTCACTCACGTGTCCATCTGTCTGTCCGTCGTCTGTCACAAAATTTTGCTCCGAAGAATTTTTAACTTCGCATTGACCTATTCAGGGTGTAAGATACATGAACGCACATACGTGTACTCGTGATTCAGTACATGATTCTGGACCCTAGCGTTGGAATTTTTCGTCGGCTTTTTCCTAAATTTTGAAAGAAAAAAAAAATTTTTTTTTCACTTTAAACTGTATAAAATCGTTATACCTATCTACCCCAAAGACATTTTAAATGAAAAGCTTCATTAATTATTTTTTCATTTAAAAATTTTTTTTTTTTCACTTTCAACTGTATAAAATCGTTATACCTATCTACCCCAAAGAACGACCACGAACGACGAACGATTCGACGAAGAACGATTTTATACAGTTTAAAGTGAAACAATTTTTAACCGACGAAAAAAAAGGAGGAGGTTCTCAATTCGACCGTATATATGTTTTTTTTTTTTTTTTTGTGTATGTTCAGCCCTCACTCCGTCATTTATGAACCGATTTTGATTATTCTTTTTTTGTTAGATAGGGTACACCTCAAGGGTGGTCCCATGTCAAGGAAATCAGGATCTAACAATGGAATCCTGACAAAATTGAGAGAAAACCTCGAAAATTGTGGGCACATTTAGCGTTTCTGTATGTGTGTTCAGCCCTCACTCCGTCATTTATGAACCGATTTTGATTATTCTTTTTTTGTTAGATAGGGTATACCTCAAGGGTGGACCCATGTCAAGGAAATCAGGATCTGACAATGGAATCCTGACAAAATTGAGAGAAAACCTCGAAAATTGTGGGCACGTTTAGCGTTTCTGTATGTATGTTCGGCCCTCACTCCGTTATTTATGAACCGATTTTGATGATTCTTTTTTTCTTAGATAGGGTATACCTCAAGGATTGTCCCATGTCAAGAATATCAGGATTTGCTCATGGGATCCTGAAAAAATTGAGAGAGAACCTCGAAAATTGGGCACGAATATTGTTTCTGTTTACTTTTCATAACTGAATCAGGTATTTGCATTTAGGAACCATCACATCATGAAACTGAGCTGATGATGGAAACCATACCTTTCCTAAACAATAGAAGTCAGATATAAAAACTGGTTTTAGTGACAAATACCACTTAATATGCTTTGACGAAAAGACGTCTTTACAATATTTTAGGTAACCTCAACTGGTCAATATCCTGGGAACTTCATGGAAGGATTGTTATATCATCAGCTCAGTGGCAAGAGGAATGATGAAGAATTAGAAATTAGTCTCAGAGTGTTAAAAGATGATGCGAGCCACAAAAAATCATGAAATAAAAAACTTTTTAACAAAAAAATTAACCGACGAAAAAGAACTAAAAAGCAAAAAATAAATAAACCTTTTAAGTCTTCAGTAATGAGCTTATTTACCTACATAAAATATCAAATTTTATATAAACTAATTTTGAGTCGGCGCCAATTAATAAAATGATTAATTACCTACTTACAGCCCTCTTCATTTGTAAGTACTTATAAAATTTAGATATTTAATAATCAGATTGTTGTTTGGCGCCGACTCAAAATTAGTTTATATAAAATTTGATATTTTATGTAGGTAAATAAGCTCATTACTGAAGACTTAAAAGGTTTATTTATTTATTGCTTTTTAGTTCTTTTTCGTCGGTTAATTTTTTTGTTAAAAAGTTTTTTATGTTTTATAAATACCCTATAGACATTTTAAATGAAAAAATAATTAATTACATTTTTTCATTTAAAATGTCTTTGGGGTAGATAGGTATAACGATTTTATACAGTTTAAAGTGAAATAAAAAATATTCAAATATTAGGATAAGGCCGACGAAAAATTCCAACGCCAGTGGGTCCAGAATCATGTACTGAATCACTAGTACACGTATGTGCGTTCATGTACCTTACACCCTGTATAAGTATATAATTTGAAATTTGGTAATAATGCTTATATGCGTATATTTTACTAAAAAAATGATAAATTTTTATTTTTAAGTTTATTTGAGAAGTTCTGTATTTCAGTAAATGAAGTGAATAAGTAATTTCCTGCATTTGTGGTGTATTTGACAACTAAATGGGAAATTTACTTCTGGTTAGGAATTAATAAATACTCCGACTTTAGTTACGTTCCAAAAGTCTCCGATACTAAAAGTTTTAATTATAAACTCAGTTGGTTTTCTTTTTCATTTCAGAAGCAACGGTTTTTTCTCAAGATATCCTAATTACTTTTAAAGAAACACAGAACAAGCGCAGCTTTTCCGTATCACCACCAACTGTTCCAAACATTTTCGGAACCGTTCACAAATCACTGTTATACCCAGAATTACCCAGTTTCGCAGTATACGGCCGCTATAATAAATAACTTGGGTTCCTTACTGGACTCCTAGTCAATTACCGTCACTTGTTTAAAGGAAGTTTTTTTTTAAATAAAGTTGCTCCCAAAAACATCTCCGTGTAGTCGGTAATTACTCCCAACTTTTCCAGAATATGGGGAAACGAAATTAGTTTGCGTAGGTACACGTAAAATGTTCTGTAAAAGTTCCTGGAACGTTTTTTTATTTCGTTTTCTTTTGCTAGCGGTAATTATTGAGCATTTTGTAAGTGTTTTTTTTTTATTTGAGTTGCTCTTGTATCATTAATTTTTAAATAGCTAAGTGAAGTTGATGTTAGATTTCCGATGGGAGGACGGTTTTTCTTTTTCCTGCTTTTAAAAGTGACCGTAATGGGACATTAATGTGCGCCAAAATAATTTAAGACACTTTTTCAAACGTTCCAGTAAGGCCCCACATAAGTTCTCTTTGTATAGGTATACAAATCTTTCATCTTAACTAATATAACAAGAGTAAGGTAAAATTAACTTATGTAATACACAATTATAATAAATACAAAAAAATATTGTTTTCTCTTCGCATAATCCATTTTAATAACTTCAACAAAATCATTCCGCCTAACTTTCCCATTCGTGACAATTATTTAAACGTATACTAAGGACGTATCGTGCCAGAAATTTATCCGTTTGAAAATCGAGCAACCAAACAGTGTCTGAAGGTACTGCACAAATCGTGGCATTAAGGGCCTTCTTGCGGTCCAGTGGCGCCCTCATTGAATAAAAAATCGTAGCTTAACACAGAAAATAAATATTAAAAAATCCAACTTGACGTTTGTTACAAAGAGGATAAAGAATTTTTACGTTGTTAAAACAGGTCTCAAAATGTTTCGTGTCCAAAGTAGTAGCCAAAAGTGCCACAAACGGCCGTTTCTGACACTTTTGCCTACTACTTTGGATACGAAACATTTTGAGACCTGTTTTAACAATATAAAAATTCTTTATCCTCTTTGTAACAAACGTCAAGTTGGGTTTTTTAATATTTATTTTCTGTGCTATGCTACGATTTTTTATTCAATGAGGGCGCCACTGGACCGCGAGAAGGGCCTTAACAAAAAAACTTGCTAACCATGCTTACTTTAAGGTCATACTACCGGCTAAGTGGCGCCCTAAAAGTAGTAGGCAAAAGTACCAAAAACGGCCGTTTCTGACAATTTTTCCTACTACTTTGGATACGAAACATTCTGAGACCTGTTTTAACAACGTAAAAATACTTTATCCTATTTGTAACAAACGTGACGTTGGATTCATTAATATTTATTTTCTAGACTATGCTACGATTTTTAATTTAATGAGGGCGCCACTGGGCCGGTAGTAGAGCCTATATACTAATTCTTCTTCTTCTTCAATCGGTCCTTCATTACTGAGGATCGTGGTCACTGGACCCCTTTAAACGGACAATCTGTCTCCATCGCCTCCGGTCCAAAGTTGCCATCACCACCTGCTGAAATTTGCTTAAGGACATAGCTTCATTTACTTGGTCGAACCACCGGGTTGGCGACCGGCCTCGTGCTCTCTTTTCTTCGATATTGCCAACAATGACCAGCTTTTCAAGACTGAAACAAAAAAAGAAAGAAAATACGTTTATTTACGGTAAACATGACGCAAAAAACAGAGAAACACAACAAAAAAAAAGAAACGCTGGGGGAAAATATGCGTCACATCCACGCAAAACGGCCATCGCTTAGCTCAAGTGCTATGACCCTATACAAGACAGAGCCCCAGAGCTGGTTTTCAGTGACAGCCGGCGCCGACGTCATGACGTCGACCGCTGCAGCAAACAATGAGTAAAACTAAATATTAGACAGCGTAATAAATATTAATAATTAAGTGGCAACATTCCGTTCCCTGCAACATAACGCACGCGCCTATCTGCCAACTGCTTCTCTGGACTGCTATCTCTCCTTCGCATTATGTGGCTAATACTGATTATCGCAGCCTTAATTCAAGATTGCAGACGTCTCATCCATCAAATTCAGCTGTCCATGGGGCAAAACCTTCTAAACGATTAGTCAGTACTTAACTATCCACATCTATCCTTCTTCCAAGTAGAACATGTTGAATTAAGAACCAGCTAATAAGTGTTTAAACTATTCACATGATTATTTTTAGGGTTCCGTACGCGAAGGGTCCAAACGGAGCCCTATTGCTGTCACTCACGTGTCCGTCTGTTTTTCTGTCGTCTGACAAACAGGTTTTACAGCCAAACGGTTGGAGCTACAGTCTTAAAATTTTCGCAGTATAAGCATCTTGTTGACCAAAAGCCATATAAATAGTCAAAAATACATTTGGTAAGTTATCCTAAATGTGCTAAGTCTGAAACGCACTTGAACAGTTTTATTTTTTAACTGACTTCGAAAAAGGAGGAGGTTCTATGTTCGGCTGTATGTATTTTTTATTTTTTTTATGTATGTCCGCCGATTTCCCCGTCAGTTGTTACCACTAAAGAAAATACTCCCGAGGTGGTCCCATATAAATTTTATTGAAATTGCTTCAGCGCTTTTTGAAAAACTGAACAAAAACGAAAAATACGTATACATAGATGGCGTTTTTGTTTTCTCCAATTATGAGTATTTTTAAATTCTGCGTTCCATGTTATCAGTAAAGCCCGCGAAGAAGGAGGTGGAACGGGTGAGGGAGGCTCAACAGAGTCTCCCTCACGCCCTCAGTAGCAGCCGCCGCAGGAGACGCCCTGGACGTAGGACGTCGCGAGATGATCTCCGGCCACCATAGACGCGGGCCTGCGGACGGTGAGTAGTGGGTAACTCGCCGTCCGATCAGGATTAGGCCCGAGAGTCGACGGCGCGTAGTGTTCCACGCGCGCCTCAAAGAGTTGTCAGCAATACATGACGGGGCCCGTCATGGCCGATACCCAGGGGTCGTAGTTAAATTCGAAACAGAGTTACCGCGCCCCTGGGCACTCAGGGCAGGGAAGGAACAGAGGTGGGTTTTAGTCAGTAAGAGTCTGACACGCCCTTCCGCTCTCCAACCACAGCGGGAGAAGTTATAGGATGATTTCCCACACCCATAAAAAAAACATATCCTATCAATACCGGTTTAGTGACGGATAAAAATAATTATAGACCTATTTCACTGGCTACGGTTGTGTCCAAGGTATTGGACAGTGTGCTTAATGCGCAATTAAAAGCGTTTGTTAAATTGCATGACAACCAGTTTGGGTTTCGACCTGGGTTGTCCACTGAAACTGCGATTTTGGGCTTTAAACACACTGTGGAGTAATAGCTATACCGGCCGGAGTACGCCTGTTTACGCCTGTTTCCTTGACCTATCCAGTGCTTTTGATTTGGTTTCCTACTACACTCTTTGGAAGAAACTTAACGATGCTAAGCTACCATCTGAAGTCATCAACATTTTTAAATTTTGGTACGGGAATCAGGTCAACAGTGTTAGATGGGACGGGGCGTATTCGAGTCCATATGGTCTGGAGTCAGGTGTAAGGCAGGGGGGGCTGAGTTCTCCTACACTCTTTAACCTGTACATGGACCAGTTGATTGTGGAGCTGAGCAGCACTAGAGTCGGATGTTATATTGATGGCGTATGTGTAAACAATATTAGCTATGCAGATGGCATGGTGCTGCTCAGTGCCTCAGTCTGTGGCTTGAGGAAACTAGTGAGTGTGTGTGAGAAGTATGCTAGTGCTCACGGCCTATTGTATAATGTTAGAAAAAGTGTTGTTATGGTGTTTGGAGCTGGTGGAAAATACCCTGAAACGGTACCTACAGTCGAAATCAATGGTGTACCGTTATCGAGGGTACACACATTTAGGTACCTTGGGCACGTTTTGACCGCTAGCCTCAGGGACGATGACGACATTGAGAGAGAGCGGAGGGCGCTGTCGGTCAGAGCCAATATGATTGCCCGCAGGTTCATGCGTGCTTCTACGGAGGTTAAGAAAACACTATTTAGAACCTTCTGTTCGTCCTTCTACACCTGTAGCCTGTGGGTACATTACACGCAAAAGTCGTACAGCGCCCTTCGCGTACAGTATAATAATGCTTTCAGGGTGTTGATGGGATTGCCTCGCTTCTGTAGCGCATCAGGAATGTTTGCGGAAATGCGTATTGATTGCTTTTATGCATTAATGCGTAAAAGATGCGCATCCTTTGTGCGCAGGGTGCGAGCCAGTTCCAGCGGCATTCTGGGCATGATTGCTGACAGACTGGACTGTTGTGTCGTTAATCGTTGCTCCAGTATTTCGGGTGGAATGCTGAAGCAATGATTAATTTATTTGTTAATAATTGGTTTATGTGTGTATGTCGCTGTTGATGTGATATGGTCTTATGTCTTACTAACATAGTAATAAGTATATTTATTGTTACTAACCCTATGAGTCTCATTGTAACTCGAAATAAATGTTTAAATAAATAAATACGAGAAAGGTGTGTTAGGTCACCATAGCGCCGAGCACTACTTTCTACAGTTTCGTATTTAGAAATCGTGTTCTGCTAATTAATTTAATTTGTCCTTGTTTATAAGTCTACTCGTAAACAAAATAAATATGTAAGTATACGTAGGTATAATTTATAAATTATCATTTCCTCGAATTTTGCAGCCGTGTCCCTGTAAACTCAAGAGGGCATTATTTATGGAGCCCTCACAGTGATCCTATTAGGGAGGCCTCCCGCTGAGCGGGCGTCACCGGGAATTTGTCACTATGTCACTTTTTATGTCCTGTCAAAAACGCGCCGAAATACCAACGCTAAGGCTGGTCATGTTACATCTTCTTATGAATAAAAAGAATGAGAAGGTCTGGTGGAATGTTTTTGTTAAAGTTGTTAAAATGGAAATAATTTAGGTGTGATTTTAGAGCCTGTGTACTTTTAGGGTCTTATTTATAAAACTGTTTGTTTAATTAGAAGAGCTAGTGGCTAAAGTAATAACAGCCACACGGGTCGATCCATCAGTTTAAGCTACGCTTGCCGAGGTTGGTCCATGGATCGGTGACCATCTTTACATACCGAGACTCCTCCGTGCCTCGGGTAGCACGTTAAGCGGTTGTTTCCGGCTGTCAATCGTGAGTCTTTGACAGTCGTTAAGGGTCGTCAGCAGCCCGAAAGTCTGACCACCAGTCTTACCAAGGGGTATCGTTTTACCCAGTTACTACTGGGTTGTGGAGGTCAGATAGGCAATCGGTCCATGTAAAATACTGGTATTCAGCTGCATCCGGTTAGACTGGAAGCCGACCCCAAGATAGTTGGGAAAAGGCTAGGCAAATTGATTTATAAACACTTTTTTACAAAAAAAAAACAACCGACTTCCAAAAAAGAAAGTACACTAAAAATAAAAAAAAATAACTTTAATTTCGGAAGTCGGTGTCAAATCAAGAAAAAGAAAAGTTTTTTATTTTTCACTTTTTAGTTGTTATACCCCAGAACTAAATACCCCAATAACATGGAACGCAGAATTTAAAAATACTCATAATTGGAGAAAACAAAAACGCCATCTATGTATACGTATTTTTCGTTTTTGTTCAGTTTTTCAAAAAGCGCTGAAGCAATTTCAATAAAATTTATATGGGACCACCTCGGGAGTATTTTCTTTAGTGGTAACAACTGACGGGGAAATCGGCGGACATACATAAAAAAAATAAAAAATACATACAGCCGAACATAGAACCTCCTCCTTTTTCGAAGTCAGTTAAAAAATAAAACTGTTCAAGTGCGTTTCAGACTTAGCACATTTAGGATAACTTACCAAATGTATTTTTGACTATTTATATGGCTTTTGGTCAACAAGATGCTTATACTGCGAAAATTTTAAGACTGTAGCTCCAACCGTTTGGCTGTAAAACCTGTTTGTCAGACGACAGAAAAACAGACGGACACGTGAGTGACAGCAATAGGGCTCCGTTTGGACCCTTCGCGTACGGAACCCTAAAAATAATCATGTGAATAGTTTAAACACTTATTAGCTGGTTCTTAATTCAACATGTTCTACTTGGAAGAAGGATAGATGTGGATAGTTAAGTACTGACTAATCGTTTAGAAGGTTTTGCCCCATGGACAGCTGAATTTGATGGATGAGACGTCTGCAATCTTGAATTAAGGCTGCGATAATCAGTATTAGCCACATAATGCGAAGGAGAGATAGCAGTCCAGAGAAGCAGTTGGCAGATAGGCGCGTGCGTTATGTTGCAGGGAACGGAATGTTGCCACTTAATTATTAATATTTATTACGCTGTCTAATATTTAGTTTTACTCATTGTTTGCTGCAGCGGTCGACGTCATGACGTCGGCGCCGGCTGTCACTGAAAACCAGCTCTGGGGCTCTGTCTTGTATAGGGTCATAGCACTTGAGCTAAGCGATGGCCGTTTTGCGTGGATGTGACGCATATTTTCCCCCAGCGTTTCTTTTTTTTTGTTGTGTTTCTCTGTTTTTTGCGTCATGTTTACCGTAAATAAACGTATTTTCTTTCTTTTTTTGTTTCAGTCTTGAAAAGCTGGTCATTGTTGGCAATATCGAAGAAAAGAGAGCACGAGGCCGGTCGCCAACCCGGTGGTTCGACCAAGTAAATGAAGCTATGTCCTTAAGCAAATTTCAGCAGGTGGTGATGGCAACTTTGGACCGGAGGCGATGGAGACAGATTGTCCGTTTAAAGGGGTCCAGTGACCACGATCCTCAGTAATGAAGGACCGATTGAAGAAGAAGAAGAATTAGTATATAGGCTCTACTACCGGCCCAGTGGCGCCCTCATTAAATTAAAAATCGTAGCATAGTCTAGAAAATAAATATTAATGAATCCAACGTCACGTTTGTTACAAATAGGATAAAGTATTTTTACGTTGTTAAAACAGGTCTCAGAATGTTTCGTATCCAAAGTAGTAGGAAAAATTGTCAGAAACGGCCGTTTTTGGTACTTTTGCCTACTACTTTTAGGGCGCCACTTAGCCGGTAGTATGACCTTAAAGTAAGCATGGTTAGCAAGTTTTTTTGTTAAGGCCCTTCTCGCGGTCCAGTGGCGCCCTCATTGAATAAAAAATCGTAGCATAGCACAGAAAATAAATATTAAAAAACCCAACTTGACGTTTGTTACAAAGAGGATAAAGAATTTTTATATTGTTAAAACAGGTCTCAAAATGTTTCGTATCCAAAGTAGTAGGCAAAAGTGTCAGAAACGGCCGTTTGTGGCACTTTTGGCTACTACTTTGGACACGAAACATTTTGAGACCTGTTTTAACAACGTAAAAATTCTTTATCCTCTTTGTAACAAACGTCAAGTTGGGTTTTTTAATATTTATTTTCTGTGCTATGCTACGATTTTTTATTCAATGAGGGCGCCACTGGACCGCGAGAAGGGCCTTAACAAAAAAACTTGCTAACCATGCTTACTTTAAGGTCATACTACCGGCTAAGTGGCGCCCTAAAAGTAGTAGGCAAAAGTACCAAAAACGGCCGTTTCTGACAATTTTTCCTACTACTTTGGATACGAAACATTCTGAGACCTGTTTTAACAACGTAAAAATACTTTATCCTATTTGTAACAAACGTGACGTTGGATTCATTAATATTTATTTTCTAGACTATGCTACGATTTTTAATTTAATGAGGGCGCCACTGGGCCGGTAGTAGAGCCTATATACTAATTCTTCTTCTTCTTCAATCGGTCCTTCATTACTGAGGATCGTGGTCACTGGACCCCTTTAAACGGACAATCTGTCTCCATCGCCTCCGGTCCAAAGTTGCCATCACCACCTGCTGAAATTTGCTTAAGGACATAGCTTCATTTACTTGGTCGAACCACCGGGTTGGCGACCGGCCTCGTGCTCTCTTTTCTTCGATATTGCCAACAATGACCAGCTTTTCAAGACTGAAACAAAAAAAGAAAGAAAATACGTTTATTTACGGTAAACATGACGCAAAAAACAGAGAAACACAACAAAAAAAAAGAAACGCTGGGGGAAAATATGCGTCACATCCACGCAAAACGGCCATCGCTTAGCTCAAGTGCTATGACCCTATACAAGACAGAGCCCCAGAGCTGGTTTTCAGTGACAGCCGGCGCCGACGTCATGACGTCGACCGCTGCAGCAAACAATGAGTAAAACTAAATATTAGACAGCGTAATAAATATTAATAATGAAGTGGCAACATTCCGTTCCCTGCAACATAACGCACGCGCCTATCTGCCAACTGCTTCTCTGGACTGCTATCTCTCCTTCGCATTATGTGGCTAATACTGATTATCGCAGCCTTAATTCAAGATTGCAGACGTCTCATCCATCAAATTCAGCTGTCCATGGGGCAAAACCTTCTAAACGATTAGTCAGTACTTAACTATCCACATCTATCCTTCTTCCAAGTAGAACATGTTGAATTAAGAACCAGCTAATAAGTGTTTAAACTATTCACATGATTATTTTTAGGGTTCCGTACGCGAAGGGTCCAAACGGAGCCCTATTGCTGTCACTCACGTGTCCGTCTGTTTTTCTGTCGTCTGACAAACAGGTTTTACAGCCAAACGGTTGGAGCTACAGTCTTAAAATTTTCGCAGTATAAGCATCTTGTTGACCAAAAGCCATATAAATAGTCAAAAATACATTTGGTAAGTTATCCTAAATGTGCTAAGTCTGAAACGCACTTGAACAGTTTTATTTTTTAACTGACTTCGAAAAAGGAGGAGGTTCTATGTTCGGCTGTATGTATTTTTTATTTTTTTTATGTATGTCCGCCGATTTCCCCGTCAGTTGTTACCACTAAAGAAAATACTCCCGAGGTGGTCCCATATAAATTTTATTGAAATTGCTTCAGCGCTTTTTGAAAAACTGAACAAAAACGAAAAATACGTATACATAGATGGCGTTTTTGTTTTCTCCAATTATGAGTATTTTTAAATTCTGCGTTCCATGTTATTGGGGTATTTAGTTCTGGGGTATAACAACTAAAAAGTGAAAAATAAAAAACTTTTCTTTTTCTTGATTTGACACCGACTTCCGAAATTAAAGTTATTTTTTTTTATTTTTAGTGTACTTTCTTTTTTGGAAGTCGGTTGTTTTTTTTTTGTAAAAAAGTGTTTATAAATCAATTTGCCTAGCCTTTTCCCAACTATCTTGGGGTCGGCTTCCAGTCTAACCGGATGCAGCTGAATACCAGTATTTTACATGGACCGATTGCCTATCTGACCTCCACAACCCAGTAGTAACTGGGTAAAACGATACCCCTTGGTAAGACTGGTGGTCAGACTTTCGGGCTGCTGACGACCCTTAACGACTGTCAAAGACTCACGATTGACAGCCGGAAACAACCGCTTAACGTGCTACCCGAGGCACGGAGGAGTCTCGGTATGTAAAGATGGTCACCGATCCATGGACCAACCTCGGCAAGCGTAGCTTAAACTGATGGATCGACCCGTGTGGCTGTTATTACTTTAGCCACTAGCTCTTCTAATTAAACAAACAGTTTTATAAATAAGACCCTAAAAGTACACAGGCTCTAAAATCACACCTAAATTATTTCCATTTTAACAACTTTAACAAAAACATTCCACCAGACCTTCTCATTCTTTTTATTCATAAGAAGATGTAACATGACCAGCCTTAGCGTTGGTATTTCGGCGCGTTTTTGACAGGACATAAAAAGTGACATAGTGACAAATTCCCGGTGACGCCCGCTCAGCGGGAGGCCTCCCTAATAGGATCACTGTGAGGGCTCCATAAATAATGCCCTCTTGAGTTTACAGGGACACGGCTGCAAAATTCGAGGAAATGATAATTTATAAATTATACCTACGTATACTTACATATTTATTTTGTTTACGAGTAGACTTATAAACAAGGACAAATTAAATTAATTAGCAGAACACGATTTCTAAATACGAAACTGTAGAAAGTAGTGCTCGGCGCTATGGTGACCTAACACACCTTTCTCGTATTTATTTATTTAAACATTTATTTCGAGTTACAATGAGACTCATAGGGTTAGTAACAATAAATATACTTATTACTATGTTAGTAAGACATAAGACCATATCACATCAACAGCGACATACACACATAAACCAATTATTAACAAATAAATTAATCATTGCTTCAGCATTCCACCCGAAATACTGGAGCAACGATTAACGACACAACAGTCCAGTCTGTCAGCAATCATGCCCAGAATGCCGCTGGAACTGGCTCGCACCCTGCGCACAAAGGATGCGCATCTTTTACGCATTAATGCATAAAAGCAATCAATACGCATTTCCGCAAACATTCCTGATGCGCTACAGAAGCGAGGCAATCCCATCAACACCCTGAAAGCATTATTATACTGTACGCGAAGGGCGCTGTACGACTTTTGCGTGTAATGTACCCACAGGCTACAGGTGTAGAAGGACGAACAGAAGGTTCTAAATAGTGTTTTCTTAACCTCCGTAGAAGCACGCATGAACCTGCGGGCAATCATATTGGCTCTGACCGACAGCGCCCTCCGCTCTCTCTCAATGTCGTCATCGTCCCTGAGGCTAGCGGTCAAAACGTGCCCAAGGTACCTAAATGTGTGTACCCTCGATAACGGTACACCATTGATTTCGACTGTAGGTACCGTTTCAGGGTATTTTCCACCAGCTCCAAACACCATAACAACACTTTTTCTAACATTATACAATAGGCCGTGAGCACTAGCATACTTCTCACACACACTCACTAGTTTCCTCAAGCCACAGACTGAGGCACTGAGCAGCACCATGCCATCTGCATAGCTAATATTGTTTACACATACGCCATCAATATAACATCCGACTCTAGTGCTGCTCAGCTCCACAATCAACTGGTCCATGTACAGGTTAAAGAGTGTAGGAGAACTCAGCCCCCCCTGCCTTACACCTGACTCCAGACCATATGGACTCGAATACGCCCCGTCCCATCTAACACTGTTGACCTGATTCCCGTACCAAAATTTAAAAATGTTGATGACTTCAGATGGTAGCTTAGCATCGTTAAGTTTCTTCCAAAGAGTGTAGTAGGAAACCAAATCAAAAGCACTGGATAGGTCAAGGAAACAGGCGTAAACAGGCGTACTCCGGCCGGTATAGCTATTACTCCACAGTGTGTTTAAAGCCCAAAATCGCAGTTTCAGTGGACAACCCAGGTCGAAACCCAAACTGGTTGTCATGCAATTTAACAAACGCTTTTAATTGCGCATTAAGCACACTGTCCAATACCTTGGACACAACCGTAGCCAGTGAAATAGGTCTATAATTATTTTTATCCGTCACTAAACCGGTATTGATAGGATATGTTTTTTTTATGGGTGTGGGAAATCATCCTATAACTTCTCCCGCTGTGGGTGGAGAGCGGAAGGGCGTGTCAGACTCTTACTGACTAAAACCCACCTCTGTTCCTTCCCTGCCCTGAGTGCCCAGGGGCGCGGTAACTCTGTTTCGAATTTAACTACGACCCCTGGGTATCGGCCATGACGGGCCCCGTCATGTATTGCTGACAACTCTTTGAGGCGCGCGTGGAACACTACGCGCCGTCGACTCTCGGGCCTAATCCTGATCGGACGGCGAGTTACCCACTACTCACCGTCCGCAGGCCCGCGTCTATGGTGGCCGGAGATCATCTCGCGACGTCCTACGTCCAGGGCGTCTCCTGCGGCGGCTGCTACTGAGGGCGTGAGGGAGACTCTGTTGAGCCTCCCTCACCCGTTCCACCTCCTTCTTCGCGGGCTTTACTGCTTCGCAGAAGGAGGAGACTGCTTCCCATTCGGCATGTGGTAAAAGGTAAAGTCTCGAATTATAAGGGAAATAGCTGAATTGAATCACTTTAACACTTAGTTATAAGAAATGGCAAAAAATTATAAACTACATCACTAACATATTGGTAAAATGGTACTGGTAATGGTATTGAGAACGTGGTGTCTCTGATGAGATCTAAACGTCTGCTGCCCCAGATTTTGGGTACTTGCGTTCGATGCAATTATGAACAGAAACTCATAGTTAGGTACTGTAGAAACCCAAGGCACTCTTGCGTGGCCTGCAGGGATTCCTGGACGTTCTTCGAAGTCCCGGGGACGTCACGTAGCTTGGCGACTCGTTGACTTGATGCGAGAGGACTGTATCGAAGGGATCGTACTACGGGCGAATAAGGGAAACTGCTGAGGGCGACTTCAATTATACTATATTGAAATAATCATTATAACATGTGTGCCCTCTTCGGCCGGGCTAGCTGATCTTCTCACTAACTAACTGACACATACGTCAAGCCTATCATTTATTCTAATATTCAAACGGCTTTCCAATAAGTCTAGAATGTTCTAGCCAACCAGTTAAGGCCGGTGCACACCCGCTAACATTAGGCTGTGTCTACAATCGTCACAGTACCTACTATACTACCAGTGGCTGTTGATTTCGTAGTTAGTGACACTTTAAAATCTTTTTTTTTTATCTGACTAACCCAAAAGGAGGGTATTGTTTTGCATGAATAAGTATGTTTGTACGTATATTTCTTTGGCACATCCTGTAGCCTAAACGGCTGGATGGATTTTAACAAATGAAGTATCATTTGATTGGTCTTTACAGCCAAAGTAACTTAAGTTACATGAATTTTATCACACAAAAAAACGACCACACTTTAGGTAAGCCAGGTCGTTTTTAGGGTTCCTTACCCGTAGGGTCCAAATGGGTTACTCACGTGTCCAACTGTCCGTCGCCTGTCACAAAATTTTGTGTCGAAGAATTGTTTAACTTCCCATCGACCTATGAACGAGATAATGTTTATTATTACGTATATTTTACTAACAAATACAAAAATATTGATTCCTCCTATGGTACGGAACCCTAAATGTGAGAATTCCGACACGCAATTGGCCGGTTTTTTTTAACACACTTTTCAGTAAATAAGCTCACTAAAACATAAGAAATAAAAAAAAAAAAAAAAGTCTGTGGCAGTTGGTGGCATTAGGTCTGCAACTGAACTAAAATAAATAATCACCAACAGCATCAGACTGCTTTGAAATTTTTTTTCCCTTCATTTTAGTGAGCTTGAAAAATAATTTGTTTGGCATTTTTTTGTGGTTTTTCTGAGATTTTTTTTATCACTCTTCTCGTCTACGTTGTTTTGCTAACAACATAACCTCTATTAACTATTTATAACAATAGTAGCTCGTCAACGACCTATGTTGATCTTGAGTCCCCCAATGACCTACATTGACTGGTCAGGGGGGACATTGACGGGCTACACACGAGATTGATGGTAGGTAGGAAATTTTTAGGAGAAAGAGGAACTCAATACTCAATACTTTATTGCATTCCATATGTGTTAAATAGGTGGTATAACATAATAAAATATCAATATGGACCCTGTCGGGCACAGCAAAGTAGAAGAGAGGAAGAGGACTAAGTAGTTATTCAAGCAATATAAATTATTAATTGTGTTTTATTGGGTGTATAATATTATATTCATAAATATATAAGTTTTGCGTATATAGGTAAATTAAATTGCTATTAATTGTAAGTAATTATTAATTATTATTGTTATTTTTATATTATTTTTAATAATGTTTGTTTTTTTTACGTATTTATGTTTATATTGGATTTTCTATTTTTCTACAAAATGTTTGGTGTAAAAGAGATAGAAAAAGAAATTATTTTGGAATCGATTTATTATCTAAGAACTCCTTTACTGTGTAGTAAGACTTTGATTCGAGAAATCGCTTCAATTTATTAATAAATATATTTATTTTGCTTATTTCTCTAATATTTTCTGGCAACTTATTATAAATTGTGATGGACATTACTAAAGGGCTGGTTGAGAGCATTTCCAGTCGGGATTGAGGTATATTTAATTTATTTTTGTTGTGTCGTCAAGTGTGAGTATTTTGTGTTTTTGGAAGTATGGTTTGCAGCTCTCTCTTTGTTCAATATTGGTTATTATTCGAATTAACTTCTTATGTAAAATAAATATAGTTTGAGAATCAGTGCTGTTTCCCCATAGCATGACCCCATAGCTAAGCCATGCTTGGGCATATGCATAGTAGGTTACAATTGCAGTTTGCAGGTTGGTAGTTTTTTTTAATTTCACGTAGGGCATATGAAAATTTTGATAGTTTAGCTCTTATTTTCTGTATATGGGATTTCCAATTAATATGGGGGGATGGAAAGTAATTAGTTTGGTTTTGGTGAAGTTAATTTCTAGATTGTGGTTATTCATCCAGTTTACAGCTGTAGAAAGAAGGGAGTTTAATTTGGCGTTTATATTGTCATCGTTTTGGTATGTGGTGAGTAGAGAGATATCGTCTGCAAATAGAACACATGGTCCGTTTATAATTTTAGGAAGGTCATTTATATAAATGAGGCGGCAGGTCACCGGGACTATCTGTGACTCCCGCATTCCCCTAAAACTTAAAGGGAAGATTTATAAAACAATGTCAGGTCCGACCTGCTGTCTTGTATGGTTCAGAATGTTGGGATGAATGAAAGGGATGAATGAAAAGCACACAAAAGGGATGAATGAAAAGCAATTGCATGTAGCTGAGATGAGAATTAAGAGCGATGTGTGGTGTTACGCGTATGGATAGAATTAGGAATGAGTATATAAGAGGAAGTCTGAAAGTGGCACCGCTGACTGAAAAGTTGTGTGGAAATCGGTTGTCGTGGTATGGGCATGTGATGCGGAGGAATGAAGAAAATGTCGTGAGGAAAGTCTTGTGTATGGATGTGGATGGCTATAAGAGTAGGGGAAGGCCAAAGAAACGATGGTTGGACTGTGTGAAAGAGGATATGGGTAAAAAGGGGGTGACTACAGAGATGACGACTAATAGAGGAGTATGGAAGAAAAAGACATGTTGCGCCGACCCCAAATAAATTGGGATAAGGGCAGGAGAATGATGATGATTTATATAAATGAGAAACAAAAGACACCCTATTACACTACCTTGGGGAATTGACGCGTTAACTGGTTTACTGTCGGATCTAATTTTAATAATTTCATTAGTGCTGTTATCGAAATATTCTATCTCTACTAATTGTACCCTATCCTTTAGGTACGATGCAAACCATTCGTGAGCCTTACCTCGTATTCCTATCCCATGTAACTTGTCCAATAGTATTTTAAATTGCACCTTATCGTAGGCTTTAGTCATATCGAGTAGCATACCGATGGCGTAATTTTTGTTATTAATAATAGTTAAAGCCTCTTGTACGTATTTGTAGACTGCTAACGTTGTAGACCTGTTTTTTCGGAAACCGTTTTGGCAGTCGTCAAGTATCGCAAACTTTTCACAAAATGAGTAAACTCGGTTACACATAGCCTTCTCAAAGATTTTAGACACAGTTGGTAATAGTGCGATAGGACGATAATTATTTGGGTCGGTTTTAGAATTTTTCTTGTGAATGGGTTTTATCAAACATAGATTAAGTTGATTTGGAAAGGTACCTTCTTCGAAAGATTGATTAATTATTTTTTGAAAGGTAGGGTTAATTCGTCTGCACATTGCTTGAGAAGAAATGGGGGAAGTTGGTCTACACCATAGCTCCTTTTATTTCTTAGGTTTTTTATTATTTTATTTACTTCATAGGGATCTACAGGGCTGAGAAACATGGTGTTCTCAGTGGGGCACATCACAGGGGCTCCTTTTGCTGGTGAGGTTTTCTCTCCAATAGAAGCAAAGAAGTCATTGAAAATGTTAGCTACGAGTATATGCTTAGGTTCAGTTATCAAGTTATTATTATTATGTAATTTTATGTTAATTTTTTCCGACATATTTTAAGGCGCTAAAATCTAAATTTTCCAATATTTCTGGTTATAGCCAAGTCTCACATAGGCATATAGCATTATATAGTGTTCTTTCATGAAGGAAGACTTCAAGTAGATGTTGCTTGTTATAGATACTTTGCATGTTTTGATATAAAATTTAAAATTTTTGTTCTGTAGTTTTGAAATGAATTATTTTTATTATATTCGGTGTTATTATGTTTGTAGTGTTTCGAAGTGAGGGTATAAATTTCGTCGTTGTTTATTTGTTCGTTTGTTTCGGAGCTTTTAGCGTATAGTGTCATCTCTTTGGTCGCCGGTTCACTAGGTAATATTCATTTCCCATCTATAAACAATTTGTTATTTCTTATTACTGCATAATGTCCAACGCTACGAGTACATTGTAGCCGACTGACCCACAAGGAGGGTAATTTTTAGGTACCTATTTTATGAGTCGAGCATAGCGGGACTAGAGCATAGGGGGACTAACCGATTTTATTAACTTCTAGGAGTCAAAACACTTTTTACGATAGGCGTTACATACTTAACAGCCTTATAATGTTTGCCCTAATTATAATGTTCCGCTGGGACTCAGGCATGACATAGACATGGATAATTTGTTCAATTTTTTCTCACAATTTTGACAAATGAAAGAAATTACGGACTTTATCGCGTTTGAAATGGCAACTATAGTTGCCATGGACTGCTGAGAGTAGTTTTACTTTGACAACTATGGTTTGCCATGGACATTCAAGTGGGTTAGAGAGAGAACAGGCCGTAGTACACCACGCGGGCCCAGTGCAGGTTTTTTTAAACACGTAAGTATCGGCCGTTAAAATATCTCATGTCAGATGGCTCACGCGTGCTAACAGAACTTTTCGTGTCTACATAACAGCATCAGATCCATCTGACCAACTTGTGAGTTTAGCATCCCATGTTGCAAAAGCATACGCTCTCAAGTCTCAAAGATGGAAGAAAACATTTGTGGCAATTAACCTCAAGATTTCGTTACTTATCTACAGAACTGAAGGCTGCTGGAGATCTAGTATACAACACAACAGTTACCTCGCTTATCCAGAAAATCTAGCAATGTTATCAGACTCTGAAAAACATATAAGAGAACTAGCTTCTGCCAGCGGCTACGCCCACGTGAAGTTAGTGCTTCCCCCACCATAAATAATAGTATATTTGCTTATTCCAGACTATAATCTATCGCTGTGCCAAATTTAATCTTGATTAGTTCAGCCATTCTGGCGTGATTGAGTAACAGACATCCATCCATCCAATCATTCATCCAAACTTTCGCATTTATTATATTAGTAGGATAGTACGATTGGTTCTACGTCATATTCTGAAAGCACGCGGTGAAAAAACACAAAAATTGAGGCTATTTTAAGTTCCAGAAGTAAACATTGATACAAAAGTTTATTATGACCTTATTAACTGGCAGACTGTTATAGTATTCATCAAACTTAATGGCGTATGGGAATATCACCAACTTCCAAACTGACAAATAAGTAGGTACCATACACCCATTAAACAAATCACACAGGTGCCAGTGTTATAGAAATCATTAAATGGCCTAAATTATTGTCGAATTGACTGTACTTGCGCGCAGTTGCACTCGCAGCTAACTTTGCACACGCCATTAAGGGGAAAGCTCCGCGAAATTCAAATTTTCTTACGTTTTTTGCAATTTGCAGGTCAGTGTCAAGTTGTATCTTGGTCAAAATTTGATTCGCGGCCGTAGCAAGTATGTATTTCTACAATTATAATCATTAAAATCATCAATATAACTCTCTCTGTTAGTATTAGTGCTAAATGTAGTATTTCATGAAATCATGACATTTGGTACTAATACTAACTGAAAGAGTTGTATTAATAATTTTAATGATTACAGTTCTATAAATACATACTTGCTACGGCCGCGATTCAAATTTTGACCAAGATACAACTTGACACTGACCAGCAAATTGCACAAAACGTAAGAAAATTTGATTTTCTGGGGCTACCCTGGATCATCGACCTTAAGTTTAACGAATACTATTCCAAACCGATCCTGATGCATATCTCTAACGAAGAGCTTGATTCGCTCATTACTAGTGGAGTGGACAATAAAATAGCGTTTTTACGTTTACCTTACCAAATTGCTCTTGCAGTTGAGAGGTCAGTCAAACCTGAAGCTTATTGAAGTCTGTGCACAAAATTAGCGCGTGAAGGTTTCATTAAACTAATTGAATGAATTCGATTGAGTCCTGAGTGACTTAAAGGTATTCTTTTTTTAATCGATGATTTTTATTAAGGACGCTAGATGGCGCTACGTGCCTTTCAAACAATTTTGCTCCCGGGGGGGGTCGCGCAGTATGAAATGAAATATAATATAACCTGCTTAAATTAACTTTTATTAATTACATCTGTCCTGCAAAAAAAATTGTTATAAAGTTACACGAAAATATTTAATTTTTTTTCAGAATATCAAGGTCAATCCGAAAGCAATATCCGATTGTTATGAAAATATTTGTGTTCATTCCAATAATTATGTGACACATTTTTTAGGGTTCCGTGCCCGAAGTGTAACCAACGGGACCCTATTACTAAGCCGCCACTGTCCGTCCGTCCGTCCGTCTGCCTGTCAGCGGGCTATATTTCATGATCCAAAATAGGTAGACTGTTGAAATTTTCACAGAATGTTTATTTCTGTTACCGCTTTATCAACAAATAATAAAAATAAATTAAGAGAGGCTCCCCTACTAGAAACGTGTTTTTTTGGCTTTTTTGCTCGATCTTAATAGTGGCAACAAGTAGACGCGTATAATCTTGTACGTAGTACCCTTCACCGGGTTTTTATTACTTTTACAAGTCAAAAGACCTAGAAACAGCTTAAAACAATGTGTTAATGATTCTGAACTGTTGTAGTTTGTTAGTTTTATGTAAGTTTAAGTCGCATACGATGCACAGATTTTATATTAGTATTATGTGGAAAATGTTGTTGATGATACACTAGATCACATTTTATTGTATTGTTTTCTGCAATGTGCAATGTGTCACTGTTTGTTTTCCCTAATAAATAAAATAAAACACAACTTTTTTTTACTCCATAGTAGAGGGACCTAAATGGTTACTGCCGCAACGTTGCAGTGTAATTTGAGGAAGGCCTTTGCCGGGCACTGGACTGCGATAGGCTGAGTGGATTGATTGAAACGTGGTTGACAGGCATGCCGTCCTAGTTCGGTTCCCAATAAAGGCAATATGTTGATCAGTTTTCTGTCATGAAACTCTTAACATTCCAGATATGTGAATGTTACGGGGGCTCTACTATCCTATTCACAGAAGCATTAGGAACACTGGCAAAGTGCGTGTCGAATTTCACACATTAAGGGTTTCTTACCAAATGTTGGTATTTGTTAGTAAAGTATACGTAATAATAAATATTATTACCAAATTTCAAGTTTAATAAAAAATCTATAACTTTTGACTTTTATGAGTTACATTTTTTTACAAATTTTTCTAGTACGTATGTTAAACCAGAAATACGCCTTTATTGGATCGGACAGGGTTTTTGTTACATGCTGTATAATAAGACCTAATCCTACAAAGTAGATAAACTTTAGTTTATGGAAGCGAAATTAGGTACTATAGAGCCTGCAGGACTCCAGGGGTGCTGCTGTAGCTGTGGGGAGCTGGTTTACTCGCTGGCTACGAGATTGATATGTATAAGAGTGACTGGCTATATGATTAGTGTTATAAGTAAAAACTAGGCAGGCGCGCACTCTTAACTCTTTTATTTATTATTGATAGAATACATATGTCTGCCCTCTTCGGCGGGCACCCTAGAACTAACTAGAAACAATAGCTATAACATATTCCTTCATTCAAATATTAACATTCGAACCACTCTTCAATATTATCGACTGCCAGCTGAAGTCCTCACTCGCCGGCTATAGGTTGTGTATACAATCGCCACAGTACCTTCCAAAATCCCTCAACACTACACGCATACATAATGCGTCGTGATGTTCCTTAGGTCATTAGCCATCCGAACATAACACACACACACAAAGGCCCAAACTTCGGTTAAATTCCCGAATAATTAGTACTACATACTACATAACTTGCTTAACTGCCTAACATCATCTCTAAGCACTTCCTCTTCAGTTTAAAATCAATCTAACTAGACTTTGACTTAGACTTCAATAGTTAAATGAACTCGTGTACTAACTCCAGCGGAAAATTGCTGGCATTTAGTTTAATCTTAAATTTAAATTGCGTTGAACAATCAGTGAAGATATTATGGCAACTATGTGGCTTAAGTTCTTGAATCTTGCTTAGTTTTGATGTTGTAGAATCCTTTAGCTTGTAATTTATGTTCAGGTTCAGCAAATCTTCTATTGAAGTTTGCCGACGGCGTAATGAGATAAAGTTACTTGTAAACAGAATTCTCTATTTGGTTAACAATTATTGGTTTTATTTGGGTGTACCTATGGAGTTATACTGAGATGGAACTCTTGTATTTCTGGCTTATTTTATTATCAGCCGGTTCTCGAGTGAATATTAGCAGAAATGTCAAGATGTTACCAATGACGTCGCCCGAACGTTACGGTTCAGAAAAATAGCGAAAATTAATACCACCTTACAACGAATTGTTCAAATTATTGCACACGAATAATTTTTATGTAATGTACCGTAGCTGATAAGGTTGGTTGGTGTACGACTAAATGGAATGTGGTCAGTTACCTGCATTATTATATTATATTATGATGCCATTTCTGAGCGTTGGTAACGCATCTATAGTTTATATTACATTGGCTATTGCAATGTTTTTAATGCTCATCGATATCGTAGGTATTGTGTCCTTAATGCTATACAGGCTGTAACGGAAAGGTGTGTTCATATTTTAAGAACTGCATCTGCCCATCGATATGAACAACTTTCTTTAAGAAATCCTGACGAAATTCTCAAAAAAAAAATTTACCTCCCATACAAATATTAATCAACTGATGATAACTTTGTATGGCAAGTCTAATTTTTTTTTTGGTCTTGTCTGTTTTGTCTTAGAGAAAGTTGTTCATGTCTATAGGCAGAACCGGTTCTTAAAATATGACCACACCTTTCCGTTACACGCTGTATATCGGGTGTAAAAAGACAGTTTCCGAAGCCGAAAGCCACATAATTATTCTTCCCATTATTTGGATAATTTTTTTCCACTACCATACCTGGGAATCCACTGGTTCGGGAGATATTGAATAGAAAGATATAGAATTGATTCCTAGTAAAAAGTGGTATTAATAAACTTTTTTCCAAACAAAAATTACTTACCTGAATTTTCGATATTTTTTTTCGAAATTTCGAAATTATGCATTTGCAGTTATAAAAACGCAATGAATATCAAACGTATTCAACAAGTAACGTACGTAGCTTAGAGAGAAGGGGCGGGGTTTAACTCCACTTGCCTGGGTTCGCGTTACATTGCGCGCAATATTTTTTTTTTTCATACCTAATAATAAAAGTCGTTTCCCAGCAATAATTGTTGCGCAAAGCTACTTTATTAAACGTACAGTATGAGTAGTTGATGGCTATGTGATGCCTCTTTTTACATCCTGTATATTTAAGGCGAAAAAACAGAGTCATGCCCTTTGACATTCATAGAGATATTCGAATTTTCCAAATTACCTGCAGTACCTATCTCAAATATGTTGCCTTTCCTCTATTCAAATTTCGTTGCACCAGTATGTATATGGCTACCTAGACAGTTGTGTCATTATTTTGCCATATTTAGATCCTGTGTGGTGCAGGTCGTTTTGCATGTTGGGTAAAAATAGAAATGTGGTAGGTAATTACCTATACCCTGTGAAAGACTCCCAAATAGGCATTGTAAACGCAATAGCAGTGTTCGTTTCGATCATACCCTTCGTAAAACTCAACTAAGAAATGGTGAATAGAAAAGCTTTTTATAAAGTACAAAAATCACTTCTACAAAAATTCTGCACTGTGGCAGCAATTTACAATCTATAAGTTCGTCCTTCTCTTGTTAGATGGCGTTGCATGTCGCTTTGAACATTCAAAAGATTTTTGAGGACAGTGCCGCCTTCTACGCTCTGGTCGTCGCGGATTTAGAGTAGGTAACTGTTTTGTCACACAAGTTTGAAGCTTTATCTTTCAGAGATCTCTGATTTACCAGTTCCCAGATTTTTTACCAGGTTTACATATACTCAATTTGTTTAGGTAAGTATTTAACTAAAGCTAAGTAACCAATAAAAAACACTTTTTTTACAAAAAATGTAACCGACTTCTAAAAATTGCATAATATCTTTAATTTCGGAAGTCAGTGTTGTATGTATATTTGGTTTCTTCGTTATTTGACACTGACTTTCGAAATTAAAGTTATTTTGCAAATTTTAGAAGTCGGTTGTATTTTTTTGTAAAAAAGATTTTTATTTTTCACTTTTTAATTGTTGTACCCCAAAACTAAAACTAAATAACAAATTTATGCCCGAAGGGATAACCCTAATAACATAGAATAATTGGAGACAACCAAAACGTCATCTGTGTACAGGTACATATTTTTTGTTGATGTTGATTTATTTAAATATTGCTGAATCAATTTCGATAAAATTTATATGGAACTACCTCTGAAGTATGACCTACCAAACAAAAAAAGAAACATCAAAATATATTCACAAATAGCAGAGAAATCGTGTAACATACATAAAAAAATAAAACAAAAAAAAACATACAGACGAATTGAGAACTTCTTCCTTATGAAAGTCGGTTAAAAAGTCACAGATAAATGGAGTATAGGTATACCTCGGTCAAGGTAAGGGTGGGTTATGTATTTCTACTGTGTTATGTATTTCTACTGTGCTATGTATTTCTACTGTGCTATGTATTTCTACTGTGCTATGTATTTCTACTGCGCTATGTATTCCTACTATGCCATGTATTTCTACTGTGCTATGTATTTCTACTGTGTTATGTATTTTTACCGTGTTATGTATTTGTACTGTGTTATTTATTTCTACTGTATTATGTATTTCTACTGTATTATGTATTTTTACTGTGTTATGTATTTCTACTGTGTTATCGTTGTTCTCGGTCTTGCAAACTGTTATCTTTTTTTTTCTGGAATTTTATTGGAAGAGAATAGTTTTGCGGGCTCGTCAACTCGTACTGTGGCATCCTTCGTACCAACAAAGCCCATAATAAAAAAGAATCAAGAACCTAGGCGGACCGATGGCCGGCTGAGGGTCACGGGAATACGATGGATGCGAGACGCACAGCAGCGGTCGTTGTGCTGACACTTGGGCATCCTACGTCCACCAGTGGACGAATTTCAGCTGAAATGATGATGATGATGAAGTACCTAGGTACGGGCTGTGCCATTCTATAACACTCAAGTTGTTGATATAAATTTGTAAAAGCAGAACCTACATATAAAGACCTTTTCTACCTAACAAGTCACGTATCTTTCCAATTAGCTATCCAGAAAGTACCTAGTTCTTATTAAGAAATATATAATCTCAGCTAATGAAAAGAATTCTTATTAGGGGCCATCTATAAATTACGTTAAGTTTTTTTTTGTACCTACCAACATTTAAAACTTAAAGAGTTATTGAGAACATAGCTCTGCGGCTATGAATCTACCTAGGTACTTGGTTTGTCGATATCATGGGCTGTGTTGGCGCAGAGAAGTGGCATCCTCTCTCGTACGATTTGACGAGCTCGCCGAACTATGTTCATTCAATGCGATTACGGCATGGTTGGTGCAATGGTTGAGTTGGCTGCTGCGCTGCGTGTCGCAGGTTCCATTCCCACACGGAAAAAAATATTTGTATGGCCTACAAAAAGTTGTTCCAGGTCTGGTTGCATTCAAATTTAATTAAGTAATCTAGTATTAACTGAATAAAACAAAATGACCTTTAAATTGTAATTTTTTTCTGCGAAGTAATCGAACAATAACCTTTACAATTAAATTGTTTTGTTGACGAGTTTATGCTCCCTCTACTACAGTGTCACATGCCAGTCGCCTATGAGCCCTTTGACAAATGCCGCCGTGATTTCGTGATTTCATTGTTTCTTTCTTACTAGGGTGGGGAGGGGGGGAGTCTCACAAATGTGACAAGGACGAGGAGGCGTCAAAAAAATCATGAAATTCGTGTGACGTAATTTATGGATGACCCCTACGGATGAGAATAGGTACAAGTATTATTATGATAGTTTCTCAGAAGTTGATACTGATGATACAGATGTGTATGACAGCAGTTGGTTGAGTATTTTTTTATTATTCAAATATAGCGACAATGAGTTCCCACAATAATAAGCAAAAGCAATAATGTCACATCATGAAGTAGAAGATATTAATATACTAGGAAGGCAGGTAAGCATTCCTACTATCATGTGAAGAAACTGACAAAAGCAGTCATAAATTACCCC
Source organism: Polia nebulosa (assembly GCA_951329385.1). NCBI lineage: Eukaryota > Metazoa > Arthropoda > Insecta > Lepidoptera > Noctuidae > Polia > Polia nebulosa. The sequence continues at coordinate 12,181,168 of OX589601.1, read as the reverse complement.
GAACCACATACTTATTTTATTTTGCAATTTCATAGTAGGTACTATAAAATTGCAAATTAAAATAAGTTTGGCATGAAAATCTCTTGCGACTACCAAGGCTTTCAACTACGGATAGACTTGTTTTTCTAGTTTTGTTTCTACGTTATTTCACACCGACTTTCGAAATTATGGTTATTCTGCAGTTTTTTTTTTTTGGAAGTGTGTTTTCCGAAGTTGTTCAGTAAAGCCTTCTTCATTTCTAGGTACTTATAAAATTTAGATAATTAATCAGATTGTTGTTTGGCGCCGACTCAAAATTTGTTTATATAAAATTTGATATTTTACGTAAATAAGCTCAATACTCAAGACTTAAAAGGTTTATTTATTTCTTGCTTTTTAGTACTTTTTCGTCTTTTTAATTTTTTTGTTAAATAGTTTTTTTATTATTTGTATCAAAAATTGACTCTATTCAAAATCGAAAGTATTTTTCAAATCCGATTAAAATTAAGCAAAGCTGGAAGGGGAAACAGTCCAGTAACAGAAAAATGCATAATTTTTCTGTTACTGGACACACATACTTAAGTATGACGTCACCGCCATTAGGTTACTCGCGTACAAAAGAGATAGCGAGATATACCCACCACGCTCCCACTCTTCCTTATGCCCAGTACCTATATAAAATGCTAATTGCTGATTCTAACCATTTTTAACCGACTTTCGGAAAAGGAGGAGGTTCTATGTTCGACTATATACTATATATATATATATATTTTTTTTTATGTATGTCCGCCGATTTCTCCGTCAGTTGTGGACCGATTTTCAAATTTTTTATCCGAAAGAATATACTCCCGAAGTGGTCCCATATAAATTTTATCGAAATTGCTTCAGCGCTTTTTGAGAAACTGAACAAAAACGAAAAATACGTATACCTCGATGACGTTTTGGTGTTCTCCAAATGTTTAAATTCCACGTTCCATATTATTGGGGTTTTTAGTTCTGGGGTATAACAACTAAAAAGTGAAAAAAAAAACTTCTTTTCAAAAAAAACAACCGACTTTATAAAAAAATACACTAAAAATTAAAAAAATAACTTTAACTTCGGAAGTCGGACTCAATTTATTTATTTATTTATTTAACCAGAACGACAAAATGCCAATTACACTGATCATACACATTACAAATTAAAACCAAAATACAAATTGTATAAAACACATTAAGAATAAAATAAAAAATATTACAATTGCACAAAATTATGCATACTTAATTCAGTGCCTTTCACCCAGTCTTCTCGCAAATCGTCAGACATTCAGACAATATCTTTTTCCATTCATCAGCGAACAGATCTAATCCAGGACTGGACTCTAGGAGAGCATTGAGTGCATTTAGCATTCGCGGAATGGGTGACATACTTCGTGCATCCGTGCGGCAACGTGGCACCATAAATAATTTATGCCGTCTCGCTCGGCAATAGTTGTCAGGAACAAAAATGTTACACAGCGCCGCATGTAGACAAGGAGAGTCGATGCTTCCGTTTATTATTTTGCAAGCAGTTACAAGCTGGTCAAAAGCTCGTCTCACCTGGAGTGAGGTAAAGCCCAAGCAACCCAGCAGAAATTTGGTTGGATACATATATGGGTAGTACCCAAACCTACGTTTGTAGAAATACCTTAAAAATGCTTTATGAACTTTTTCCACCATAAGGGTATAAGATTTCTCGTAAGGGTTGTAACGTAGTGGCGTTACAATCTTGATTGAAACATATACTCGTACATACGGAAAAATCCAGAGACCAAAAGCCACAAAGCAAGCATAGACAATTTTAGTTGACTGACAACACTATTGTCTTTGAATTCTATGACACCTGTCAATGACGGCGTAGATATAAAAACCCCTAACAGTCAACGTGGTTCCTTTTTTTCATCTGAATCCAGCTGCGGGCATGAGACTCACACTCACCTTGTTCTGTCGAACACCCTTGAGCCGTGAAGCGATCGCCAAATCCAAGCAGTTGCACGTTTGCATTGGCAAATATTTGCCAACTTATTACGCGATTTCAACCCCTGTAATTGGGTGAGTGTTTGAACAGCATACAGGTAGCTTTGTGCATTCTGTGTTCCTAATCTTGTGTATAAATTCTTTCCAGAACGTGTCTTCCTTAATTTCATTTCCTAGCATTGTATAATCAAGGCTCATAACCTACAAAAGATCTGTCGCACATTGTAGTCACGCCTTCCGCGTGGCTAGCTTTACGGAGCCTTAGCTATGTACATGCTGACTTGCGCGTGGCTGCTGCTGCTCTCGAATGTGAATGTTTTCATGCTTTTCCACCTCACCTTTGTAAACTCCGTCTGATTTTGACAACCACACTTGTTAGCGCACGTACAGCCGCTTTGCTCATGCCAAGGTGTCAAAATCAGCGGAGAAGCTTATCTTCCACCTTTGACACGCTGGACATTGTTCCCAGGGTCCTAGATCCGGATTACCAGCTCCAGTTTTCCTGACCCGGCTTCCCAAATTCCAAAAATGGAGGGAGAGGACTTGGAGCCCTGCACTCTGGGCACGCACCTGCATCGTCCTCCATCGCGGCCATCCTGCCGCAGTGCCTCGTGGCGCGGCCACTAGGCCACTCATCACGGCGGCCCGCTCCACGCCGGGTGCATATTTACCCGCGTGGCCTCAGCAGGCCGTCTCCGAGCCGGCTAGACCACCTGCCGGCCGGCCCATCCTGGCTCCTGTCGACCCTGCGAGCCGGCGCTGCCACCTGTCGGCCAACACCTCCGGGGCAAACGCAACGTGGCTTCCCCGAGACACCAAGGCTGAGCCAGGGCAGTAGCGTGCTATCTCCCGGGGAATACTGAATCATGTGACTGCAGACCTCCCCACACCCTTTTCTCTATTTTTAAATATATATATTAACGTTGACCGACCTACGTGTTGTTATTTATTATCCCACGTAGGCTCCTTACGTCACACTGGCGCCCTAAAACGTGGTTTTGTAGTCACATTTTTTCCTTGTTCCCTGGTGGGTATTTTTTTTTGTTTGTGTGTGTTGTCCAATTGTAAAACGTTTTTTTTTTCTCATGGTTGACAGCAACTAATGTGTACTCACGGCTATTAAGATAATATCGTAGTAGTAGAGCTATTAGTGAACGGCTCGCCCCGGGGAAGTACTACCACCGATCTTATTTCTATCGGTTAGCAACTAGCGGTGTGCCGGTAGAAGAGATTGGGTGCCGGGTATAAATTACAGGCACAACCAGGCTAATCATCTAGTCTTTTGGAAGACAAAATCTAGCAACTTCTATAATACTTGCTCATAAATTGTCAACCTACCTGGAGTTGCCCAAGCGTGTAAATAGCCGTGGGTCTCTGCGGATGTAGAACGGTAAATACGACCAAGCACTTGGAGGGAATGCTGGCCCAAAATTGCCTATATTTGTCTGTATAACTTCAAGTTAGGAGTGGTCGGCAGCAGTCGGCGAATGTGGCCCTACTCACAATTTGTAAAACAAGTGGTACCTTACTTTCCGGGCTGTTCTCGATGGTTGCACGTCGAATTGTCGAGTGGCCACTCGTTCTCTTCACACCAACACTCCTGATTATGCTTGTTCAGTAGTTAACGGACGCGGTAAATATGGGTTATTTATTATTCCCGGTGGATCCCCAACGTTTACGGGATTTACTCGGGATTTTAGCGTATTTGCGGGGACGATATTATTTTTAAGACATTAATTTAGTCTGCGGTGAGATGCGCGCTGTGCCTCGCGGCGTTAGACACACACACACACTGACGTCAAACTGACGTGACGTCGATTGTTGCATTTTAAATTGTCTATACCTCGCGTAAAGCCGGCCACTCACGTCTGTCTGACAAATTAAAGCGAGACACACACGCGACGTGATACCAACCCCACCCAACTTGCAGAGTGGCGGCAACTCGCCACACCATGCTCCCCGCCTTGAAAGGTCCAGGAGCTTTCAAAAGCTGCTAATCTATGCGGAGCGAGTGAGGTTCAAGAAGCGGTGATGATATGTAAGCATTAACTTGTTGAAGAGCTTTGAGGGAAATCCAAGCAGCAGTCCGAAACACCATCGCATTGATATAATGCTCGGGAAAAATAATTATCAGTGTCCTAAGAATGAATTGCGGTTCGACTTGACTATGGTAAGTCGAATAAACTAAATTACAACTATGTAATGGCGTACCATTGGAACGTATAATATGAACCCTAAACTAAATTAAACTAAATTATGTAGTAATAATAATCTATTGAGTTGGCAAAGGATACAACTTAGTGACAGGACGTTTATACGTGCCTGACGCGGTTTTTATTGAAGCGACTCGAATTACACCATCCGATCCCGGAAAAACTTCCTCTATGATACCTAATGGCCAAGTCAATGGAGGTACGTTATCTTGACCCAAGAGAACGACAGTACCTATCTCTATAGGGCGATCGGGAGTGCACCACTTCTGGCGAACTTGCAGCGTGTGCAAGTACTCAATTCGCCATTTATTCCAGTAGGATAACACAAGTTGATCCAAGAGCCTTTTGCGGTTGTTTAGGTTTATGCTTTCTTCTGCCAATTCAGAAGAAGGCAAATACGTGAGTGGACTGGACATTAAAAAATGCGCGGGCGTGAGTACCTCCGGATGTGGGTCTGACGAAATGACACTAAGTGGTCGAGAGTTCAAAAGGCACTCAATTTGCACCAATACGGTCGAGAGTTCCTCGTAAGTGAGAAGTTGTTTACCTACGACTCTAAACAAGTGAGTTTTAACACTCTTAATATTCGACTCCCAAATACCTCCGAAGTGTGGAGCTCGCGGCGGTATTCTTGTCCACTCGATGCGTGATTTAAGAAACTCATTTTTAATATCTGTTTGAACAGTTGAATTTAATAAAAAAGAATAAATATCATCCAATTGCGCCTTAGCGCCAACAAAATTGGTACCATTGTCTGAGTACATAACAGACACTGGACCGCGGCGAGAAATGAATCTCTTAAATGCGGATAGGAAAGCCTCAGATGTGAGATCCGAAACAAGCTCGATATGTATGGCTTTAGTCACCATGCATACGAACAAACATAAGTAAAGTTTCTGCGAACGTTGACCTCTACGTCGAATAGGTATATAAGCAAGCGGCCCGGCGAAATCTACACCGGTGTGTACAAAGGCTTTAGCATCACGGACGCGGTATCCAGGAAGTTCAGCCATTTTGGGTACTGGATGCTTAGGATTTAGACGGAAACAAGTATTACATTTCCGACAACGAGAACGTATAACCGTTCGGTCATCCAATATCCAAAACCGCTGCCTTATAATGGACATCAATAACCCTGGGCCCGTATGGCAGTACGTATTGTGATAGTGATCGATAATTAGATCGACTATGCGGTCGCGTTTAGGTAAAAGCGCGGGATGCTTGGCTTCATACGGTAAGTCAGATTTAGACAATTTGCCCCCAATACGTAAGATTCCGAAGCTATCAATGAAGACAGATAAACAGCGCAACTTCTTAGCTGGAAGTTCACCTGCTTTAATTAAATTTAAATCGCTCGCAAAATGTAAACTTAGAACTAATCGAACAATGAAATTTTCGGCGGTTTGAATGTTTTCAACAGAACTATGACTATGTAGTCTGTTTGTAAATTTAAGAATGTACATAAATACACGTAACAATTTATTCCATGAGCAAACACGGTCAGCTACAGTATCTAAAATACGCGGTTCAGTATTCGAAGTTTCTACAAGAAAAACCTTTGATTTAAACTCCGGCAATGTTTCACATTGAGCAGGAGAGAACTTTAAAGGCCACTCGCTCATGGGCTGATGGAGCCATGTGGGGCCGTTCCACCACAACGAGTGTCTTATTAAATCCGACGGCAGCATGCCGCGAGACAGACAATCGCTAGGATTCTCTTTCCCGGACACGTGACGGAAACAAGCGGCAGGTAAGTTTTCCTGTATTTGAGCAATGCGGTTGCTGACAAAAATAGACCATCTATGGGGAGATGAGTGGATCCACGAGAGAGCTATGGTGGAGTCCGAGAAATCGTGGACACCTGTAATAGGTACACGAGCGGAAAGTTTTTCCTTGACTACGCGAACAAGTTTAGATAGAAGTAAAGCGGCGACAAGTTCTAATCGCGCTAGCGTTGTTATTTTAGCGGGGGAGACTTTGGACTTTGCACATAAGAGTCGGACAGTGATATCACCAGTAGGGTTGGTAATGTGTAAATAAATACAACAGCCATAACCAGTAAAGCTGGCGTCGCAAAAGGCTACGATGTTCACTACAGCTTCTCTAAAGACGCCAATGTGGCGAGGAACCTTTAGAGAAGAGAGTGAAGGAAAATCGCGCGTAAAAGCGGCAAACCGATTTGTGATAGATTCCGGTGGAACCTCATCCCATCCTACTTTAGCTAACCAAAGTTCCTTGATTAATACCTTCGCGTACAGCACAACGGGTCCTACAAGGCCCAATACGTCGAACAAGCGGGCAACTAGCGATAGAATCGCGCGCTTCGTGCATTTATCATCCACGGCGATTGTTGTCAAAGAAAAATAATCATCAGCGGGTTCCCAGGTTAATCCAAGGATTTTGAAATTATGGACATCATTATCCATGCCAGAAAAATTAACTGGTAAGCGGTGAGACTCTGGGAGAATCTCTAATAAAGCGGGTGAATTGGTAGCCCATTTGACTAAGTCAAAGGAACCTACCTTCATTAAATCAATTAAATCGCGGGATAGACGCATAGCTGTCTGTTCGTCCGAAACAGAGTAGACGTAGTCGTCCATGTAAAACTGAGTTTCTACCAATTTAGAAGCCTCAGGAAAGCGGTCGCTTTGCTCACACGCCAAGTTACGCAATGTGCGCATCGCTAAATAAGGACTAGGTTTTAGTCCGAAGGGAACGCGGTTAAAATGAAAGGTGCGAATAGGCTCACCTTTGCTAAAACGATACAAGATTCGTAAATATTTGCGGTGGTGCTCTCTTACACCGATACGTAAGAACATTTGTTTTATATCCGCTGTCATCGCGACAGGGAATGTACGAAAATCAAGTAATAACAAAAACAAGTCTGCTTGCAAATTAGGTCCGACATGCAAAATGTCATTGAGCGACAACCTCGAGTGAGTTATATAATCCGCGATAGTTTTATTATAATTCTCGCGTAGGGTCATTAACTTACGCTCGAGCGCAAGCAAGCGCCTAGGGGCGTAGCCGTGCAAGTTACCTAGCCCGCCGGGTGAGCGCGCAAAAGGCAGATCGACAAAGTATCTGCCGTCTTCAAACAAGACTGAAGAATTAAAATTATTTTCACACTCTAATTCGTGCGGACCAATAACGGAACGCGGCGCGGCGCGGCGCGGCGCGGCGGTGGCGGCGGGTGGAATTTCCTCTAGCTCAAAAAACTTATGCAAACTTGACCCGACCTCAATGTCGGCCTGCGCGGTAAACGAAGATGTAATGTGTGTCACATCACTACTACAACAATCAATATCACCCATAAGCACATAACCGAAGCTAGTCAGTACAGCAGGGGGTGCGCGGGTACCTGTTTCGACCCTGTCTCCCAGGTAAATAAAGGGGAACAATTGTGCTCCAAGCACGACGTCTACCGTGCCCGGCACGTTCCAAAGCGGATCAGCGAGCTGCAAGTTACTTAAGTATGACATGTTATCATTGTTATGTAACCTAATTAATTTCGCGGGAAGTCTATCTGTAATACAATCAACAACTAACGCTTGTATCGAAAACTTCGTATGAGGATCAAACCGAGATTCTATGTTGAGATGAATAAAACCGTGTATTGGTTTCGATGACATTCCAACACCTTGTAAAAATGAATTGCGTAATTTAATTATGGGTAAATTCAAACGTTTACAACAGTCCACAGTAATTAAATTATTTTGCGATCCGTTATCTAGTAGGCACCGAACCACCTCCTTATCTCTGATGTCGCTATAGTATGCATATAACTGCGCGGTCGCTAGCAAAATGGTTGACCCAGTTTTAACAGCTGTAGTGAGCGAAACAGATGTATCCTTAGTAGGCGCTTGCGGCTCGGGCGATAATGACTCATGTTTTTCTCGGAAATGTAAGAGAGAATGGTGGTTCTTCTTACAAATTTTACAAACGTTACGTGACTTACATTTAACCAAAGAATGGGATAGACTTAAACAGTTTATACAGCCACGTTTTGCTTTTATAAATTCAAAACGTGCAAGCGGTGTTCTAATATTTTTAAACAGCGGGCAATAGAACAGCTGATGTCGTACGTCATCCTTATCGCACAACGTACATTTGCCATTCGAAACCGGTTCATTACGCGATACGAATGACTTAGCGGTATTATTTTTTGTTTGATGATTAACTGAACTAGACTTAGCGCGCGGTTCCGTCTGTAAATTATTACCGTATGAGCGCTGCAGCACTTTAACATATGCTTGCATGAATGTTATAAACTCCGCATAGGAAGGTAATTCTTTTTCACTCACACGTGATTCAAACTGTAAGACAGTTTGCGCGTCAACCTTTCTTAAACCACAGTGTAATAAAACAAAATCCAGTAAGTCTGGAATGTCTAACTGCTTCAAGGCTGCGACGGACGCTGAATATCGTTCCACAAAAGTATTGAGGCTCGCGGCATTTCCGGCGCATTGTTTAATGTCCAGTATACTATTGAGATAATGAATCCCTAAACTACGCTTATCTTGATACCTTTTTACGAGACTGTTCCACATAACGTTGTATGTATCACCTGTAGGAACAATGCCCGCGGTCAGCTTCAAGGCATCATGAGTCAATTTACTGATCAAGTACTGGACACGCTGCGAGTCAACCAGATCGGTATTTAAATGAACATTGCTTCGAAACATTTCATAAAATATGGGCCAATTTTCCGCTTTACCATCAAACGTTGGCAAATCTATGGGCGGTAATTTTATCCGAGTACCCACTTTGTGTTCCGATGTTTCGTTTTTCGAAAGTATGAGATTACGTTTATATTTAATATTAGAATATAAGTCTTCAATAGAATATAGACTCGAATAGTCTGGTGCGGTTTGGTCAATCTCGAATTGCAATTCATTCATTTGTTCTACTATTTCCTCAAATTTGTTATATTGCTCAGTAATTGTTTCTGACTGCGCTAAGAATGTCTCATTTGAACGTGAATCATAGTTCGAGATGTTTCTGGAATCATTATATATGCGATTAACTCGCTCGAAAATCATTTGTTTTTTAGCGGTAAGCTGAGCCAATTTAGCTTCTTGCTTGCGGGACGCCATTTTGGGGCACTAATAAAGTTATGTGCCTACCGTAATGACTTGTACTTAATTTGTACTGAATTTTACTGATGCCTATCCAGGCTCGAAAGGACCATCAATGGAGTTGCCCAAGCGTGTAAATAGCCGTGGGTCCCTGCGGATGTAGAACGGTAAATACGACCAAGCACTTGGAGGGAATGCTGGCCCAAAATTGCCTATATTTGTCTGTATAACTTCAAGTTAGGAGTGGTCGGCAGCAGTCGGCGAATGTGGCCCTACTCACAATTTGTAAAACAAGTGGTACCTTACTTTCCGGGCTGTTCTCGATGGTTGCACGTCGAATTGTCGAGTGGCCACTCGTTCTCTTCACACCAACACTCCTGATTATGCTTGTTCAGTAGTTAACGGACGCGGTAAATATGGGTTATTTATTATTCCCGGTGGATCCCCAACGTTTACGGGATTTACTCGGGATTTTAGCGTATTTGCGGGGACGATATTATTTTTAAGACATTAATTTAGTCTGCGGTGAGATGCGCGCTGTGCCTCGCGGCGTTAGACACACACACACACTGACGTCAAACTGACGTGACGTCGATTGTTGCATTTTAAATTGTCTATACCTCGCGTAAAGCCGGCCACTCACGTCTGTCTGACAAATTAAAGCGAGACACACACGCGACGTGATACCAACCCCACCCAACTTGCAGAGTGGCGGCAACTCGCCACACCACTACCTTCTTTTTTATTTATTTTTTTTCTTTTTTAATGTTAACTTCAAATTTAAAATCATACTATAAAAAACTAAACTTTTCATAACTATTTAATAATTTTACTGTAACAATAATGTTTTTATAGAACACTTTTAATAATTCAGTATCATATATCCTGTACCATAACCTAGACACATACTACAAGATCATAACAAACATATTTTTGTATAGAACTTAGTATGGTTATCATTAAAAGTACAGTCAACAACAAATTTTGCTTGAAACACTTGAATGTTCAAACAAAATTAAAATTTTAAACTTAGTTTTTTTTTTAATTGATATTCTCAATAACTATTAACTTAATATTCAAGTTTGAACACTTAGGTTTAAAACAATTTTTTTTTTTTTTTTTTTTTAAAAATTAAAAAATTTTACAACAGTTTCTCACAAGAGAAAACTAACTTATAGAAGATATTTAACCAGTGTACACACTAGTTGTACAAGTTACTTTTTTTAAACAAAATTAAATTTTTTGAAAATATTTTTTTTTTCTCAGTAACTCGCTTGAGAATTTAACTTTTAGTGGTTACTTAGCCTGTGTACACACTAGTTGCACCAGTTGCTTAACAAATCATTTGACTTATATTACATTTTTCTTTTAAAACAAATCATAACTTTAGGAATTCAACCATAGCGTTCAATAGTTAGAAATTTTTGTAACAGACGGAGTACTTCACATTACTTTTGTATTGCTGTTTCAACACTCACCATTTTGCATAACATTACCACATATCACAATTGATTAAACTTGTTTACATATGTTAAACACATTACAGTTTGATCAATAATCCAATGAAATTTTTATCTGCTCAATAATCAGCGACATAATTTAATTTTTCTTAGTGGTTCAGAAATTGGTCTCGTGACTCGTTGTGGGTTCGATTTGTGATTCCGTTTATATTAAGGCCCTACCTTTTCTATAATGTTCTTTACTTTGAACCAAGTTTTTTTTTTTTTTTTCTATATACAACTATGGGTCCTTTTTATCCATAGTTTTTATTTATTTTACTATCTGAGCGGTTTGCAACTCATTAAATAAGCCATTGCAGGGGCGGTATAGTTACTCCTTAACCAAAACCAAAACTAGAAAAAACTTTACTTCTTGATTTTATTTATCTATTTGAGCGGGTTGCAACTCAGTAAAATAAGCCTCTGCAGGAGCGGGCGGAGACTCCTTAAACAAGCCTTAATCCAAAACAATATTTTATTTATTTCTTTAGTAACTTTGATATATATTGGTTCTTAGTAATAAACATTCACTGACTAAGTCTGATTTACGCGAGTATTTAGTCAAATAAGGACGATCTTCTCTTACATACTTGCTAGGAAGCGGACTCACTTCTTTAATAAGTGGTCTGCTGGTATGATAGGTTTATGAAAGGATGAAATGAGCTAATGATGAATGAATGAAGATGAATAAAAGGGTCGTATTTCAGATGGTGGCTAGTGCAACACCATAAGGATTTTTACCCAGGTAAAAATCCTACCTTTTTTGGGGGGTACTGTAACGTAGTGGCGTTACAATCTTGATTGAAACATATACTCGTACATACGGAAAAATCCAGAGACCAAAAGCCACAAAGCAAGCATAGACAATTTTAGTTGACTGACAACACTATTGTCTTTGAATTCTATGACACCTGTCAATGACGGCGTAGATATAAAAACCCCTAACAGTCAACGTGGTTCCTTTTTTTCATCTGAATCCAGCTGCGGGCATGAGACTCACACTCACCTTGTTCTGTCGAACACCCTTGAGCCGTGAAGCGATCGCCAAATCCAAGCAGTTGCACGTTTGCATTGGCAAATATTTGCCAACTTATTACGCGATTTCAACCCCTGTAATTGGGTGAGTGTTTGAACAGCATACAGGTAGCTTTGTGCATTCTGTGTTCCTAATCTTGTGTATAAATTCTTTCCAGAACGTGTCTTCCTTAATTTCATTTCCTAGCATTGTATAATCAAGGCTCATAACCTACAAAAGATCTGTCGCACATTGTAGTCACGCCTTCCGCGTGGCTAGCTTTACGGAGCCTTAGCTATGTACATGCTGACTTGCGCGTGGCTGCTGCTGCTCTCGAATGTGAATGTTTTCATGCTTTTCCACCTCACCTTTGTAAACTCCGTCTGATTTTGACAACCACACTTGTTAGCGCACGTACAGCCGCTTTGCTCATGCCAAGGTGTCAAAATCAGCGGAGAAGCTTATCTTCCACCTTTGACACGCTGGACATTGTTCCCAGGGTCCTAGATCCGGATTACCAGCTCCAGTTTTCCTGACCCGGCTTCCCAAATTCCAAAAATGGAGGGAGAGGACTTGGAGCCCTGCACTCTGGGCACGCACCTGCATCGTCCTCCATCGCGGCCATCCTGCCGCAGTGCCTCGTGGCGCGGCCACTAGGCCACTCATCACGGCGGCCCGCTCCACGCCGGGTGCATATTTACCCGCGTGGCCTCAGCAGGCCGTCTCCGAGCCGGCTAGACCACCTGCCGGCCGGCCCATCCTGGCTCCTGTCGACCCTGCGAGCCGGCGCTGCCACCTGTCGGCCAACACCTCCGGGGCAAACGCAACGTGGCTTCCCCGAGACACCAAGGCTGAGCCAGGGCAGTAGCGTGCTATCTCCCGGGGAATACTGAATCATGTGACTGCAGACCTCCCCACACCCTTTTCTCTATTTTTAAATATATATATTAACGTTGACCGACCTACGTGTTGTTATTTATTATCCCACGTAGGCTCCTTACGTCACAGGGTTCCAAACACAAGAGCTAGAATCAAGTTTACTTCTAACAAGTGTGTTATAAAGAAGTCGGATCACTTGATGGTTTGTAAACTCACGACAATTTCTCAGGACAAACCCTAACCTCCGAAACGACTCTTTGGCTAGAGCAATAATGTGGTCATGGAAGGTAAACTTAGTATCAAAAATAACACCAAGATCTTTGACCGTCATGACTCTTGCTATTTCTTCGTTATTTAAACTGTAATAGTATTGAATTGGATTTCATGAACGACTAAAACTCATAACGCAACATTTAGATGGATTGAAATGCATTTTGTTAATCATTGACCACTCACTTATAGCGTCAATTCTTTTTGAAGTATTTTTGAAGGGCTACGAAATCAGCTGGAGTTTGAACCTCAGAATATAGCTTTAAATCGTCAGCGTATAATAAACATTTGGAGTGATTCAAAACTTGTGGAATGTCGTTTATCATTATTAGAAACAGTAAAGGTCCTAATATTGAACCCTGGCTGACTCCTGAACGTGTGTCATACGGCTGAGAATTGTACAGGCCCAGTCGCACATACTGTTTACGATCTCGAAGATAGTCAGCGATCAATAAAAGAAGTTTGGGAGCAAAACCTATGGCACTTAATTTATCTAATAGAATGTCATTATTAATTCTGTCAAAGGCTTTCTGAAAGTCAAAATATAAGACATCCACCTGCTGGCCTTGGTCCATACTGGTTGTGATGTAGTCAGCTAGAGTTACGAGATTAGTGTTAACTGATCTTTTGAAGCGAAAACCGTGTTGTTCATTACACAAGTATCTATTGACTTGTCTGTGAATTTCTTTGTGTAAAATATGTTCAAACACTTTTGCAGGTGAACAGAGGATCGCAATAGGTCTAAAGTTTTCGACGGACGCCTTAGCCCCTTTTTTAGGTATTGGTGTTACTCTCGATACTTTCCACTGGGTAGGATATTTACCTGTATTCAGAGCTAAATTATAAATGCAGCATAAAGGTCCTATAAAGTATTTCTTTAAAAGTTTTAGCATAGAAGACGGAATATTATCTGGTCCTGTTGAACTACTGAGCCTTAGCTTATTGATGCTACGTTCCACATCTTCAGGGGAAATTTTAACTATGTTGATGTAATTGCTGCTGGAAGTTGTATCACAAGCACTTATTTTATTTGCGTTTAACTCAGGAAAATCGGGAAGAAAGACGCTGGAAAAGTATTCTGCAAACGCATTGGCAGCATCAACACCAGATAATGTTTGACCTAGGTGGATGATAGAAGACTGGAAGCCACAGTTACATCGCAAACTGGTAATGTGCTGCCAAAATTGTTTTGGGTTTATTTAATGTTGTTTTCGATTCAAATAACGAAGAAGTAAAATACAAATACCGACTTCCGAAATTAAAGTTATTTCTTAATTTTTAGTGTATTTTTTTTTTAAATTCGGTTGTTTTTTTTTTGTAAAAAAGTTTTTAATGCTGTTTTCAGAAAAATATTTTTTTATTGTTAATTGTTGATTCATATAAAATATTGTACAAAAAATAAACACAGGAGAATACCCTATTGAAATAAAAGTAATTTGTTATAGGTAGCCCCTTGATACACCATCCTGGCATGGTTACCATGTAATGATGGGGCTTCTACGAAAAAGGAGACAACCACCTGATATGGCTCTAACAAAGATAAAACACATAGCATGCGTAATAAATAATATTTCAGCGTAAATAAACCTACATACTAGATATTCCAACTAAAGGAGCATCTACACTTACATATTACATACACTTCAGCTCACACAATCAGTACCTAATAATCGGGGCTTGTACGAGAAAATATCATTATTTTGTCACCAATCTGCAATGCGATTCCGGTTGATTTGTGATTTATGGCTTACTGTACTGAAATTAATGCTTTAAGTTTAAGTTTCAGATTGATCGTTTATTCTTATGTTCCTTTTATCTGTCTGTATGAGTATAAAACAGAAATGAGCCATTCAACCGCGTGTATCAGAAGGTAACTAAATATCACTACCAAAATAGCAACCAATCGCCGAAACCTGGAGCTGTAGCGGCGGCAGCAACCAATTTCAATTCGGTAAGCTGTTGACATGTTTTTCAACCATCACCTACTTAGGTAGATACTGTGGCGATTATAGACAGCCTAAACTCAGCGGGTCTGCACCGGCTTTTAGCTGGCAGTTGAGAATATTGAGGAGTCGATCGAATGTTAACTAAGATTAGGTTAGATGACGGACTTGAGTTCGCCCGTGGAAGAGGGCACATGTATCTATTTTTCAATCAATATAATAATCCTCAGCGTTATCTCTCTTTCTATAATCACACTCCACATGTAAGCCAGTCACTCTTACACACCAGACTCTCGCGTAGCCAGCGAGTGACACAATCCCAATCAAGTTATAGAGCACCCCTGGAGCCCTGCAGCCCTTACTGGAGCCCTGGGGTTCTACAATACCTACATAAAATAAAACAATGTTTCTCTACATGAACAGCTGACTGGAAGTGTAGTTACTAAACTTCCAGCTATTAATTGAAAAACAAGTCTGTATTTTACTGCAAAAGCCTAATCCAAAGCCCAAGTCCGAACTGTTCTGAGATAATCGCAAATTTCGGACTTTTACTAGCACTTACTTCGTAAATCTTTGGATTTGCCTCAGAAATATGTTTGAAAGAAAGTCATTACCTACGTATGTGTTTAGTTTCCTTATGGATAGTTTATTACACTGAAGAAACATTTATTTAATATTTATGTACCTACTTTGGTAAGCGATTAAATCAGTATTTAATTCAGACTTTTACCGGTAAGACTTGGTAAATATTAGAGTTTTGCCTTAAAAAAATCTTAAAATTTACCTTAATTTGGACTTTTACACTAATATAATATACCTACATGTTAGTTTTACTTACAAAGCTAGTTTTAATGTTGTTTGCTTACGTACATTCAAAGCCGCTCTATTGTGGGACAAACTTATAAGTTATGTGTGCGATATGCGGAGTGTAACCACTAACTTATTTAATGTTTTTGTTCCTTAGTGCATGAATGTTTGTATGTGGGTAGTTTCACACATACCAACTTAATACGGATTCTTACTTAGAAATGTTCAATGCAGGTGTGCACCACCTCCCTGGTCCAGGACATGGTACGTGGCGAGAGGGAATGGGAAGCAGTCTCCTCCTTCTGCGAAGCAGTAATGCTCGCGAAGGAGGAGGCGGAATGGGTGAAGGAGACTTAAAGGATTGGCCCTCACGCCCTCAGCCGCAGCTGCCGCAGGAGACGCCCTGGGCGTTGGGTGTCGCAGGACGATCTCCGGCCACCGTAGACGCAGGCCTGCGGACGGCGAGTAATGGGTAGCTCGCACCAGTCCCGAGAGAGGACGGCACGTAGTGCTAGTGTTCCACGCACGCCTCAAAGAGATGTATGTCAGCCACCACTGACGGGGCCCACTATGGCCGATGCCTGCATGCCAAGGGGTAAATTCGTAACAGAGTTACCGCACCCCTGGGCACTCAGACAAGGAAGGAACAGGCGTGGGTTTTAGGCAGTAAAAGTCTGACACGCCCTCCCGCTCCACCCAGAGCGGGAGAAGTCATAGGGTGATTGCCCAAATCAAAAAAAAAAAAAAAACAACCGACTTCCAAAAAAAAAATACACTAAAAATTGAAAAATAACTTTAATTTCGGAAGTCGGTGTTTGTATTTTACTTCTGCGTTATTTGACACCGATTTCCGAAATTAAAGTTATTTTTTAACAAAAACTTTTTTACAAAAAAAAACAACCGACTTCCAAAAAAAAAAATACACTAAAAATTGAAAAATAACTTTAATTTCGGAAGTCGGTGTTTGTATTTTATATCTGCGTTATTTGACACCGACTTCCGAAGTTAAAGTTATTTTTTAATTTTTAGTGTATTTTTTTTTGGAAGTCGGTTGTTTTTTTTTTTGTAAAAAAGTTTTTTATTTTTCACTTTTTAGTTGTTATACCCCAGAACTAAAAACCCCAATTTGATACCATGGAACGTGGAATTTAAACATTTGGAGAACACCAATACGTCATCGAGGTAAACATATTTTTCGTTTTTGTTCAGTTTCTCAAAAAGCGCTGAAGCAATTGCGATAAAATTTAAATGGTACCAACTTGGGAGTATATTCTTTCGGATAAAAAAAGAATTTTGAAAATCGGTCCACACCTGACGGAGAAATCGGCGGACATACATAAAAAAAAAAACATACATACAGTCGAACATAGAACCTCCTCCGTTGTCGAAAGTCGGTTAAAAAAAGTTGTACACCACCTGCACTAGGTTGCGGCAGCGCTCTACAGAGTCACCGCGGCCCTTGAACGCAAAAGGCAGCTGAAGGAAACGGGTGGGATATAGTCAGTAAGAGTCTCACACGCCCTCCCGCTCCATCCAGAGCGGTAGAAGTAATCGAATGAATGTCACCTTCCTTAGGTTAATTAATAAATAATATTAGAACCACATTATAATACTCTTCGAGTATTTATTAAAGTAACTTTATGATCCCAAATTTACTAGAAGAACTCGTTTTAGATTCGGTATAATAGACAATTTGTTTTCTTTCCTATAAAAACTTCCAAGCTACATACACATCCCAGTATCTTGGATCTTTTGGCAACTATTTATGTATGATACATAAATTGACTGAATAAAATTCGCGTTCTCGTATGGCCTTCAGAAAAAGAACCTTGGAAAAAAACAAAGTATTTGCCTTTTTCCTTTGTCTTATTTCGAAAATATTCTCCAGAGATGGCTCAAGAATATTACGAGAAATCAAGAAAACGATGACGTGGCAAATTGAAGTTGAAATCCATCAAGGAATTGTACTGTCAGTAAACAAATAAAATTATCATGAATTTAGAAATTTACGTAGACAATTTTTGGTTCTGTTTGCTTTTAAAGATGAACGAAGTTTTGTTTATCTCCAGTATCGGAGCGTAATCCATCATGTATCTTAAAACCGACAGATCCTTTTTTCTGATAGGTTTATAAGTATCTATTCAGGCAAAGACTTGCCAACGAAGAAATATCGAATTATATAGGACTAGATACAGGGATCTATCATTTCAAGACGAATATGAAAGTTTTCTTTATTTCAGGTATTCTTTCGAATATTAGTTTACACCAGATGCTACAAGACATCCAAGTTATAGCCATAGTGCGGGTTGGTGAATGTCACAGTTGAAAATATTTTTAACCCCCGATGCAAAAAGCGAAGTGTTATAGTTTGATTGCTATGTGTGTCTGTCTATCTGTATGTCTGTCTGTGGCACCGTAGCTCTTAAATGGGTGAACCAATTTGAATGCGGTTTTTTTTTTGAAAACAGGTTTTCTAGCGATGGTTCTTAGACATCTTTTATTAAAATCGGTTAAGCTGTTTCAAGGTCATCAGCTCTTTTGTGTTTTTTTAAATGTTCTAGTGCTTATTTTTTGTGTTGCGGTTTTTATTTTAATTTAATTGGTATCTTGTTGTTCTAAGACATGTTAGTTTCCTTACAATTTTTTCCTTCTACGTTTTGAGAGCAGTGGTGATGAAATACATTACGCAAAGTAAGGCGCCTGCCTAGGTTTGAACCCACGACGTAAACTCGTTAGTCGGGGCCGTTACCACAGGGTCAAAACTGCTCACAAAGGAAGTTCTTATATCTACATACGTCTCAGGCACCGCTAGTACGATATTGTACCAAAATGCCCAAACTGTTAGGCACCGCTGGTACCAATTTGTTCCAGTCGGCTCACGCATTTTAAAACTCTATTATTACTAAAACGCAAGGTATTTTATCCTGTGGCAGGGTTCAATCACTTGGGGCATACATAATAGTCTGTAGTTACCATAGGTTTTCTACCAAAAATATACATTGAGCGTGTTTTTAAAAAAAAGTTTGTATAGACGTATTTTTCACTATGAAATGACATACGAAATTTTGTTTACATAAAAACTTTTTTACAAAAAAATAGCACCGACTTCCAAAAAAAAACAAAAGTGCAAAATAACTTTAATTTCAGTTTTTTGACACCGACTGCCGAAATTAAAGTTATTTTGCACTTTTTGTTTTTTTTGGAAGTCGGTTCTATTTTTGTAAAATTAACAATGGATATCTAGGCGATAGCAGCAATCGCGGTTGATTTGCTGTCATTTTTTGAAGTCTTCGAAACGCATCATCTGATATACTCGTATATGAAATTTAAATGGGACCATTTCGGAATAAACTCCTTTCGAACAAAAAAAGAATTTTGGAAATCCGTCCTTAAATGACGGAGTTATGCCCGAACATAAAAAAAAGTACAAACATTCGAATTGATAAACTCCTCCTTTTGGAAGTCGGTTAAAATGTGATACTACCATTCAAACTATTCTAAATTAGTGAGAAGTACTACATAATACTACCGTTGAATATTTATTTTTCTCCTCCTTTTTACAGTAATTTTTAACGTTGTCTGACAGTTTGATTACTTTTGCGGCCTACCCAAATATCCTTTCTTTGGTATTGTTCGGCAAGTCATTGAGCTGCATACTAGTTCTAAGTTGAGCTATTCGACTATTGACAAATGCTTGCACTGACTGGACAGGTCCACTCAAATATGTGTGGTTCTTTCTTCAAAAGACCATTACAGACACTAAGCTGCATGGTCCTCATATAGCATAATGTGAATGCGATATCTATGTAGGTCATTATATTCATGTAGATTTTATGATTGTCTGGCAGTTTGAGTACTTTTGGGGCCTACCCAAATGTCCTTACTTTGGTATTGTTCGTCGGTTGGTTGAGCTCCTCAAAGTTCTGAGTTGAGCTTCACGATAACTGACAAATGCTTGCACAGTCTGAACAGATCCACTCAAATCTGCGTGTTGCTTTCCTCAAAAGCTCATCCCAGACATTAATGTACATGGTTTTCATATGATTTGACTTCACCAGTACATATTATATGGATTTGAACACTTTTAAAGAGACTTTGAACTCTGAGTTTCTTTCGGTGCTTCTTCTCAGGTTATTTAGCTAGGAAACACCGGCCTCATCTAGCTAAAACTGACAAAAAAAAATGTTGCCGTGTAAAAATGTTGTTAAAACCAATTTACGTATATAAAATCATTTATCATTTATATCTCAAATATTAATCGACCTGTATTAAATCTCAATAACTAATGGTTCTTCGTAAAGCCGTCGTTATCTAAAAACATAAGGCTTATATAAAACTGGAAACAAATATTTCATATAACTTTTACAACTCCGTCTTGCTCCAAAGTTTATACCAAAGAACTAAAAACAAACAATCCACAATTTCAAATAAAATATTTATATGTCACGTTGAATCTTTCCAGTGATTTCTGCTAAACGAAGCAAAAAGCGATAAAAACCGCTCACACAAGACGTCTGGCTACCGGTGCTGGCACCAGATATAATTTATCGGAGCAAGCTTTAATATGAAGTTTTTATTGCAAAATGCCGCTGCAAGAGTATAATAACATAAGAGTATCATATCGGTTATTTTGAAGAGGGAACTGGCATCGAGCCTGAATTTCACTTGATTTAAGAGATTAAGGAAATAGTTGGAGATGTTTTACTTAGGTAGGTAGGTATTAAGATTGAATAGCAGGATACAAGAGACACGATTGCAGGTTAAGGCCCTACTACCGGCCAAGTGGCGCTCATTGAATAAAAAGTCTTAGCTTAGCATAGAAAATAAATTAGGAAGAAAAGAAAAATATAACATAGAAAGTAAAAAAACGGCCGTTTTTGCCACTTTTGCTTACTACTTTGGATACGAAACATTTTGAGTCCTGTTTTAACAACGTAAAAATACTTTATCCTCTTTGTAACAAACGTTACGTAGGATTCTTTAATATTTATTTTCTATGCTATGCTACAATTTTTTATGCAATGAGGGCGTCACTTGGCCGGTAATAGACCCTTAAGCAGATGATATACACAGACCTTATCGATGATGTTCCTCAAAAAAGTTAAGTGCGTAATACTCACAGTCGGGGCGTTCGTGTGTGACCACATTTATGACCGGACGTATGACGAGGGCCTAGTGTGAGTTTTCTAACCCACTCGAACGCAATTGCGTAAGCGTTCGCTTCTGTCAAATCGTATAGAAAAAAAAAACAACCAACTTCCAAAATAAAAAATACACTAAAAACAAAAAATAAACTTTAATTTCGGAAGTCGTTGTTTGTATTTTATTTCTTCGTTATTTGACACCGACTGCCGAAATTAAAGTATTTTTTTTAATTTTTAGTGTATTTTCTTTTTTGGAAGTCGGCTGTTTTTTTTGTCAAAACGTTTTTTATTTTTCACTTTTTAGTTGTCATACCCCAGAACTAAAACCCCAATAATATGGAACGTGGAATTTAAATATACTCGCAATTGGAGAAAACCAAAACGTCATCTATGTATACGTAATTTTCGTTTTTGTTAAATTTTTCAAAAAGCGCTGATGCAATTACGATGAAATCTATATGGGACCACCTCGGGAGTCGGGAGTATATTCTTTCGGATTAAAAAAGAATTTTGAAAATCGGCCCACAACTGAGAGAGAAATCGGTGGACATACATAAAAAAAAACTTACAGTCGAACATAGAACCTCCTCTTTTTTTGAAGTCGGTTAAAAAGAGGTTACCCGTTATTGTCTCCATGCGGCACTTATACAGTTTTAATACAAATTGACGTTTACTTTAACGCGATCGAGTATCTACGTTAAAATCTCACACTCGGGGTACAGACGTATGACCAGATGTATGACCAGATGTATGACCAGATATATGACCAGATGTATGGCCAGATGTGTGACCAGATGTATGACCGGACGTATAACCAGATTTATGAAGGTAAAACTAAGCAAAAGGAGTAACTAACGATGATGGTGATGGTTCTGTAGTTTGTGCCTACTCTCATATGGAAAGGCCATACGTTTATGTACCTATGTAAATAACTTACCATAATATATAAACAAATCGGTCAATATCTGACTTGGTCCACAATTAGGTAAGAAGTTCACCTGCGGACGGCGAGTAATGGGTAGCTCGCCGTCCGATCAGCACCAGGCCCGAGAGTCGACGGCGCGTAGTGTTCCACGCGCGCCTCAAAGAGTTGTTAGCATTCGTGACGGGGCCCGTCATGGCCGATGCCTACCTAGGGGTTGAGGATAAATTCGAAAGAGTTACCTCACCTCTGGGCATTCAGGATGATTTCCCATCCCCCAAAAAAAAAAACTTGTCACTACACACGGCAGTAGATATCCTCTAATTAGTAGATGGAAGGACGCTGCGGGCCATTCAGAGTTATAGGTAGGTACTAATGCACAGCTTTGAGATGCGTTTCCGCCGGAGATATCGGATGAAGCTCAGTGAAGCGAGGAGGCGCACGCACCCGTACCTACGCATCCTCGCACATTCTTGGCCAAAACGCACACGATTTATCATTTCTAACAACATAAAATTCTATTCAAAACCCTATACCGTGTAACATTTCTTTCTTACCTGCATTTCGGTCCTCAAAGAAAAAGAACATTACAGTTCACTTACATATTGAGAAATGTATAAAATATATATTTAAAAGTACATAAATGCAGTCTCTGTAACCACGCTGTGTGACGCGGTTATATAAAAAAGAATTAAAATACTTTATTATACGAGTATTAAGGGACAATCGGTGTTAGTATTTAGTTCTGACGTATTCTTCCAGGGCTTTTTTATATGAATACCAGCTTTGCCGTCAATTTCGCGAAACGAACCGATTGACGATGCATTTTAATATCCTCTATCGCTCGCTATTTCAGCTGTAAGTATAAAATATATAAAACCAACATGTTAGCTAATTATCTACACAAAGTCAATATCGGCTATCAGCAAACTATATCAGAAGGTTAAGCCTGGATACAGTAACTAAGTGAGCAAACTAGTTGTAAGCTGTAGTAATACACACCGCTTTGTTGATCGGATCAAAGTTTGCCTCTGTATGCTGTGAAAACAGGTCAGTGTTTAGATAAGAGGATATAACACACGGGGTACCGTGGCGTCGCTTGGCGCAGCCGTGCGGATCAAAATCCAGTGCCAAGACTGGACGGATTACCGCAAGGGTTCAAGATTTTGGACCGGTCGGCCGCGCTTTGCCGCTCCGTGTGTTATTCGCCTAAGTCTAATCCAAACAGACTGTGGACCACAGAGCTTTGAGACGCCTTGGTGGCCGCAGCTGAAGATGTTAATGTGAAAACCTATCTTTCAAAGCAATATCAGTGAAGGGTGATACAGTTTACTCATAGAAATTGAAGGTCCGTGACATTGAGGGTCTTCTGGATACTTTACGCCATTGGCGCCGTTGGCGTCACTTAGGTGAGAGGTCTTCTACTTTGAAAACGCAACATAAGACGTGAACATGACATAAATGTCAATTTAACCAATGTCAAAAACATAAGCGTTTTGACACCTGTCAAAACGCGGTTAAGTCCAGGCACCTGCCTGGACTTGACGCCACAGTGCTGCCACCTTGTGTACGACGTTTCAGAAAACCCTCCTTACTGCAATGAAACTTTTTGGTGCAGCCGTGAGGCACCGTTAGCGTTATGATAACTTATTTAATGATTGTTATATTTAATTTTATTTCTCTTGTGTGAACCTGGTTACTCTCACCAATTTTCTTTTTTTTTCTTTTTCTCCTTTTCGCCACTGGCTATGGCAGCTGATATCTTGTTCCCACATTGCGTGGTACAGAATAGATATTACTAATGGTATCTGTCTCTAGTCGCTGCCATTCCAGACTCTGTGTTGCAGACAAATTACCTAGACATGTATGTATCAATCTACCCTTGTCTATTGGTATAAACAAGGGTCGATTGATATCTATACAGATCGGGTAGGTTTAGCTGTAACCACAGAACATTATATTATCAGCTTTGTGGTATATATTAAATGGCTATGTGGGTAATTTAGACTGATAGACCTGTTCAATAGTATCCAATATCTTTTCATTTATTTTTAACATTGCTTTTCAGCACTTTTTTATTATTGTGCTTGACCACCATCTCACCTGTAAGTAAGCGATGATGTGGTCGACAATGGAGCACGCTTGCTTAGAAGTAACTTATTCACTCTTAATTTAAAGACCCCCAAGTTGTAACTATCAGGAAACACACTCCGGCAGGGAATTCCACTAGTAAGCTGTACGCACAATGAATGTGTTCCCAAAACGTATTGTGCGTGCGAAATTTTACCAGTTTAAGGCTTGTTTTCTAGAACAATGTTCAGTCGTCTATCTCAATTTAAGAGATGAAGATGGTTGAGTCCCAATTTCCGACTTGTATATTTCACATCCTTCAATCTCAAATTGGCATCATCAACGTTCTTATAGGCTCTTTATTCTTTGGACTGTATGTAGAAAGGTATAAAATGATCACAGTATTGCTAGAATCAAGACTGAATTCGTTTGAGCTTACCAAAACCAATGTTTAAACGCATACTTACTAGTAATTATGACACGTCATGCACAAAAGTGGACTGGTGAGGGTCGCACGAATCCGATAGTTGTGGCAACACTTGAAGGAGGCCTATGTCCAGCAGTGGACGTATTTCGGTTGAAATGATGATGATGCATAAAAGCAATGAAACGCACTAGTACATTTTATTGCGCCTTGACCAGCGCTGTTTCATCATTATTAACGTATATATTTATCTATAGTGTATTTATTGTATATATTATTATAAATAGTACACCTAAGACTACCTACAGTACTGTATTTCCTTTTTTCTTTAAAATCCATCCAAAGGTTGTCTTGAAAAGATCGCTTTTAGCGATAAGGCCGCCCATTGTGTCACCCTATGTAATGTTTTCCTCACATTTTTATTGTAATTTATATGGTGTACATAATAAAGAGTATTCTATTCTATTCTACCAGCGCTGGGGTTCTGTCTCGTATAGGGTTGCAGCATTATGCTGAGCGATGGCCGTGTTGCGTGGATTTGACGCATGTTTTCTCCCAGCATTTTCTTTTTTTGTTATGTTTCTCTGTCTTTGCGCCATGTTAATAAACGTATTTTTTTTTCTTTCTTTTATAAATGAAACGTATCATTACATATTATAAAACAAAGTCCCCTGCCGCAACTTTCTGTCTGTCTGTTCGCAATAAACTCAAAAATGGATTTTGATGGGGTTTTCACCAAGAGACAGAATGATTTATGAGGAAGGCTTAGGTATCTAATTTGTACCCGTGCAAAGCTGGGGCGGGTCGCTAGTAACAATATAAAAAGGCTATAAATCTTGGTTTATTTATAGAGCGAGTAGATACTATGAGATCCTATGGAGTACTTAGTACATTCGGCCAGTGATCACCGTATTCAAATGCATTCGGCTACGCAAGTTATTGCTAATCCCCGATCCGTATTTACTACTTAATAGATTTGTTTACTTACCCATGATATCTATTAGTTAGCTATAGGTAGATACTATAATATACTCATTTTAATCTTTAGGAGCCGGTGGAACTTCGTGGAGCACTTCCGACGTTTGATTCCGAGACGGGAGCGGGCTGGGGCTGTCTTGAAGCGGCTCCTGCCCAATCTGGGGGGTCCAAACGCCTCCTGCAGGCTCTATGCGGGGATCGTGCGGTCCATGGCCCTTTGCGGTGCACTGGTGTGGGCGCGTTCCTCGAGGCGGTGACGAGCTCGCCGGTTGAACGCGTCCCAAAGGGTCATGGCCATCCCAATGATCCGATGATACCGCACGGTCTCCGGTGAGGCGGCGAGCCTCCTTGCCGGACTGTCGCCATGAGATCTGGAGACAAAAGTCCTCGCGCACCTATGGGAGTAGCGTGAGGAGGGGAAACGCCGGGGTATAACTCCGCTGCCGCGACACCTCGCGTCACGTTGAACAGAGCTCCGGCAGGATGTCATGGCGACATGGAGAGAGCCACTGTCGCAACCCAGCGCTGGGCTTGCCGCAATTGTAGCGGTAAAGCCCCTCGTTGTGGAGTGGCTGGAGAGGCGCCACGGCGTCCTCACCTTCCGCCTGACGCAGGTCCTCACCGGACACGGATATTTGGGGAGGTTTCTGTGTAGGACAAGGCGGAGGACAACGCCCGGGTATCACCACTGCACGGATCGTCCAGAGGACACGGTCGAGCATACGGTGGAGTTGTGTCCCGCTTGGGCGGAGAGCACCGCCGTGTCCTCGTGGAGGCGATCGGTGACAGCGACCTCTCGCGCCCGGCCCTGGTCCAGGCCATGGTACGGAGTGAGAGGGAATAGAAGGCAGTCTCCTGCTTTTGCGAAGTAATAATGTTCGCGATGGAGGACGCGGAACGGCTGAGGGAGACTTAACAGAGTCGCCCCCACCCCTAGCAGCAGCCGCCGCAGGAAACGCCCTGGGCATCGGGGGTCGCGGGACGATCTCCGGCCACCATAGGCGCGGGCCTGCGGACGGCGAGTAGTGGGTAGCTCGCCGTCCGATCAGGATCAGGCCAGAGAATTGACGGCGCGTAGTGTTCCACGCGCGCCTCAAAGAGATGTCAGCAATTCATAACGAGGTTCGCCATGGCCAATTCCTTGCCCAGAAGTCGTGGATCAATTCAAAACAGAGTTACCGCACCCTTGAGTACTCAGGCAGGGAATGAACAGAGGTGGGTTTCAGTCAGTAAAAGTCTGACAAGGCGTCTCGCCCCACCCAAACCGGGAGAAGTCATTGGATAATTGCCGACCTCCATAAAAAAGGCTGCCAATATTACTGGACTTTTTAAGCCATGTTGTCATTGTTTTATGTGTTTTTGTATGACTAGCTTCTGCCAGCGGCTTCACCCGTGTGGGATTAATACTTTCTCCATTATACATTTTTACTCATTATGTTATTCTGATTTTACTGTTAAGTTTCATCAAAATCCATTCAGTAGTTTTTGCATGAAAGAGTAACAAACATCCATACATCCACCCTCTCAAACTTTCACTTATAATATTAGTAGGATAAATTAATAGGATAAGCTCCTTCCAGATATCACCTCTTACATTTGAACTAGACCATGGTAAAGTGCAAAATATATGGTAAAACTTTGCAAACATGCTCTAATATCCATCCCGTGCAATAATAGATAAGCTGCGCAAGCCAAAAGAAATGTAATGTTTTTACAAATACTCGTTTATTTGCGTATTTAAAGTTATTTTTGGCGCCACGGCTGGTGTTACTGAGATTTCACCCCAAACTGACAGAGAGCCTTGTGTGAGTTTTTTAACGCATGATTTGTCAAAAGCGAACGTTTACGCAAACGCGTTAGGTTTGCGTAAACGTTCGCTTTTGTCAAATCGTATAGAAAAAAGAGGTTAAACGTTATTGTCACCTGGCGGCGCTTATACGGTTTTAGTACAAATTGACGTTTCCTTTAACGCGATCGTGTATGTACGTTAAAAATCTCACACTCGGGGTACAAGTCGGAGTTTTAACCAATAACGGTTAGTTTTTACATATTTTTAGTTGAGTGGAGAGTCTGACCACTGCCCCCAAGGGTTAAGGTCAGTGGTCAGGCTCTCCCACGGTGACAAACCGGCTTGGAGGAGGTAGAGACGCTCCGCTTAAGCGTTTTTTCTCCGTCATCAATATTATGATGTTTGTGTGATGAAAGAGAAAAGCAAATACGTTGATTTGCGGTAAACATGACGCAAAATAAGACCAGACACAAAAAAAAAAAAAACATGCATCACATCCAAGCAAAACGGCCATCGCTCAGCATAATGCGGCGACCCTATGCGAGACAGAGCCCCAGCGCTGGCTTTCAGCGATCCGTGAATTTAACTTTAATTGATATACACGCAAGTATGAAGAGAATATCAGTTAGTTCGATATAGCAACCGTTGTAATGTAGCCTCGTAGTCCTCCAGCTATCGATGAGACGAGGAAGGTGTACTCGAAATCATTCGCTTCAAAGCTATTGTTTCAACAACAATTCAATATTCATTTGTTGCGATCAACATGATGCCCTATTGTTTCGGTTCCATTAATGTGATTATTTGAACATAATATTTTGTATGGAACTGCGGAAATGCGAGAACCGAGTCGATTATTTATATTACGCGGTATCATTTATTTTTTTGTTCTGTATTAAATACGATTGACGAGCTTTTGTAATTCAATGCATTGGATTGTAATGGAAATGTTGTTTACATGAAGTGTTTTTACCAGCTTCTGCAGCAGCTTCACCCACCACGCCCATAAAAAAAAACAATAATAGCGCTGTTCGAAATAAAAAGCATTATTAATTAATAACACATAAAACAACAGGTATTAAACTAAAACACTTAGACTAAATTATAAATCACGCTTTATAGTTATTGTGTGATTCTCATTTTTTTTTTTAAATTGAGAATCACACAACTTTACAAATTACTCGTAATTAGACTATGATATATTTCTACAAAATTTAATTTCTAATTATATAAAACATAATTTTAATAATATTTGAAATTAAAAAATTCTCAAATCAAATTACGACGGAAATTGTCTAGAGGAATATTTTTTTTTTTAAAGAAGTAAGACTAGTCGTTTAGACGTGATGTTCAATTAAAAACCATTAAAAGTCGTATAACTGCATCATAATATTCATGATACTGTTAGGACAAAGGCCTCCTCTGTGCGACAAGAACTGAGTTAATCCACCACGCGGGTCTAGTCCGGATTGGTAGATGACACGTTTTCGAATTTATGGTTCTGGGACATGGACATGCGAGGAGCTCGTGGGTAAAGTAATAACAGCCGCACGGATCGATCCATCAGGTTAAGCTACGCTTCCCGGGGTTGATCCATGGATTGGTGACCATCTTTACATATCGAGACTCCTCCGTGCCTCGGAAAGCACATTAAATCGTTGGTCCCGGTTGTCAATCGTGGATCTTTGACAGTCGTTACGGGTCGTCAGAAGCCCGAAATTTAAAAAAGAAACAACCAGGTTTACCACGGGGTATTACCCAGTAATTGGGTTGTGGAGGTCAGATAGGCAGTCGCTCCATGTAAAATACTGGTTCAGCTGCATCCGGTTAGACTGAAAGCCGACCCCAGATAGTAGGGAAAAGGCTAGGCAGAACGGGGTTCTAGGACATGCCACTTTCCTCACGTTGTTTTTCTTCGCCGTTTTGAGAGTAATGGTGATAAAATAACTTACACAAAGTAAAGTGACTAGCTGGGTTCGAACCCAAAACTCACAAGTCGCGGCTATTACCACTGGGCCAACACGTGAACTCTGGAAACTATTTCAAGGATCGTACTGCCGTGATAAAAAGTTTTCTATGCCCTAATCCAGGGCATGGTCCATCACCCGTGAACCGAATCTGATCAGCCGCAATGGCGTGAGAAGGTATCAAAGAGAGAGACAACTCTAGTTACTTTCTCAGAAAGAAGATTGCAAACAATGAAATCCTTGTGACACTTGTGTCGCTGATGTTCTAATGAAGGGGCTCCATCGACCAAAACATGAAGGATTTGTGAAAGCCATGGGTTTGCGTCCAGGACAGAATGTAACGAATTAGATGTAGGTACGCAACCCCTAATGTTAATTTAATTTACTAATCCATAAAAAGTACCTCTTTTATTCTTGTGTATGTCTCGTCTCTCTGTCTTTGGTTAGCTGCAAGTGAACGCACTATACTTCGTCCTTGTGACAGTTTAAATAAATAATTATTACGTGTAAAAAAGTTTAGTGTAACACTTGGAATTCATTTTCGTATAAAAGTTTAAAAAAAATTGCGACTTTGACCTTCTAAATCTCCAGAGCCAGTGGATTCCCCGGTATGGTCTAGTGGAAAAAAAATATCGAAATAATGGGTAGTGTATATGTGGCTTTCGGCTTTGGAAACTGTCTTATTACACCTGTTATTTACAAATCTTGCTTTATTTCAACATTATAACATGAGTATGGATTTCAGCACAATAATTACATAATATGAATATTTATTTCTGGATTCACCATAAATACCTAACTTTGGTAGGTGAATTTAATTTTCCGATTTAAGTACACTCCAAAAGTGACCTCTATATAAATTCCAAATTAATTTATTTACATTACACATCCGTATTATGGTCATAGATATTCATGTGTGTACCCTAATTTCAATTCAATCGGTCCAATAGATTCGGAGTAAATTGGCTGTGACAGACGGACAAACGGACAGACAGACAACAAGTGATTCTATGAGGGTTTCGTATTTCATTCTGACTTTTGGAATCCTAAAAATATTTGCAGCTAATCGTCTATCATCCCGATGATAGAAATTAGATAAACGTAGGTAAACTTAACCATGACTTAAAGTAATTCAAATTGAAAGCGAGGCTGACTTCCCAGGGTAATCAAATGTAGGGTACCCATTATCACTCGACGGTGCACTCCCATCCTTGACCTACCTACCATACCGTCAATTAACTCGTATTTTTAATTCGTATAAATATTTTCCAAGTTTAACCAAGCGTTCATTTGCACACGTATGAAAAAAATCCTTTTCACCAAAAACCATATCGATGTTACAGTACGAATCACGTATGTAAACTACCATTCCTTTTGACTTGCAGACTTCAGTTGTATTTGAAAAGATCTCGATAGCAAGAGATTGGATCGTTCCCTTAGTTTTCCCAGTCGACCAGTCAATCGTCTATAAAAAGCGTAAAAGCCTTTGACTATAAAACGGCCTTAAGATAGGTTCACATGGTTTGTTTTATAACTCAGTAGAGGCGTAACGCAGTGGACAAACACCGTTTACGAGCTGTTAATGTTATCACCGAGAGAGCTGTGATCTACAGACACGCCCTCACTTACTATGATTTTATATGAGGAAAAAGAATTAGGTCACGCGGTTGACACGTTTTTAGAACGCGAGGGATCTTTGAAACCAATCCTCATTCGATTATTGGTATCAAATGAGACGGAAGGGATGTGGAAGGATCGGATCTAATTATATCTCCCTTTATATTATTTACGACGTCCTCGGTATAATGTTCGCACGTTTTTCTCACAACATTATTCCTCTTATCAACTTTTCTGGGAGATTGTATCCAATTAGCGGCAATACTTTCCGATACAAAAAATGTTGAGAACTTTTGAAAGGAAAATTAAGGCTCATTAGATAGAAATTAAGTTTGACGTCGGGAAAGTTGGGAGTTTGCGAAATTCACAACATTAAAGAGAACTAAAGAAACGAACTGTTCGTGGGGAGTGTTTCGTTTTTATTTTAATGAAAATGCGATCCATTTAAGCGGAATAATAAATTGTACCGCGCACAATGGTCGGTATTATTGGACTCAGACGATGGGGAATCGGTATATAAGTACTAAAGAAGCGATATGTGAGGGTGGAAAGATATTATTTTTTCTCCCCTCTGTGTAATTATTGGTATTTTGGGATGAATCTTGAGTCGCCTCGTGACGAAGGCACGGGGGTTAAACGCCGATGTAGTTTGTTTGCTCTAAGGGACTTTCAATTCGATCGATTGCATTCTTAGTACTTCCTTTACATTTAAATCACATCTGTTTTACTTTAATCAATTCAATGTTTTGTTTTTGTGGAATTCTGAGCCAGACTCTGTGTTTTCTGATAGCTAGGCCTTGGGGGATAGTAAGTCAAGAGTGAATAGGTTACTTCTAGGCAAGCATACTGCATCGTCAACTGCATCGTTGCTTATCATCAGGTGAGGTATTACACGAGCCTTAATATTATTTTTAAAAAAAATTACTCTATATGGAGAAATTTGAAAACAGTAGTAGAAAATACTTAGGGCCACTACATTTTACTCTTAATCATAAATGATATTTCTTTATTGTAAATAAAAAAAAAACATTTCAAACCAAATTCTCAATACGCTGCTATGCTATGCTACGCAGCACTACAATGTGCTACGCAGTCTAGGGGCGCTACAGCGTGCTACGTGTTGCTACACAGCATTTTGGAGACGAGCCTAGACTGCCGAAAATGCTTTGAAGACCCACGACCTTTGCAGAATTTGTTTCAGCCTACGCTATTCATGAATGGTAAAATCTTTTTCAAAAACCAATTATAACGAAAGTTCTACTGACTTACGAACTATTGGACACACTCGTACATAGGTATTTTTCTTCTACCGAGTTACCTTATACAGGGTGTAACGGAAATGCGTGGTCATATTTTATATACAAGTTTTGTTCATGGATATGACAACTTATCCAAATCCAATTTTTTTTAGTATTCCAAAAACAAAATTAGACTTTCCTTTTTTTCTGTATTCCTCTCTTCATAAAACTAACAGACTAGCTCCTATTGTCGCTAGCCACAATACCTCAAGGACATATTCCGAAGCCCAATATTTGTATAAGCCCCATAAAAGCGTCATTGTAGAGTACCGTCTCCGATATAGGGTAGCTTGGCTTGATACTGGCACCTTCGTGAGGGCTTATATTGCCCAATACATTAGGTTTATTGATCGTCCGATGGACGCGTTTATTTTCAAGGGATCTCGGTAATAATGGCGGTAGGGGCTAGGAGAATACATCATTTTGGGTGTGTTGTTTTTATTTATAAGTAACTAGCTACTGCCCGCGGCTCCGCCTGCGGAAAACTTGAAATTTTTCATACAAACTTCCACCCCCTATTTCACCCCTTTATGAGAGAGAATTTCCTAAAATCCTTTCTTAGCTGATGTCTCCTACTCATAATCTACCGCTGTGCCAAATTTCATCTTTGTAGGTCCTGTATCTATTATTTTAGATTTCGTGATTAATCAGTGAGTGAATGAATGAGTGACCTTTCAGTTTGTTTCGGTGTTTCTTCTTAGGCGTCCATTACCTACACGATAGGATTTGCTGTCAGCTTAACCACAGTCAAGGTTGTGATTGACGGATAACCTTTCGTCTAATAGTGACTGATGGTTGCATTAGAAAATCTGGACATTATGATTTTTGCATCACGCAATCATCAGTCATAATTTTTGGAATTAAGTATTGTATTGGACTCCTTAGAGTATTTAGTTAAGGCGTATATATCCGCCAAGTAGCGCCCTCATTCAATTAAAAATCGTAGCAAAGCGTAGAAAATAAAGATTATAGAATACTTTGTTGCGTTTGTTACAAAGAGGTATTTTTACGTGGTTAAAACAGGACTCAAAGTGTTTCGAATCCAAAGTAGTAAGGAAAAGTGTCAAAAACGGCTGTTTTTGGTACTTTTGCCTACTACTTTGGATACGAAACATTTTGAGTATTGTTTTAACCACGTAAAAATACCTTATCCTCTTTGTAACAAACGCAACAAAGGATTCTAAAATCTTTATTTTCTATGCTAAGATACGAATTTTTATTCTATGAGGGCGCCACTTGGCGGATATATACGCCTTATGTCACTTATGGGGAGGTAGGCCCTTAAGTGGCACCGGCCTCCTCTAGCTTGAATTGACAAAAAAATGTGTTATTTTGAACCAATTTATAAAATAAATATCATTTACCATTTCATCACAAAAATTCGAAGACATGTGACATCCATCAATCCGCATTAGGCCCGCGTGGTGGATTATGTATGATCAGAGAGGAGGCCTGTGCCCCAGCAGTGGGGACATTAAAAGGCTGATGATGATGACGATGATTTCATCACGATAAAGCACCGTCAGTATTAATGACCATCTTAAATCATTTGCATAGCATGGACCTACCCTTTTTGAACCCAGGATTTGTGAGGTAATGGTTTTAATAAACGTTTTTAACTAGCTCTTGCCAGCGGGATTGCCCGCATGGGTTAATACTTACCCCATTATAATTAATTGTCTATATATTATTTTGATGTACAGGCTGTAACGGAAAGGTGTGGTCATATTTTAAGAATCAGTTCTGCCCATGGAAATGAATAACTTTCTCTAAGAAAAACTAGAAAATGACCAAATAAAAATTGGACTTTCCATACAAATTTATCATCAGCTGACAAATATGGGAGGTTACCTTTTTTATTGTTGATAGGCACGCATTTGACCACTATCTCACCTGATGGTAAGCGATGATGTGGTCGAAGATGGAGCACGCTTGCCTAGAAGTAACCTATTCACTCTTGACTTAAAGACTCCTAGGTTGTAGCTATCAGGAAACACAAACTCCGGTACAAAATTCCACTCCCTAGCTGTACGCACAATGAATGTGTACTTAAAACGCTTTGTGCGTATGGATGGGATGTCCATCATGGACCGGTGGCACTTCGCCACGTCTATGGGAGGTAAATTTTTTTTGAGAATTTTCTCAGGTTTTCTTCAAGATCATATCGATCATATCGATCATATCGATGAGCAGATGCAGTTCTTAAAATATGACCACACCTTTCCGTTACACCCTGTGTAAGATGTACTACTGTAAATTTTCATCAAAATCCGTTTAGTAGTTTTTGCTTGAAAGAGTAACAAACATACATCCTCACAAGTTTCACATTTATTTATAGTACTAACTTCTGCCTGCGGCTTCACCCGCATGGTATTAGTAATTGCCCCCTTATAAATTATAGCGAATGTGCTATTCTGATGTATAAGCAATATTACTGTAAAGTTTGATCAAAATCTGTTCAGTAGTTTTTGCGTGAAAGAGTAAAAAACATACATGCTCACAAATTTTCTCATTTATAATATTAGTAGGAAACATGTTAATATGTTGTGTTCCATATAAGATAAATTTCAACACCAAATATTTTTCTGTTGCACTTTGTAATCTAAATATTTCATCATCAGCCTTTTAATGTCCCCATTGCTGGGGCACAGCACAGGCGTCCTCTCTGTGAGAGGGTGTGGGCCGTAATCCACCACGTGGCGGGTTGGTGAATGTAACATGTCTTCGAATTTTTGGTTCTAGGACATGCCGGTTTCCTCACGATGTTTTCCATCACCTTTTTGAGAGCAGTGGTGATGAAGTAATTTACACAAAGTAAAAAGCGGCTGCCTGGGTTTGAACTCACAATCAACAACTCCAGAATTGTGTGAACGTTTATTTTTACACTTATGTGTAAGATGTTGTAAGATGTTCCTTGATGTGCTTTATAATCCAAAT
Source organism: Polia nebulosa (assembly GCA_951329385.1). Classification (NCBI taxonomy): domain Eukaryota; kingdom Metazoa; phylum Arthropoda; class Insecta; order Lepidoptera; family Noctuidae; genus Polia; species Polia nebulosa. The sequence continues at coordinate 12,146,347 of OX589601.1, read as the reverse complement.
ACTTACTTCATACTTTTCATACTTACTTTACCAACATCACTTTAAGCGTAGTAAATCAACCATCCACTCCCCATGCAATACGTAGTTTAATAACAGATGTAGAAAGCATTTTAATAAAACAGCATATGAAAATAGGAACTCATTTATTTACATACAAATATTTACACTGTACCAAAAGCTTGGTACGCACACAAACAGCATGGCATCTTGAGCAAATACACCTAAGATAATATTATGCGATTATTATGACGTCATCTAAAGAATAAAAAAGAAAATAAAAATTAAACCGTCGAAATTAAAACTATTTTGAGTCTCTTTGAGCGAATCTCAAGTCTTAAAAACTAAATTAGAAAAGAAAATAAAAAGAAATAAGTAAGAATTGAGCAAATTAAATTACTTCAATTTAGGAAATAACGCCATCAAGACGGGGGGGTGAATTGTAGCCCCATTTAGAAATAATAATAGCGCCCCCAAGGCCCCGGTGCCCGCAGGCCACGGGGATCGAAATTATTTTAAGGATCATAAGAATTTATCATTATTTTTGGAATGGAATGTCTCATAATACTCTGTTTTACTTCATACTCTAAATTAATTAAGAAAAGAAAGCTCTAATATAAAAATACCAATAAAAACATACACAACCAAAAATCATAAAGAACTGAATGTAAAGACACCCGAAAAGGTAAAGGAACAGAATTTATAGAAAACGTTCAAGAGTTGTAACAGCTCTTTGGAATAATTTCAAAATAACCTCAATGTTTGTACGAATTAAAATCTCATTGAACTAATACTAACACTCTTTGCACATTAGATTATTGTGACAACCAAATGATTAATATCACAACACGAGCCCTGCATCTGTTTTGGAATCTCCTAATCACTATCGGTCACACGTTCGATGAGTTCATAATACTTAGGTTGGAATGTTAACAATTGCTATAAATTCAAGTCATCATCCGACTCGCTCTCGCTAAAGTCCTTCAAAGCCTTATGTATCTCTTCCTCGACCTCTATCGCGCTCTGCGATTTATCGTCTGCCGGCAATTTATTATAGACTACATTTGATTTGTAATACCCGCCGCAACAGTACTTCCTGCCGACGCACGATAACACGAAGTACAAACAGGTAGAACTGACGACTAACAAGACAACTACGAGAGCAACGTTCAGCCTATAATGCCAATTAGCGTCCTTTATTGTCGACACAACCGCAGCCGGGTAACAGTAGTACTTCGGCTCGGTGTCGGTTAAGTTGAAGAGTTGAGCGTCGTCTAAACAAGACAAACATTGATTGTTATGAGGGCCCACGCACGTGGCGCATGTGTAGTGACACGGCAGGCACGTGAGAGGGGGCTTAGCTTCGCTCTCGTTAGCTGCCGCCTCCATATCTAAAGCTTCTAACGCGGTCTGTTTAGGGGCGTCGCCGTACTGTCTTTTCATTATGGCCCCCTCCGAATAGTAAGTCAAATTACGTCTTCTTGAGCTCCGTTCCATCGTGATCTCACTGGCATACGTACCGTCTGGACAACGTTTGTAGCATCGACCGGAGTACAAATGCAAGCCCTTCGCGCACTCTAGTGAAAAAAAGAGAACAAAGACATTTAATTACATGAAACAATAGAGCAACAGTCCTTCACCACCCAGCACCTTTCCAGCGTCCATGCAGCTTGCGATCTCTTGCCAAATGATGCTGATGCGCGTCCGAGCGAGCCTCGATGTCAGTTCACAGAGAGGGAAGCAAGTTTAGGAAAACTTAGGAAAGGTAACATAGAATCTTGTCACTGATCTCAAATAATTTTGGTCGTTGGTCATACATACTTTGTCGAATCATACAGTTGATGAAAACAAACAAATGTTAAAATAGAAATAAACATGCAAAGAGACGTGCACAAAATTAAATGAAATCAGACAGAAAATAAAGTTCAATTTCATGTGACTAAATGAGAAGTGAGAAGAAATTAAAAAATATGTTTGACAAATTGTGAGAGTGCACAACTAAATTGACATGTGATATTAATTAAGCGTGGTTTGCGGTGCTAACAGATTAAAGCAAGCTTAGTATAAGCAAAGCGAGTCATGCGTAAACAAATCTAATAAAATTAAACAAAATATATCTAATGAAACACAGTTTGTTTTCTTATAACAACACGTAATGCAACTAACTGCTGAAATCTATATCAGAGACAAGACACTATCAAATTGATGACGTCAAAATGAAAACCTGAATAAGTTTTGTAATAAAAGATTGTTTTTATTATTTCCCGTTCACATTTGATTCAATATATACAAATTATGCTTCAACATTTACATTATTAGATACAGTTCATTGGGCTGCTACTTAATTTCGAAATCGGTGAACAATTTTACATTTTACACAACTATTATAAAAAAATGAGCTTATTTGATGACTTCTATTTCATCTAGCGATAGTTAACGGTAAACCAATATTTTCTTTGACTTGGAATCTGTAGAAAATGAAGTGGTAGAATTGATGATGGAAAAGTATGCTAGATACTTATCTATTACATTAAAATTACGATAATTTTTCTACCAGTCGATGAGAAATCATGAACGTTCAGTCATTTTCAATTTACAGGTTTGTGAGCAAATTTGTACAAGTCTCCAAATTTATTTTATATCGATACATACCTACTTATTATTTACAATTATCTTTATATTGTTCTATGCTATATGGATTGGCAATCTTTGCTATGATCACAACCACAATATGCAATTATGTTAAACCTACAAGTTACGTCAAAATACATGAAAACTACATTCAGTTTATGCACCTGGTGTTTATCGTAGCATATTATCCTTCAAATGAAAACTGAGCTCGACTCAGACTTTCCATTAAAACAAAATTGTACAAAAATGAAAAGTAAAACCGAAATCATTTCAGTAATCGGCTTAAAAATGCACGCATGAAAGAAAAATCCAGTACTATCAAGTACATGGAAATAAACAGATATTTTTTGTTTATACAAACCCCTCACAATAAATCTATCAAAGTCCGCTTTGCTTTCGCTTATTATACTTATTCAAAGTTAGCCGCAAATCACATTTATGTTTCCGAAGTGTTTAAGGTGAAAGCTCCAGGGTAGCCCGCGAAATTCAACTTTTCTTACGTTTTTTTTCAATTTTCAGGTCAGTGTCTTGTGTGGTATCTTGGTCAAAATTTGATCCGCGGCTGTAGCAATGTATTTATAGAATAAGAATCATTAAAATCATCAATACAACTTTATCAGTTAGAATTGATGCCAAATGTAAGAATTTCATGAAATCATGACATATAGCATTAATTCTAACTGAAAGAGTTGTATTGATGATTTTAATGATTACAGTTCTGTAAATACGTACTTTGCTACGGCCGCGAATCAAATTTTGACCAAGATACAACCTGACACTGACCTGCAAATTGCAAAAAACGTAAGAAAATTTGAATTTTGCGGGCTACCCTGGCGCATCCACCTTAAACGCTTTGGAAATCATGACGTTGACAACTCCTAATAGCCCTTATTTTTAAAAAGAAATAACCATGTGATAAGTAACACTGAATAGCAGGTTCTTAATTCAAAACTTTTCTATGGAAAATTCAAATTTAGAAGCCGCTTATCAGTATTTAAACTAAGCATATGTTTAGCGTGTTTTATACATAAGGCTGAATATGCTACGACAAACACATTAATGAGAATAAAGACAATTTAAACACGAAACTTATTATAACAGATATGTATTCCTGTCCAAACATACGTAAAGGCGATTTTTTCATATAACAGATATAGAAATATAGGTATTTTTCTTTAAGAAACTATTTCAAAATGTTCAGAGGATTGTAGATGGATTTAAACATTATAGAAATAGCTGCAAATAACTCTTTAACATGATATAGTATCTCACTGAAAAACATCGCCAGAACGCTGCCAAAAATAAATCATAACATGATTTACTTCTAAAATAAATTTATTCTATTACTTTATTATAATATCTAAATATATTCATTAATAAATAAATTATATTTTAACACGGGAAGGGCTACAGTAAATGCGCAAACATTTGGTATCATTTCCATAGTTCAAAGTTGACGCTTTTAGAAGTCGAGCTGCACAGTGAACTAGCGATAATTTTAATTTAAAAAAAATAGCTACACGCTTTCAATCCACAAAAAAAAATGTACTAAGAGTAATTTCAAATTCTGAACGAATGTCAAAATGAGTAAAATTTTGGTACAGTGCAAAGAAGTACCTAAGTACGTTAAATGGGCTTAAGTTTATACACCACATAGATATTACAGTATTGATTTTAAGAAAACTCTCTACATTGTTCACTCATTCTCACTTACACTTTGCAATTACTCGTGAAAAATGGACGTTATCGACTTTGATATCGTAATTATACATTATTATACGTAATTGCACTTGTTTAATATTTTTGCCAATAAAGTGATGTTTTATACAAATGAACATACTTAAATCGTAACACCTAGAGAATTACATTTATTTTTAATTTTAGCTGTCCATTTGCGAGTTTGATGTTTATTTCCCGAAGAAAAAGATTCTTCTTTCAGGAAGGAGTGTAAAAATGTCAAGTCCAAAGGTCGAAAATGCAAAGTTTTGTGTTCAGCTAAGTTATGGTAGATACTACAGCTTATCTATTTTTTTCAGTTAAATAAGAAAGCTTGAGGTTAGCGAGCAAGGCATGGAACGTAGTATCTTTGGGGTCAGCCTCTTGGGATATGTAAGGAACACAAGGCTGCGCGCCAAAACCAAAATTATGGACGTCACTCAAAATCCGGTAGGCTAAAGTGGAATTGGGCCGGACTTGTCTGCGCTTGTCAAACGAGAAATGTGCAAAAACATGCACTGAATGAGTCCCAATCAATGCCAGATGATATCGCGGCAGACCAAAGCGAAGATGGCGGGATGAGCGCAACTCCTACCGAAAAGACTGACCCACACTAGCACAGGATGGAGTTATGTGTAAATGGGAGAGGGAGGCATTTGCCCAGCAGTGGGATAAAATAGGATAGTTAGAAATAAGAAAGTAACTAGAATATGCATAGCTAGGGACCGTTATCTCAAAAATTCATATTAATCTGTTGCCAAATCGCAACTAGCTGTTATGGTTTCGGTAAATCAACCACAGCAGCTGAGATTTGATAATACATTAATATAAAGTCTAAACTGGCTGTCAGAAACCAGAAGTCAGTGAAGTCTTTGTTAAAAAAAAACTGAAGTAAGTACTATTTCTTTAGAGTAAAACAATCTGGACTTTTGATCTTTACGCCATCCTTATGTTCTTTTTATAAGTTTATGTTTTATGTTATTTTCACAGAAAGAATTAAAACTTACGGTAGATCGGAACACTCGCGGGTCGCTGCGCAGTAGCGAATTCATGTAACAGCGGGGTTGAAGGGTGGGGTACTGCGCAACGAAACGCGAACTTCACACACGTCATTAACTTTGAATCGAACTATACTCTACTTGTTTTTTCAACGTTTGGACTTGACATAATAATAGCAGCAACTGTTAACTACTACAATAGATGCCCTTAACGAATAGTACGTAAACCTTAAGTACAAATCTATGTAGGTACGCGACGCGGCATTAATCGCTAACTATCGGTAAACATTCAAATAAAAGTGTAGCCGTACGCACACCAATTTTGTCTGGCTCTCTGAACACGTCACTTAAGAATATCTATAAAGTTCGAGACTAGGATAGTGTAGTAGTTCACGACACAGTTCTTGGTAAGTCAAGACGATGAGCTTTTATTTATGGAACCTAGGGGCTTAGACAAAGTAACAATTTAAAAACGATAACGAAGTTAGAAAAGACTAAAATGTACGAGATTGACATAAACCGCGCTAAGTCACGTGGTCAGTTGACTGTCGACATCGTTATCGCAAGTTGGTAGACAATGTTATAATTCGACGAAACCATAAAGAAACGAATTGCTATCGTGTTTATCCCATACAAATGCGTAGACAAGCAGCGCTTTCAGAGTTCGCCTTCGCCTCGATCGTGATCGCCAAAAAAGATAACGATGGAACGCTAACGCTAGGAAATGTTTATCGATATCTCAGAGACGATGACGAATTTAGATATCGTTTCGCTACGAAGCGATGTTACTTTGTCTACAGGGCCAGAATCAAAGGGCCTTATTTAACTCTTCACACGTCGATTGCACACCAAAAAAAAAGGTGTGGAGATAACAATTAAAATCTATTGTGTCTGCTAATTTGGGTTTAAACCCAGTTACCGGGTTTGAACGCGTTTGATTGTCCATTCATTTGGTAGGTACATTTGGTAAGAATTTAAAACTTTAGAGAAGGACGGAAAACCTCAAGCAGTCTCTAGAACTTATTTATAAATAAATAAGCATGTGATTAGCTTAAAAATTGGTAAACAGGCTCTAGAATTTAAATTTAGAATCTGCTACTCAGAATGAAACCAAGTATATGATTAACGAGTTTTATAAAGAAGGCTGAATAATATATCGTCAAGCAGTATCGAGAAAACCGTGAAACCAGTTTAGTTACTAAATGAAGGGCGTCTATATTATTAGATACAAATGGAATAGACAGCCTATTAACAAGTAATCAGTCAAACCTGCACCGATTTAGACTAAGCCAATACCCAAACAGTATTATCGAATTTCCAATGAATCCAACGTCCAATTATGTGAAAGCTGTATGGCGAATAGCTGCATGTAAAGCCTGGACAGCTTTTGTAAGCTGGTCCTTTTGGAATATACCGACGCGGATCAGAGCAACGTTTCAGTGATTAAACTTACTTCATTGATTGGATTAGATGTCATATTGATAAGTATACTTTTTATAGCCGTCATAATAGTATTTTTCTATTCGATGGCACGTGTTATATTTTATTAGCTGCATTCGTTTCTAGACTTAGACTAAATCAATACCCAAACAGTATTATGGAATTTCCAATGAATCCAGCGTCCAATCCTGAAAGCTGTATGGCGAATAGCTCATTGTAAAGCCTGGACAGCTTTTGTAAGCTGGTCCTTATGGAATATACCGACGCGGATCAGAGCAACGTTTCAAATATCAATGATTAAACTTGCTTCATTGGTTGGATTAGATGTCTTATAAATTTATTATAATACTTCTATATAAGCATACTTTTTATAGCTGTCATATTAGTATTTTTCTATTCGATGGCACGTGTTATATTTTATTAGCTGCATTCGTTTCTAGGAACGAGAAAATGATGTCATTTTTAATAAGTAGTCAGTTGACGTTGTTGTTTTGTTCAATTAGTTCCCATACATTAATTGCGCGATTAAAATTGCTCTTGTAAACCAAGCATCAGGTTGAATTAATGAGAACTGAAGGTAGACCCAGACAAAATCGGTACACAGACGACATCGCTGCTTCCCACATTGTGATCGGACAGCAGCTAATGTAACTTAAAACAAACGTATCAATATTAACAGCTTGTACTTATATATAAACCCGGTAAATTTAACTAAAATCACAATGCCTTAGGCGCAGTACTAGGGACCGAGCGGGGTGTCGGAGGTCGATGTTAGCCGTGTTAGGAGTCGCAAGCACGGCGCGCGCGGCGGCCGCGGCCCCAGCCCGGCGCGTCCAGACTCTAACCTTACGCTAGCAGTTAGTGCACAATCGCGATTACTTACTCTATGGGGCTGTCTGCGTTGGGAACTGATAGTACAGGATTGTATGCGCAACGCGTCGGCCGCTGACATTAGCATGATGATGAATAGGCACAAACCTAGGCAGTGGAGCGACTGTGGCACGTGTGTGGCGCAACCCGACGTGTTGCCCGTGTACTGCCCCGCGTTGCCGGAGTCCACTGACTCCGGGGGACTGTCTTCGCTTATCTAAAAGAAAAAAAGATGGTTAGTCCTAAAAAGAAAATCAATTTCATCCGGAGTTTTTACTCGAAGATAGACACTAAGAAATACGGTTTTTTTAAGATACTTCGATAAATAAGATAAGTACTAATGAGTTTCTATTAGATACGCTACGAAGTGATGTCTGATAAGTATTAAAATAGTGTCTAACCTAAAATAAATCAGATTAGGTACCTACTGGAAATATATTCAAGAACTAATTTTACAAAGTACCTACATACTTAGGACGATTTTTCACAAAATATTCTAGTGACTATGAAGGATTTAAAGATACGTTTTAACAATAATACTATGGCAAGTTGCTCAAAACAACAATCTTCAAAAGTTACGATTTTAATTAGGCACAAAGTACAAATCAAACGATCTTTAAGATTTTACATTTTGTTAAAAGACATACACTTTCATACCATTTAACTGTATATAATTCTTCGTTAATTTCCACCATGATCCAAATATCTATGTCGAACGGAAAGACACTTTATTAAAGCCTAAGACACTTTATTATTACTTGAACAATGGGCATTTTAAATTATATTTACATACCAGAAATCTACTTAATATAGAATCATAATTATAATCTTATAATAATGGTTAATCTATTAAAATAAAATCAATTGCCGAATGTACGTAAGGGCATTACTTCAGAACGGCTGCACTAATTTGACAAATTCTTGTTCTGTTGTATTCATAATTGTCTGGACAAGATTTCTATGAAAAAAATTTTTGAGAAATCGAAAAGTAATATATATTGCACCAGTGTGAAGCCAGGTCACTAGTTTTTATTAATATATTATATAATCTCTCGATTTAACCAGATTTTTAGTTGCACTCTTTATTTTACAATAACTTTAAAAGAACCATGATTGTGCAAAAAAATCCTTGACGAATTACCAACAGACTTTATTATTCTTTTTGTCTGAGACATTCATTATCTTCACAAGATGAGTAGATTTTGTAAAATACAAGTACTAACTCCTTAACATTTTCACTCAGACTCGTCTGGTCCTTGGTACCAAATTTTTAAGTAAATATCTTCGAATGCACAATAAAAAGAGCAACAATCTCCATAAAGTTTCTCGTTTCATCATCGTATCTCGTTTATCAAATAACGTAAAAACCGTCTTTATAGTATATGAAGGAATTTTAGTATAATATGCAGGTTTTATAGCAAGAATTGCGGGTGGCGATGTCTTGATGAGTTCAAAATAGGGTTGTGACGAACCTAAACGAATCTCAACAAATGCGGAACTTCCGCAAGAAATTGTATCTCTGCTGTCTCTCCGCCTTCGCAAGTTTTTAGTAGAGTTAAAGAAAGAAAAAATGTCTCTTGCACAGGAAATGCAGACATAAATAAAGAATTGACAAGGCCGCCTTACTTATTTTACTGTTCAATATTCTGAGATAGTCTTTCTGGCCTCGCACTTGTTAGGTTAAGTTAGAAATTTCATGTTTTTGCTCCCATGTCTGTTACTGCTGTCGCCAGGTTTAGTACCACACGAGCAACTGTTTAGTGGAGCCAGTTAACTATATGGTACAAAGAAATCACTTAGAAGATGATAAAGCTTTTATTCTGTGGCAAGGTTTACACAATCGGAACATGATAGGTTCGAGTGTGTAGTTGTACGATTGCCGTCTGTCAACGGGGTTTGACAGGTGTTGACGTTTGACACGCGCGGGACCTGAGTGGGCAATCTTTGCTTTTTCTTCGGTTATCCACCTCCTTTAAGGTAACCTCCTTCCAGCCCTAGTCTTGATGAGTTCAAACTGTTGTTACAGTAGCAGTGAAGGTCGTAAATTTCAGAATCGCGTGAGGATATTAGCCTAGATACAAACATAGCAGTTTTCCTACCAAATAAATAATCTAGGGCTATTAATCATCGAAACAGAAATAAATCATTACAGAAGTAGTAATTTTAGTGTAGTGGGCATTTATCATTTAGACTCAAAGGACCTCGCTATCTTTTCTCAAGTGTCTCAAATGTTCCAACATAAATTTGATTTGACATTATTCCATATTATTTTAGTACCTATCACATTATTTTAAGACTTTAAGACAATTATGTTTTTTAGCGTTCTAGTTAAATGTTTTTCTATACTTTATCGTTTCTCAGAATCCAAGTCATAATATTTTCCTACAAGCTCTTGGAAATCTACTTTTGAATAAAATAATCTAATATTTTAATAATCGAAGGCGTGTTTTAATAAAGTTCTCAGAGTAAAACATCAGGGTTTATCTACTTGTTTTGAGGTTGAGAACATGAATTAAAATAAATTACCAACGTACGAAATCGTTCCCCATGGGGGTCGTGAGACAACGGGGAAGATAACCTCAGGTGAATGAGCGGAAAATTGTTTTCGTGTCAACCTGAATAAATTAGTTTATTTTGCACCTTTGTTTTCTCTTAGCAACATCTACCTATTATATTTTCAGCATCTCTGCTGGTTTTTCCCTTTGCTGTCAAGCGGACACCAAGTGGGCGTAAGAGAAAGTAATCGAAATCTCAAGCGGACACCATGTGGGCGTAAGCTACATCGTAACAGCTGCCATTGGACAAAAAAAAAACAAAAAGAAATCTGAACTAGATCGACGGAAGGGGTTAATTTGTCCTGTAGGAATTGGCAAGATATTCATCAACAACTAATGTAATTTTACCTTAGCTACTGGTACGATAAAATTACATGGACATAAAAAGTAATTTCTTCAAGATCCTACTGATCCGATTAAGGTGATTTGTTAAATATGCAGTGTGGTAAATTTGGCACAGAGATAGATTATAATCTGGAATAACACATAGGCTATAATTTATAGTGGGGGAACTTAGACTATGAAAGGTTATAGACAGAGTGTGAAAGCCAGCAATCTGAAGTACCAGAATGAGAAGCCGGCGTGTATCTGTACACACGAAATAAGCTCACATAGACAAAATAAGAAGCCGAAACGTCATCGTTATGTTCGTCAAGGTCACTCACACATTTTAACGATCCTGCTTCATTTTATGTCCAATGACGTTGCGTCTATAATCTTTCATAGTCTAAGTGGGGGAAGTACTTATTCCACTCAGGCGAAGCCGCTGGCAGAAGCTAGTCATCTAATAAAATAGTTCGTGCGATTCAACACATGGATATAACATTATGTATTCTCTGCATGTAATAGTGTCCCAAATAAGGTCCTAGACAACATAGAAGACGTTGCTTTTTAGTGAATAGGTGTCAAGGGAACAACAGCTGTTTGCATTTCCCATTCTGTACCTAACATGACGTGTTTCGGTTAAGGGAAGCTGTCAGCTCCACACTATATAACTTCACGCATAACTGGAGCATGTAAAGCTATGACTATATTAATAGATTCTTGCTTTCTGCGTTCTATTCGAAGAATTTTATATTAAACGCATGCAAGGAGGTTAGATGGCGGGAATACATTATTATGGAAACCCATAACGAATGTGGTCTATCCTCTATAGTCAATATAAAGGTAACAGATGGATTCCAAATAAGACTATGTTCTATTTGCTGGAGTGACCCAAATATCGGTTCACTTGCATCCTTGAAGATCTGAACAACGGCTCTGGGTCCGATGACTCTGGCAGTAGATCTACGCAAAAATCAATCTGCCTAGCCTTTTCCCAACTATCTTGGGGTCGGTTTCCAGTTTAACCGGATGCAGCTGAATATCACATGCAGCGACTGCCTGTCTGACCTCCACAACCCAGTTACTGGGTAATAAGATACCCCTTGGTAAGACTGGATGTCAGACTTTCGGTCTTCTGACGACCCGTAACGACTGTCAAAAATCCACGATAGACAGCCGGGACAAACGGCTTAACGTGCTTTCAGAGGCAAGGAGGAGTCTCGGTATGTAAAGATCAACCCCGCAAATAACCTGATGGATCGACCAGTGCGGCTGTTATTACTTTAGCCACTAGCTCGTATCTACCCGTGTTCAAATATTTTTGCACTAAAAGCCACAAATTTGAAACACATTTTTCGGCTTTTCCGCGACGTAAATTCCGATCGATGTCCAATCAACTTCCCGATGTTAAAAATGTACAAGTAACAGTACTAATTGGCGAATCGAATCGACCGTTAAATTAGGCCGATAACACACTATGTTTCATTAGCAAACTAACGCCTGTAGCAAGGATACATTAGCCAATTAGTCGAGCCGATGGACAGTCACGGTACAGCGGATTGACTTGGCCGCAACATAGGTGCCTGTTATGTTGTGTGGTTCTGTCTTTTTAGTCCAATACCCCTGAGACGCCTCACATTACTTTCTGTTTAACAAAATTTGTGGGATTGAGTAGTGGTGGTATGTATTGAACGTACGCATACCTGCTAGCTTAGACCGACGCCCACAAAATATGTAATGTGTGAAGGTTCTGGAATCTTCCTCTATATGAACTCAATCAATCTGCCTAGCCCAAATCCTGCTTAACGCAAGTTTTTTACATGAAGAGATTGCCTATCCGACCTCCACCTCTTCCTACTGTGGTCTGTCGTATAGAATGGCATTTGCGAAGTGATATTATTTTCTACGACAGTACAGCAAGAGTTCAAGCACTGGCGCGCGGTTGAAAGGTGCTCTCAAGCCAAACTGTCAACTTCAATCAGTTTGGTAAACTGTATGCAGTAAGGATAACTAATTATGATCCGTGTGTTAAACGAATCAAATTCGAATGCAACAATAACCTGACAACTTGATGAATTTATCTGCTCGACCACAAGGTCAGGTAAATTCATCAAATTGTCGATTTGTCACAGATTGTCGTCAATAGATGCCTTACACCAACCTTACACGGTAGGTTTTGCTGTCAGTTTAACCACAGTTAAGGTTGTGACTGACGATTAACCTATCGTCTAAGACAGTGACTAAAGGTTGTATAAAATTAACTTGATATTTTGATTTTTGCATCATGCAGCCATCGGTCACGTCTTTTGGAATTGAGTGACGGTCACATGAGCGTGTAAGATGCTTAAGAATATTTGCAGAGCACAGTCTTCTAAAATGTAGTTTATTTATTAACCGACTTCAAAAAAGAGGAGGTTCTCAATTCGTCTGTATGTTTTTTTTTTGTATGTTTGTTACGTGATATCTCCGCCATTTGTGAATAGATTTTGATGGTTCTTTTTTTTGTATAGTAGGTCGTACTTCAGAGGTGGTCTCATATAAATTTTATCGAAATTGATTCAGCACTTTTTGAAAAAATCAACATAAACAAAAAATATGTAAACACAGATGACGTTTTGGTTGTCTCCAAATGTTCAAATTCCATGTTATTAGGGTTATCCATTCGGGCATAACTTTAATATTTAGTTTTTCTTCTGGGGTATAAGAACTAAAAAGTTAAAAATAAAAAACTTTTTTACAAAAAATACAACCGACTTCTAAAAATTGCAAAATAACTTTAATTTCGGAAGTCGGTGTCAAATAACGAAGAAACAAAAAAATACAAACACCGACTTCCGAAATCAAAGTTATTTTGCAATATTTAGAAGTCGGTTGTATATTTTGTAAAAAAATTTTTTAGAACCTAATTGGGTGCTGATTTAGACAATTCCAATAACAGTGACATAATGCTGTGGCCATTATATCACTCAAGGTGAAATGCACAGGGTAGCCCGCGAAATTCAAATTTTCTCATGCCAGGCGCTTCCCCGTTAAGAGTCTATGTTACCTCAAATGGCTTAGCATGATCCTCCGTTATGTCGGTAATACTGCAGCATTAATTTTGAAATAAATATATGGCAAGGTTGAGGATCAATGTTAAATATTATAAACCTCAAAAACACAATTCCATAAAATTTTCTCGATAGAAAAAAAATCCAAAGTTACCTCTAAACCGAAAACAATAAACCGCTAGCATTAAAAAAATGCTTAAAATTAGATCATGAAACTTTGCATACTAACTGAACTTACTATAAAGCAGGTCCTACAAGTTTTTTTATTTTTAAATTACCATTATTTTCACAGTAAAAATAAAATACCTAAACTATCACCTAAACTATGCCGTCTTGAAGCTTGTTCCCTGGCGCCCGACGCCCCCGTTCAGTCTCGCTTCGGCTTTCGAACGGGAGGGCTGTGTCGCTTGCGCTCAGAGCACACATTACGCAACAAGACTACGTAAAATACAAATCTTGTAGTACTTATACTTATAGTGTTGGTGCAATGGGAAATAACCGTAATAAAAATAAGAAACGAAAGGGTTGGCGCAAAGAAACTGGAAAACATGATAAACGTAATGAAGTAAGTATATAGCTACCTATCTACTTACAGTATTAGATTGATTACAAACATGTCACGTTTGGTGCAGTGGCAGGTGATTGGCTGCTGCGTTAGGAGTTGCAGGTGTTTCTGCATGTGAAGATTTGTGTTTGTAAACGCACCTTTCACGATTCAGGCGAAATCCAGGTGTCCACTTTTTTTTTTGATAAAAAATGTGAAAAATGGGTGTCCAATTTTGTAAAAAGTTCCCTAAATAGGTTTGTTGTTGTTTTGACAATATACAACAAATAGGTATCTATGTAGTACCTAATTGTTTTTTTTTATAATGTTGCCGACTCCAGGATTTCAACTGAATCGGAGACGGTGCGATTACAAACACAAATCTTCACATTCACAAACGCGCAGATCCGACACAACTATCCATAGACCAATCCATAGGCCATAAAACACTGATCTGTTATTATTATTACTACACATGGCTATATAATTTTGACGGCACGGTTGGCGCAGTGGTTGAGCGTTCGGCTGCTACGCTGCGTGTCGCGGGTTCGATCCCCGCACGGAACAAATATTTGTATGACCTGCAGATAGTTGTTCCGGGTCTGGGTGTCTTGTGTATGTGAATTTACATGTTTGTGAACGCACCCACGATATAGGAATATTCCTAGTGTGGGGCAACATTTTTTTAAAAGACAAACAAAAATCAAAAAAAAAATTATCAAGCTATAAATTTCCAGTATAAGCTGATCTCACATTGTATAGGAATTCCGTACAATGATAGGTCAGCTTGTACTGGAAAATTATCCCTTCACCATCAAATACCAATTCACCAAATTTGTATTTCAATAAAAAATTTAGGGTGGGTAATTGTTATTTGTTATTCATAGGGCAAGTCTGCTTCTATGGACGATTTAGTCTTCTTTTGTATATTTTTAGGGTTCCATAGCCAAATCATAAATAAAAATATGTGAGGTCTAGGTAGGTATTTATTTGTCCCGTGTGATTGTTACAGGACCGGACGGAGGGAGGTATGACCTCCGAAAACTGTAGAAATAAATTCGGACGAAACAAATGTTCATGTGTTACAAAATATATAATTGTAAGTACCTATCTACGAGTATCATACGTGTGTGATAATCACGAAATTTGCTGTTCCCCATGGCACTACCGCTTGGTACTAACGCGTAACGGTACTATCACGAAATTGGCGAATTCATAATAAAATTTTCATAATGTTGGACTTTTTAGGGTTCCGTATTATTTATTCATGTTGACAAAATTATGCTGCCGGGGTCGCGAGTATATTTGAAAGAGAGTTACCGCGGCTCTTGGCACAGGCAACTGAAGGAACAGGGGTGGGTTTTAGTTAGTAAAAGTCTGAGATGCCCTCCCGCTCCGCCCAGAGCGGGAGGTCATTTTTTTATATATTTTTTTATTATAATCGTTTATTAGGAACAGAACAACAAATACAGGCAGATAAAAAAACAATGTACAACGATGGTAGCTGCAAAAGTTTAAAACTTTAGCGCAGCCACCAACGCCCATCACGCCAGTCATTGAATGATAACATAACATACCCCAAAAAAAGTGTTTTATAATGAATGTTGTGTTTTCTTGCAGATCACCTGAGAACATGAGCTGTTCACTGAATATACACAATCATTGAAATCAAGCGTCCCATTGCAGCATTCTAAACATCTTTGGACGAAGCTAAGAATAGATATATAGATAAGATAGAAGTATATTTTTGGAGAAAAACTCAAAACGGACTTGTCGTAAATAAAAAACATCCTTGGTATATACAAGTGCAAGGACAATTACATATCATCGGTACAAATAAATGTATTTTCGGAATAAGGTCTGGATGCGACAAAAACATCAAAGTCGAAATTATAGAAAGATGACCAATATTTCTGAAATGGAACTAAAATTAGAACATTTTTATAAAACATGCATGTTACCTGAGCTATGCAATTCCAGACATGTTCTCACTACATAGTGAAAAAAAAAAATAAAAAAAAAATAAAAATAAAAAAATAGTGAAAAAATTTAAGCGATTAAAAATAAATGTTATTTAATTTTGATTATTTTTAATTACTTTGAAAAAAACTTATGGTATTTATCATACCTACCTACATACCTACCTGCATACTTACCTACTTATCCTACCTATACCTACCTATCTTATATTTATGCAAACCTTGTCCTGAGAATCACGAACACAACAAAAAAAGAATTATGCAATTTGGTGAAGTCCTTCGAAAGATATACGCATACCTACATTTCGGCGATTCATTCTTATATAGATGCATAATAACTAAGAAAGTGGTAATACAAGGAGAAAGCTAGCTATTATAAGATTTTAAAATGGCACAGCGTAAACTTACTACCAAGCCAATGTACCTACAGAACCCTCAGTGCAATGGTGACTCGCACTTGACTAGTTTTTTGTAGCTCTACTGCTACTAAACCGACTCTAAACCACTGCATAAATTCTACAATTTATGTAGTGGTTTAGAATCGATTTTTCTAACCTATGTATACCATATGTATGTATACCTAGGTACTTGCATATACCTACAACCTACATAATTACCTACATGCGCAAACGGCTGTCACATAACATACATACACGGCTAAAACTATAAAACGCAAACTTACTACAAAACTAATTGGCGGAACCCACAGCGCAAAGTTGGCTCGCATTTGACTAGTATTTTATAGAAGTAGGTACTCGTAGGTAAAATAAAATAGTGTGCACGGCTAGACATCACCTATACCGTCCAGTACAAGTTGATCTCGCATTTTATAGGCTTTCCGCACACTGAGAGGTCAGCTTATACTGGAAACTGATCGTTTATAGATACATTGAAATTGTATTTGCGATATAATATATAATTTTATGTTCATAAAATGACAAGTTAAATTAAATTAGATTGATAATTTTATTTCTTAGTACTCGTCCGATAATAGTGTAGTTTACTCTAACGAAATCGCTTCGACCTCAAGGCCGCGCGTGTCGCGTCTCTGCGAGCAAAAGTGTGCGAGCGAGATAAAGAGTGCAGTGGCACGCGGGGAAGTGGGGGCGAAATTAGAATTTGAGCTGAGGTGGTATAGGCTCTTAAGATCCCATTCACGACATTTTCACGCCAATTTTCGACCATTGTTATTTTTCGTCATTTCTATAAACGAAGATTTTATATTGTGTTCCAATGTGTGTAAATGTCTTTTTTACCGTCTCTAATTTTGTAGACGCCAATTTTGTTCGCGAATAAAATTTTATTTTATTTTACTATATTGTAAACGGTCTGCTATAACAGTTGAAGTGTTGTGAAGACATTGTCATTTATTTTTAGTATAAATACCCCTGGACAATTGAAAAATGAGGCCATATTTTTTAATTTTCTTATTTTACATTAAGCTTAAGCCCACGATGAAAGATATTTAGGATAAGGACGAAAGTATTTTATTCTAATTTTATAATAATATATAATTATTATATGTAGACAAAATTTCTGTTTCATATTTTGGACCTTCTTTTTTTAGGGTTCCGTACCCGAAGGGTAACCAACGGGACCCTATTATTATGCCTCCGCTGTCCGTCCGTCGGTCAGCGGGCTGTATCTCACGATCCGTAATAGCTACACTGTTGAAATTTTCATACAACGTGTATTTCTATAGCCGCTAGGGAGGCCCCCTTAATTTTAATTTATTTATTATTTTATTATGTGTTGTGTTATAGCGGCAACAGAAATACACATTCTGTGAAAATTTCAACTGTCTATTATTACGGATTATGAGATACACCCTAAAAAAACACGTTTCTAGAAACGTGTTTATTTTGTTGTTTTTTTTTCAGATTATGGTACGGAACCCTTTGTGTGCGAGTCCGACTCACACTTGGCCGGTTTTTTATATAAATTACTAACAACCCACCCCGATTCCGCACGAGTGCTAATTATATACACAAACCATACTCTTGTTTAACGTTCTGGCTAACAATGAAAACGCATCAAAATTCGTTGCGTCGTTTAGGAGGAGTTATCGGTGAAACAGACAAACACGGAAACCGACTTTGATTTATACTATGCAGAGATAGAGAAGGGTCTTACAACAAATAAAGGACTTTTAGCCTTGAATTTTGACTTTTTTTTTGAGAGTTCTAATCATCAAATAACTCTCCCGCTCTGGGTGGAGCCGGAGTTCGTATCAGAATCTTACTGACTCTTACTGACTAAAACCACTTGTAGGTTAGCACCACCTGCCGTAAGAAGGGAAGTCGCTTGCGCGCTACAAAAAAAGGACCAGGAAACCGATGGCCGACATCCCCTCTACGATAACATGCCAACTCCTGGTAAACTAAAAAGTCGCAAGAGTTTCTTGCGATCTACATCAGTCGATCCAGGATAGACCACCTAAAGAGAGAATCAAACTGTGGGAAGAGAAGTACCCACCACCTTACGACTTCGTAAAGCCCAAGGAACAGTTGCCTCCCGATCGAGAACTGCAGTGGCCTATATGGAGGGCCCTGAATATGTTGCGTACCCAAGTGGGCCGCTGAAAGTACAATCTGGCGAACTGGGGATCATCGATCCATCT
This sequence comes from Polia nebulosa, assembly GCA_951329385.1. Lineage (NCBI taxonomy): Eukaryota > Metazoa > Arthropoda > Insecta > Lepidoptera > Noctuidae > Polia > Polia nebulosa. Next base: position 12,127,623 of record OX589601.1, on the reverse strand, counting down.
AATACACAATGCGAGTGCGTTGCTCCTGTTCAAACTATGTCCCATCTGCTGTCCCAAATGTGCTTTCACCTGCACCCTCGATGATCTGAACAGGGCCTCCGATGCCGCTATAAACGCGGCCACTTACTGGGCCCAAACAGTATAACTACATATTTAAGTGTACCACGACACAAAAAGGGCCGCGGTGTCTCTTTCACACAACACCCTCACGACCCTGGCAGACCAATCAGTAACCTAAGTTTGTACTTAGCCAATCTAATTTAATCTGGTGTTTACACAGAAACACAGCAGGTGATTGAAAACAATAGTGCCACAGATAGCCATTGTCCAGTTATTGACATAAGTCCAAATGTTGAACAACGTATAATAATCATGTGAGGACAATGCCTTGTTCCATCATATATTGTAGATGTAGACAGGTACTCTCAGGGCTCAGCAGTAGGTATTCGAACAAAGACCGAGATAATTTCAATCCATCGCCACCAGCTCAAATATTGACTTTAGAGTTGTGTATTTTAACACGCTTTTTAGGGTTCCTTACCCAAAGGGTAACCAACGGAACTCTAATACTAAGACTCCGCTGTCCGTCTGTCTGTCAGCGGGCTGTATCTTACGGTTCGTAATAGCTACACAGTTGAAATTTTCACAGAATGTGTATTTCTGGTGGCGTGGTAGATTACGGCCCACACCCTCTCACGAAGAGGACGCCTGTGGTGGTTCAGTGCCGACATTAAAAAGGCTGAGATGATGATGATGTGTATTTCTGTTAGGAAGTCCTCTTTAATTTTTAATTTATTTTTATTATTTTTTGTTAGAGCGGCTATAGAAATACACGCTGTGTGAAAATTTGAACTGTATATCTATTACGGATCATGAGACAGCCCAACAAAAAACGCGTTTTTTTTTTCGTATTTTTTTTCAGTTTATGATACGGAACCCTTCGTGTACGAGTCCAACTCGTACTTGGCCAGTGTTTTTATTTATTATTAGCTTCACTTGTAACTAATTAAAGATATGTAAAAAAAATCTTAGAAGTTAACTTTGACTTCGACTTTGACCCACTTCCTGGTTTCCGATTGAGCAGCAATTTTGCATACATATTTAGTTTAGATGACACTGCATAGATAACTAAGTGATGTTATTCTATATTCAATATGGACTATTTATCTTTAAGCATTCTCATAATATGGATATCAAATGCTAGGATTTAGATTTTTTTTTTTTTCTAAAAAACGTTGCTCCATATTAGGAGTTACTCCTGTATCGTGGGTGCGTTTACAAACATTTAAACTCACATACACAAGACACCCAGACCCGGAACAACTACGAGTATCTGTAGACCATACAAATATTTGTTCCGTGCGGGGATCTAACCCGCGACACGCAGCGCAGCAGCCGAACGCTCCACCACTGCGCCAACGGTGTCGTCAAATTCTAAATTCAAATGTTAAAAATCGTTTTGGCATATCAATAGCGGTCATTGCCCTGTTCGTAATATATCTTCGTAGGATCCCAAACAATTAATTAATGTATCGTTTTTCATTAGTAAAAATGTTGATGATTCAGGACGGAGTATCTTTCGTTATTCTCGATTTTTAAATTAAGAATGTCAACGGCCGGTATTTCCACGTTAAAATGAAACAAGTCAAGGTAGATTATAGGGTAGAATAGATAATAATTAATTTTAATTAAGTTTGTTTAAGATAATCTTTTGGTAGGTACCTATATAATAATTAATTGGTCCTATGATCCGAATTTCAATAGCTCGTTTTACTTCTCCTTATACTAAATTGTTATGTCTATTACAGCAAAATATAGCACGTAACAAAAACCCTGACCGATCCTGAAGGATATTATTTGGTATCGTACTGCGTACCTACACATATACGTAGTCATTTAATGGATACGAGATTATTATTATTCCCCAATGAAAATAATTAATTTAAAAAAACTTATCAAAGGCAACACTGAGCGCTTGACAAAGTTCACCTACAGTTTTGTGTCAACAAAGCCGCCTGAGCGAGACGGTCTTTTTGATCCTTTGTTAAAGAGTGCCTACGCGGCTAGTGCAGGGCGGTATCGTTTGAAATAAAAATAGGTAAAAATGAAAAGATTTCGCCGGCCGGTGGTGTTGTCAACTTTTGAAAATTTTCCATATTTAGTGTTAAATTTCGCATATTTCATAACAATCAAAAATCTATAAATTTTGGCTTTTATGAGTTACATTTTTTTTTACAATTTTTTTAGTACATATGTTAAACCAGGAATACGCCTTTATTGGATCGGACCGAGTTTTTGTAATATGATGTATATTAAGCTACTGAAACGCGAAACAAACTTTCCCTCTACTGTGCATCCAGACAGAAGAAACAAAAATATGAATCAAGCATTTGTTTACACAGAGTAAATAACAAACAGAGAGTTCAGACTCACCGTGTGCGAATGCCAGACGAGAGTGAGGTCGTCGTCGAGTGCATTCTGTCTCACTTCCTCGACTGAATCTGGCACGCTCGCACCGCTCCAAGATGTCACTTCTCCACCACTAGACGGCACCTCAGGAGGTACAAGCGCTCCGCCCGCTGCTCCTCCACCGTTCAATGAATTTGTCTCAGGAGACGCGTCGTACTCTTGAGGTGGCGTTTCCGTACCGTAGAATATCAATTCCCATTGAGTTAGTGGACCTGCTGCGGAAATGATTTCAGTTCAATTAGTAAGAAATTCACAACTGTTAAAAATTGTTTTTGTACTACAATTAAAGCTCTAGTTGTTGTTATTACGCAGTTATACACAAAGCGTGAATACGATACTTGCAACAGAAAATTGAGCTTGATCGACAGTAACGACTACACAAAATAAACTCAAAAATTCACTCAAACGAAATTAACAGTCACTGTCTACTTCACGAACAATACAGATCTACTTAATTGAAAACAAAATTCAATTCAAACAAAACTGTTTCATTAAATAAAGTTCCGCTACAAAATAAAATGTAAACAATGCAAACACACGACATGCAAAGAGCGGCGAAGTCTGGAACAAAAGTAATTGACGTGCAGGCTCAAACTAGTGGCGAAAATAAACGGTCGGGGCAAAACACGGACACGACATGCATGGCGGTACCGTGGGCTTGTAGTGGCGCGGGGTATATGCGCTGGATCTTGGGGTACTGCTCGAAGAGACTGGACATCTTGCGCCCACGAGCGTCCGCTAGCGGGTCTCCCAGATCCGCACGCAGGTTCAAGCTCAGATCCGCAGTTGTCGATGTCGTCACTCGCGCCGTCGTGCTCTCTATCGGCGAACGCGTCGCCGGTCTGCTCTGTTTCGACTTTTGCGAATTCCTATTCGGATTCTTGGAATTCTTGTTCTTTTTCCGCTTCACCAGCCCCACGGTGTAGGTGGGTACGATCGGCACTGGCTTCCCTCTATTGTTTTTGCGGCCCGCCTGCACCACTATGGGTCGCGTTGCGTTGCCCTTGTTGCGTATAATTGGATTTCGGAACGGTATAGGATCGTTTTTAGCTGCAGGCGTACTAGTTCCATATAAAGTTAAAGACCAATCTTGCAACGTTGCTCGCCCTATGACGTGGGATTGAACAAACAGATATTGATTTACATTTTGTTCTACAGCTACCGAGGATTAGTGAAACTGGAAATCTTTTCGCTCAATAGAATGATAAGTAGCTGAGCTGAATAAACAATCTCTTGAGCTGTCGTCTTAAGTCTTTCTTGGGCTTTTAAAATTTCCAGACCGCCGACTTTTGTGACAAGCCATTCGTTATAAATGCGGTCATGAAAACTTTGCGGATTAAAGTCAGAGTTTCTGTTATTCAAGATTCATTAAAGTATGTAAGTAGCTATACAAGATATAGGTATATTTAAATCTAAGGTATAGGTTAGTAAAATAATTCCCTTCACCAGTTTTGTACCCGTTGCAAACAATTACACCCTGTATAATGTCACTTTACTCACCCATATATCGTCCCTCGTTGGTGACTTCTAGCCGCCAGAAGCCCAGAGGAGACTCGCCCCACATGTGCACGGACATGAAAGGCCACGCGTTGAAGCCGGCGCGGGACGAGTCGTGCGGCCTGCCGGAAAATTAACCGTCTAATTACACCCAGTGTGAGCGCTAGTTAGCGTCTTGTGTCAGCTTTAATAAACTGAACAACTAACAACACACTGTACATGATTAATCGTGCAGCCTGAACGTTGAGTACGTTGGGAAGAGAAATGGAATAATTTTGACTAATTGAGCTAAGTGTAAATTATTTAGCTGTCATTTCCAGACTGAAAACTTAAAAAAATGTAGACATATTTTCATGTGTAACTAACTTAACCCAACATGGGTTAAGTTTGTTTTTTTTTAGAGACCAAGTTTCTGGAATGACGACAAGCGCAAAACTATGTGACTTTTTGTCAAGAGCCCATCACTGTTATGATTGGCTGCTAATAACTCATTCAACAAATCACATGTCTTTTAGTCAAGAGTGATTAAGTAGCTTCTAGGCAAGCGTACTCCATCTTCGACCACATCATCGCTGCCAAACGCAAGCCTATAAATGATAGAAAAAAAAATCACAGCAGTTTACACGCGGTAGACAATATTTTTCACATTAATTTTGCGAAAATGTTCGTGCCAGTACTGGGTGTAAAGCAATCCCACCGTCAATCTGCTGATAGGAGTGTTGACATTCCCAAATAATGAATTTAAAATAGCCCTTCTAATAAGTTTCAGTTATATTGTATCATCATTCTCTTGCCCTTATGCCAATTTATTTGGGGTCGGCGCAACATGTCTTTTTCTTCCATACTCCTCTATTAGTCTTCATCTCTGTAGTCACCCTCTTTTTACCCATATCCTCTTTCACACAGTCCAACCATCGTTTCTTTGGCCTTCCTCTACTCCTAGCCATCCACATACATACACAAGACTTACCTCACGACATTTTCTTCATTCCTCCGCATCACATGCCCATACCACGACAGCCGATTTCCACACAACTTTTCAGTCAGCGGTGCCACAGACTTCCTCTTATATACTCATTTCTAATTCTATCCTCATAACACACATCGCACTTAGCATTCTAATCTCAGCTGCATGCAATTGCTTTTCATTCATCCCTTTACCTTTATCTGTACCATACAAGACAGCAGGTCTGACCGTTGTTTTAGAAATATTCCCCTTAAGTTTAAGGGGAATGCGGGAGTCGCAGATAGTCCCGTCCCAGTTTCATTTACATTGTATATTAACGTTAATAACAACCACCACGAAGAGAAAGTCGCGCACTGGGAAACTAAAAGGTAAACAACGGCGGACGTAGCAAAACATTATCACGTCCATTTTAAACTAAATAGATGGCGCATTTTGTATTTGCGGTCACGTTGTTCCATGTCACAGCACATCATAGCGTCGTGCATTAGCTTTGCGAGTGTAGCTAATGTTGTAAGAGTAGGTTAACTCTGAATAGAAACGTAAATGTTTTAATTTTTTGTATTAAAAAAAAGGTGGATTTTTAAGTTATAATTTTGGTCCTTCGAATAATACTGAGTTCTTATAAATTTATGAATCATTAAAATTATTACAAAATATAACCATTGCAGTTCAAAAAAAGTGACATATCATCACTACATGTTATAATACAACAGTCTTCAGCTGTGTGTCTGTTCGCGATAAACTCAAAAATAACTCAACGGATTCTTATGTGGCTTTCACCAATAGACAGAGCGATTCATGAGGAAGGTTTAAGGGTTTAATTTGTACCTGTGCGAAGCTGGGGCGGGTAAGCAACATATCAATAAATAAAACAATAATCTTTGAATGCAGCTCACTCAGCATTATTAAAACTTAACTTTTCTCCTGAACTCCAATAATCACTTAGTACCTGATACTAGCAAAGCAGCATCCAATACCAAAAGGCCATTGCAAGCTTTGACAAACGATTCCTAGAAGCCATAAACACTTGGCTTTTGTGCAAACAGTGACTTTGATACGCATTCTATAGACACAATGTAGGGCGAATTTCGTAACCAGGGAAAGAGGTATTGGGAGAACAAGCTAAAGTAGTGCAATGATTCCAGAGATTTTTTCTACAAAAGCAAGTTATGCCCTAAATCAGGCAACCATCACTTCTTTTTGTTGAAAAAACAAAAACCCGCAAATATTTAAGGCCGTACTACCGGTCAAGTGGCGCCCTCATAGAATAAAAAATCTTAGCATTGCATAGAAAATAAATATTAAAAAATCCAACGTCACATTTGGTACAAAAAGGATAAAGTATTTTTACGTTGTTAAAAACGGCCGTTTCTGACACTTTGGATACGAAACATTCTGAGACCTGTTTTAACAACGTAAAAATACTTTATCCTCTTTTTAACAAACGTGACGTTGGATTCTCTAACATTTATTTTCTAGGCTATGCTACGATTTTTTATTCAATGAGGGCGCCACTTGGCCGGTAGTAGATCCTTAATGCAATAAAAATATAGTAAAACTGTTTTTCTGTCGCTTGGCATATTTTTATATTGTACTAGCTGACCCGACAAACGTTGTCCTGTCTTAGCTATGAACTGCCAAACACGCGAAGTTAAATAGTAGTTAAGTTTTCTGAAATTTTCTAATTTTACCTACGCGCAAATTTCTTAATTTATTCTTCATAAGAACCTTCTCCTGACAATAACAAACACAACAAAAAAAGAATTAGCGAAATCGATCCAACCGTTCATGCGTGAGGCCCGTGACCAAGGAAAATAGGGATTCATTTTTATTTATATAGACCATACTTAATATTTTATAGAGGTAAGGTTTGTTTGTAGGAAGTAATCTCTGGACCTACTGAACCGATTTTGGAAATTCTTTTACCTGATTATTTATTTTTTAGCAGTATTTTAGAAATCCACGCGGTCTAAGTCGCGGGCGAAGTGCTAATTTATAATATATTTGAACTCAGTATTTTTTGACACCCCCTCTTTTTTGGGTTGTGGGTGATGGATGGTTTGGGATGGTTTAGTTGTTTCGTTATAATAAAGTGTGTTTTTTTTTAGAGGTATAGAACTTAAAATTGAAATAAAACCCAGAAAAATGTTTTCAATATCAATTAAATTGGCTTTATTTCAGAGACAGGTTTATGGCATTTGTGTATATGTAAGATTTCGATAAATGGCCAGCGCGACTGGCGGATACAAGGCATAATCTGGAGGTCCAATTTTCACACACTCTTCGCAGTGAATCAGGCTAAATTTCGGCAGTAACGCATCGAATGTTGGCGTCCAAGTGCTCAATGGTTTCTGGTTTACTGTCGTAGATTTGCGACCTTACATATCCCAAAAGAAGTTAATCTAATGGCGTCAAATCGCAAGAACGAGGAGACCGAAAAACGAAAAACGCACGAAAAAGTTAGAACTCATGGCTCGGACATTCGCATTGATTTTCCGGATTATGCCATATTTAAACATAAATGCCTTGAACATATCCCTCAAATAAAACTAATTTCATTGATATTAAAAACATTTACCTGTAATTATGTGAATATAAAGGTCCAGTCCCTTTGACCACTACTCTTAAATTCGCCCAGATCCAGTTTTCCACAATATATCTCAACAAGTCACCTTGTACACTCCTCATAGCTATATCTTGCGCGTTCAATGGCCGCCGTGACTGCCAATGTGAGAACCATTGTGTACTGGAGCCATTATACCTCAATTACTGCCGAGCTCGATCTACATAGCAACGACATTTATGTAGAACGAACTGGACAGAGCAAATGTTGCTACTGGGTTAAGAAGAGCCTGTACGTTTATTTGAAAATGCTGTGATCTTTATGATGTGCTACTTTTAAAGATATGGTCTTTGGAAGTGCTACTTCTTCTTCTTCTTCGACGTATCGATTGTTCCAAAATTAAATATCTTTTAATCAAAATTTTGTCACGTGGATAGCGTTAGCATTTGACTCGTTAAGGTCTTTCAAAGTGGAAGTGTTGTTGCACAGAGGGCATGACAAGACTAATAGATTAATTATTCCTAGAATGAAAACGAAACTATATAGGCGAAGTTGCTATCCTATGTGTATTCAGATTTATAACAAGATTCCTAACCAAATTAAAGAACGCCCAATGGTCCGCTTCAGAAGGGCTTTACGCAGGTGGTTAATTGATTATTCCTTCTATACTATTAATGAATTCCTTCAGATTAAATTTAAATGATATAATTGTAATTGTATATGTACCAACAATTTGCATGTCATTATGTTATGATTAAATATGTTAAGCTACTATTATACAATCATTGCATTGTAAGAACTTTTGTTACCATATTTATATGCAAATAAATCTTTGACTTAAACTTTGAAGAAGTGAGGCATTGTTTGAGACGTAGCGACGCAATCCCATCGAAATGCTACTGCGGTTCTTATCTCAAAGAGTGATAGTAAATCGATGGCAGCAAAGTAAAAACGGATTTCTACATTAATGTTTTATTTTTTTGAAAAAATAGCTTACATCAACCGTCTCTACAAGTCTGTATTAAAATTATTTCAGAATATGATGATTTAACTGACATAAATAGATGAGGTTTGGTGGTAGATAACTCATTTAGTGAAATGTGTAAATTGATAAATTTAAAGTAAATATAGACATCTACAAAATTTGGTTAAAAAAAACGAAAGATTGATTGCGTGTTGCTTAGATTTTCTTTAAATATCCAGATATGTATTATTAGAGATTGTTGTCTTAGTTATTCGATATTTTAGGTAACTTAGAAACGGATATCAGGCACATGTCTTCTTCTACGTAGAAGACTTTTCAGAGTAAAAAAAATACATTTACATTATTTCAGTGAAACAACGACATAGTGATTAATTCTTTTATAAAATCAATAAAGAATGTTATTTTAATGCATCATAGAAAATTTCATGTAAATCAGCACACAACTCTCAAAATAGTCACAACTTTTTACTAAATATGCTCTCCTGTAAAATTGCGATTTCGTAGATGTCTTCTTCTACTTTCTTTCTTTTTCTTTCTTTGTGTGTGTGTGTGTGTTTGTTTTTTTGTCAATTTTTCTTTCTTTTCTTTCTTTTTTTTTTGATGCAAAGAATGGAAGGAAATTGTTCTAAGCAAGTTTTTTTATCTGCTATCATTATTGAAGAAACACCTGATGTTTTGCTGTTGAAAAGATTATTCTTTTCAACAGCAAAACATCAGGTGTTTCTTTTATATCGTTTTTTTCTTTTAAATCCCTACTCTCACACGATTAACCATAGAAATAGGTACCTACCGTCTTTCATCTGTGCCCGGGGGTGGAGGATAAATTCGAAAGAGTTACCTCGCCCCTGGGCACTCGAGGCAGGGAGGAACAGGGGTGGGTTTTAGTCAGTAAGAGTCTGACACGCCCTTCCGCTCCACCCTAGAGCGGAAGGGCGTGTCAGACTCTTACTAAGAAGTCATAGGATGATTTCCCACCCACAAAAAAAAAAAAGTCTTTCATCTGTGTGTGGAAGTCCTTCAAAGTACGCCACGTACGAACCCTCGATTGATTTCAATACAAGATCATCATAATCATCATCATCCTGCCCTTATCCCATGTTACTTGGGGTCGGCGCAACACGTTTTTTCTTTCATTCAGTCCTGTCAGCCGTCACGCTATCACTCTCTTTTCTTTCATATCACTCCTCACACAATCCATCCATCTTTTCTTTGGCCTTTCCTCCCTCTTCATCCATTCACATTTATATTCATAACTCTTTTAGTTACGTGTTTCATCTCTCCTCTTCACATGACCATTCCAAGATAAGCGATTCCCTTTCAACTTTTCTGTGACTGGCGCCACTTTTAAACTAGTTAATAATAAGGAAAATAACAAGATATAACTGTCAAATTCATCGAGTCGATGGAGGTAACGAATTTATGATTCAGAATACAAGGAATACCGTATACATACCTGGGTGCAAGCAGAGTGACCTTTGTCCCGGCAGGTGAGGTCAATACGATGCGCAGGTCACCTCTTCTTGCCGCAGATAAGGACACGCGCGCTTGTACATGTTCCAAGTAGTTGACTCCTGGACATGAGCCGACATCCAACTGGAGAAGAAAACATTGTTAGATGGGTAGGCAATAGTAGAAAGAATGATTCAACACTTTAAGTGTGGAGAGTAAGCCGTTGTTCTCTCTAAATAGTTCATATCCATTTAAAGATACGCTCATACAGCCAGCTTCGAAAGAATAGATCCGTCGCCTCTTTCTGCAAAGAAGTGACGGTTGCAACGGAGGCGGCGAAAAAGGAGCGGGAGGATAACACCTCCCGCCCTATCCGTAGCAGACGCACCGGGCGCGGGAGGGTGCAGAATGATCTCCGGTCGCCATAGGATGTGGCCTGCAGCTAACAGACTTCGGAAGTCTGTTACTCCCCAACTCTGTTACCTGCAGATGGATACAGCCTAAACGTGGTCCGCATGTATTTATGCGGGCCATTACCTTGTCGGTGCAGTATGACGAAATGCACAAGCACTCCATCGCCCCGGTCAAAGGTAGCTGAAGAACATGGTTTTAGTCAGTAAGAGTCTGACAGACCCCTGCCCCGTTATCCATGAGAATTTCCACACGATAGCAAAAAGAAGAATAGATTGTGAGATGGGTCATCATCATCAACATCATCAGCCTTTTAAGCTGCCTTTTCAGATAGGTAGTTCAAAGATACAACCACCAGGCTTTTTTAGCCGCCGAGCAGCGATGCTATTTATTTATTTATTAAAACTTCATGCAACACAAATGTACAAAGGCGGACTTAATGCCTTAGGCATTCTCTACCAGTCAACCAAGGGTGGTGGAGAGATAACATGGCAGGTGCATAAACTGAAAAAATAAAATAATTCTAAGACGAAAATAATTACAAAAGTATATATAAATATAGTTAAAATAAACATACATATATATGCTATGTTCCGATTAGAAGGATACGGGTGCTGTTGCTACAAGTATTCCCTCCCCACTCCTCTAGTTGTTACGGTGGATCCTTTACTGTTCGTGCTGTACGCCTTTGGAACTCTCTTCCATATACTCTTAGGGCTAGCCCTTCGTTGGAGGTGTTTAGGAGAGGAATTAGGGAACACTTCCTGTCAGCATGACCCGTAATATGTTTGTAAAAGGATTTCTTTGTAAGCCATACCCATAGTATATAGTATGTTTATGTATCACATATTTGTTTAGTTTATTTAAGTTTATATTTTAAGTTTTTGTTGTGCACTTAAGATGTACCTACCTACTTATGCAATTTGTGTACAATAAAGAATAATAATGTATCGTATTTTGCAACTGCGTTACATAAAGCACCTGCTAACCTTTGGTAAAGCAGATGACCAAAGGCGGTGGTGATCAACAAGATGAGCAATCAAAGCGCATGAGGTAAACATAGGAGTTTACCACGCAATAAGAAAAAATAATATTCAAATAGGTATTTTCAAATCAACTAGTAAGTAGTTTAAAAGCACGCCAGTTTTAAAAGCTTTTACGAGAATATAAGACTTTCGAATTTATGGAATCCTGAATTTCCAATATACTCTGTTCTGTATTTTTTACATGCAAAGCAAACTCCATTCGCTGGCTCGGTTGCAGACATCACTTCATTCGGGAGAAGGGCTAAAATGCAATAAGCTGAAAACACATTTCGCTCCGTGCATACGTACGCGTATAAACGTACAATGTCGAGCAACTGCCGACGTACAGAATTTCGCTAAAGATACATTTGGGACTAAATTGTCGCAACACTAGTCGGAATATTAGATATTTTAATGACGCCCATACATTCGTTGATTTACTGAATTTAATATGACAGTGGACTTGGTGTAATGAATGTACCGTACACAGATGCGATGGTTATGTATGGTAATGTGTGCGAACGCTTTTCCGACTCCATTAGCATAAACTGGCGAACCCCGATAGTGATACTAAAAGACTTCGTAGTGCATAATAACACTTATTTCGAGTTCTCAGTGCAATTGTTAATGACGGGTAATATTCAGCGTTTAAGAAGCAATTAAAAATCATTATTGCGAAAGTTTGCGAGTCTTTAGCGTTCTATTATGACCTTATCGGGTAATTAAACTTTGGAAATGTATTAAGTTTTGAGTTTATATTAACTTTTCTGGAGTGCGATATCTTTATAGGGTGAACAAAATGGTGTAGAACTGTTAATTCGGCTTATCTATATTATTAATTATCTCGTGTTGTATGAAAGAGGCTTATCCCCACATTAGTCACCGCCGGTCTGGTGTCAGCCACATTCGTGCGCGCCATCATCCCGGTTACGACTTCGCACCCGATCACTCACCATCGATTATATTTACGAGTATGTGGTACGACTGCTTTTTAAATGGATATTACGCGCACACTGGTTCAAGGATCTACATAATGCCTTTATTATGCCCGGGGGTGGAGGATAAATTCGAAAGAGTTACCTCGCCCCCGGGCACTCGAGGCAGGGAGGAACAGGGGTGGGTTTTAGTCAGTAAGAGTCTGACACGCCCTTCCGCTCCACCCTAGAGCGGAAGAAGTCATAGGATGATTTCCCACCCCCAAAAAAAAAAAAAATGCCTTTATTATGAAGCGTTGTAGGTAGGTTGAACTGGCAACTGTCTACAATGCCGTCATGTCAAGGTTTTTTGTAAATCGGCCCTCGGGAATATTCCCCGTCAATGCTATCGTGTTGCTAATTGTTTAAACTGAACCCTACATCAAAACAGATCTGCAATGTAATACTGTTGTTGGTCGTTCTTTATGCAATGGTGTGCGGCACAGTTCGCAAACTCTTGGCCAGTCACATGCAAGTTGGATCAAGTAACCCTTAAGTCAAATGCCACAGCCTAAAAAACTAACCAGCAAAATAACAGAAGCCCGCGGAGCTGGTACCTCTACTGTAGCAGCACAGTTCTCCATGTTTTAGCCAGTAGCAACTAGCACTAAACCCTTAGCTACCACAGCCTATAATAAACTAACCTGCAGTGTTACAGAAGCCCGTGGTGGCACTGGTCGTTGCGGTCTGGGTGCAGCAAGTTCGCACCTCCGCTGTGGAGGCACTGTCCTCCAAGTCTTGGCCAGTCGCACCATGCCCGTAGCATCCAGTAACCCGTAACCGAAGGAATGGGAGACGTTGCGGCCGACGCCGTTCACTCGCCAGTCCCCTCCGATGCTGAGGCGTTCGGGACGAGCTGTGCGAACCACTGTTGAGAAAGAGGATAAATGTATTTTGGGTTAACAAATGTGGCTTATGGTAACAAAACCAGAGTAAGCTGGCCTCTTATTATATGAAGTGTGTTTAGTAACTAGCGGTCGACTATTCCTATTGGTGACAGAATTTAAGTTCGGTTTCAAGAATTTATTTCATTATCAATCAATTTAAAAGAAAACATACTTTATAGTTATAGGTACAACATCGGGAAGAATGACCATTTAAATTAGTTATATCGAAAATCACTTAGAATTACATGGTTAGGTACAGGCTTAAACTGTTTCTGCTAAATATTTTTTTAGTTTAACTTTAAAGATGTTTAAAGATTTTGACATTTTAATATCATTTGGTAACATATTATGTAATTTTTGGCTCTCTCAAATCTTATAATATATTTGCTATTAAATGTTCTTGGAATAGAAACTTCTAGAGTGTTTAATTTACTGCTTCTTGTTTTATACTTGTTTTTTTTTTCTATTAAAATTATATTATTAAGTAAGTTACTGATTTTATTTTGTACTCGGATGGGCAACACACTAAAGAGTCGATTTTTATGCAAGTGGACAACTTTGAGCCAAAGGTGAGGTCATTTTGGAGCCGAAAAACTGCAATGACAATCGCCCACGTGCACCAAACGACGTTTTTCAATACACTCGAAAATAACAAGTAAAACTTTTTCCGCACTAGTGCAAAATACACTACATTGCAAGCCTAAAAGTGGTAGGGGCAGAAGCAGGTTTTCGAGTGTGTTAAAAAAAAAAATATGGGCAATGTTAGGGGTAGCTACAATTGCATGGTAAAATTATATGAGTTGACTTTGTTTCAGGACCTCATTCCTTAATGTCTCCAATAAGGTATCAATAGCTTTATGAATAGTATAGTCTTAGTCTAGGTTCTCTCTACTGCCTACCCTCGACTGAGATTCATAGAATACACATTTACGAAGATACAATTAGAACAATACAATGTATCCCGACAATTCCGAAGCATAATTGGACCTATTCTGGTAACTTGCAAGTCACAGATTCTGTTCAAAGTCACGGTTTAGTTCTCCTATTCCATTGTTAGCTTAATACTGTTTAGACTAAGTCTTAGGACTAGATAAGAGGGATATTACACATCCAATAGTCTAAGTTTACCAAACAGCATAGCGTCCATTGTTAAATAGGTCATCAAGGGTGTACTGAGTGATTCCGTATCGAATGATAACATTAAGCCTGGAATACACATGGTACTATAAGAGCACGCTTGTTTGTTTTCCTCTAGGTAGTATGCTCATTGGTATGTCACGGTGCTGAGGTCGGTGTCTCGTTGCGGGACCGGAGTGGTGGTGTGACACGTAGAGGAGGACGTAGAGTAGGAGGACCGTGGATGAGGAGTTGAATGAATAATAACACACGAGTTAACACATTATATTTGTTATTTACAACAGTGGGCTTTATTATAATATTACGAACACATACACTGTGATTAGTTACGTAATTTAATTGTATTAATGCACAATTCTAGGAAACTGGTAACTGACACTTGAAGAGTCGAAAAACGACAATTAGGAGCTTCTACTAGCTCGGCTCCCGAATTAGAACCGATCTTTAATATAAAAACAAGACTATTGACATAGAAAACAAGTAATTTTTGAATTTGAAATTAAAAAAGGTAGCAAAGAACGTAATTTTGGAATAGAGGTCAAAAAATAAACAAGGCTTTAACACTGCCTTGTTACAGGTAGCATGCTCTCAGAGTGTCTACACTTGCTCATGAAAGCACAGACTTCAGTAGCATACTTATTAAGAGCATACTCTTTTGTAGCGCGTCTGAGATGCACATGCTCATTTTTTAGCATTTAAAATGGACGTTTCTTTGCAGAATGAATTTAATTCAGTAATATTATTACTTTCAACACATTTCATACACATTCATAATTTCTTTAAAAAATATAAAATTTAAAGTTTTGTCATCGCCCCTTCGAGCCAACGTGACTACGCAAACAAATTAAGTAGCATGCTCGCATAAAACGCGTTCAGACTTGCTTTGGAGCCACCCGCGTCTCACACCGTGTGCTAGTATATAAGGACGAAAAAATAGACCGGCTTGCGGTTAAGGGCCTTGTCGCGGTCCAGTGGCGCCCTCATTGAATAAAAAATCGTAGCATAGCACAGAAAATAAATATTAAAAAATCCAACTTCACGTTTGTTACAAAGAGGATAAAGAATTTTTACGTTGTTAAAACAGGTCTCAAAATGTTTCGTATCCAAAGTAGTAGGCAAAAGTGTCAGAAATGGCCGTTTTTGGCACTTTTGCCTACTACTTTGGATACGAAACATTTTGAGACCTGTTTTAACAACGTAAAAATTCTTTATCCTCTTTGTAACAAACGTGAAGTTGGATTTTTTAATATTTATTTTCTGTGATAAGCTACGATTTTTTATTCAATGAGGGCGCCACTGGACCGCGAGAGGGGCCTTAAGTAGCATGCTCATTCACAAGCATGCTCTTTTCGTAGACACGTGCTTATTGTATACAACTAAGTAGTATCTGCTCAAAACCAGCATACTTATGTGCTACTACGTAACATGTGTATTCCAGGCTTTACTGTACTACTAAGCATAGTGCCAACCTACTAATTGCATCACGTTAATTTAAACCTAGTTACAGAGCAACATTCAGCGAGAATTGTTTGTGTACCATGTAATATAATACTCAGAAATCTATCCACAAAAGCCGTACCATATAGAGGGTGTGACGGAAGGTGTGGTCATATTTCAGAAACTGCTTTTGTCCGTGGAAATGATCAACTTTCGGTAAGTTATAGAGTTATAGACCAATCTTTAAAAAAAAAATGAGTGTGCTTTAGACCACACGACTGAAGTAAAACTTCTTTAGCTCCATCTCTTCCGTTCGCCTCGCCCGATCACACTTTTAGTAACGCTCTCACCACGCATTCACCAGCTTACTCCCCAAGTCAAGCGTGCGCCTTCTCAACTGCCGTTCGCCTCGCCCAATCACACCTTTCATAAAGCTCTCGTCACGCATTCACCAGCTTACTCCCCAAATCAAGCGTGCGTAAAGAAGTTTTACTTCAAAAAATGGACTTTGCGTACAAAGTTATCATCAGCTGATCAAAATTAGTACGGAAGACACAACTTTTTTTTAGGAATTGATTGTCCTTGAATTTAAAGTTACAATTAGAACCTGTAGAACCAAGGCAAGTACTGAGGTCACTCGTTGCCGCCGAGAGATCCTTACCAAAATGGCATGTCGAACAAAAACAAAAGTAGTTCAAAAAGTACGTTATGTAAAATACCCACTTCAGTGTAACTTGTTGTGGAACTCGTGGACATTCGAAAACTTCGGCATTCAAGAGGCCTTTAGAAACAAAAGTTCTTTTAACAGACTTATAGAACTGTTTACGCAGAACTCCCGAGACAATTTGTCCCTAAACGTAGATCATCCAGATGATCACAGTATTAAATGGAGTACATTTCAAAAACATCAAAGCTACATGAAAAAAGGCTGGAATCAGCTTATAAACAAAGCCTCATACATAAATGATTGTGGAACGTTCGACAAAGGTTTAATAAAGAGAGTACATAAAACACGTATGTATTTTCCCACAGTCTATGTTAGCTTTGCATTATCATTAATGGAAAATAATATGGTTCAGTGGTTCTACTTACGAGTTATTAAATCGGAATCAACATTAATAAAATGTTAAATATGCATAAATAATTATGAATTTACCTGCAAAATTTAATTAAAAGCATAATTTAATATTGAAATATTTTCATAGCAATATGTGAAAAACCTTCATGATGTCAGATGTGAATGGAACTCAGCAATCTCGTACCGTAACCTTTTCGTACCTTTCCTTCTATAAAGAATCTAATCCAATAAAATTAGGGATTTCCGAAACAGATTCCGTCCCTTTTATGAAATGTAAATAGGCTGCAAACTTTATTATATGATTGTATTTACTTTGAACTAACACTACATATGGATTCTCCGAAAGATTCAAAACAGCCACATAGTTACGTTTGAGTTCCATGTAAGGGGGCGAGCATTAACTGGCACAAGCCTAGACGCTGGGGTGCCAACAAGAAACTCTTTATGGAAAAACCGAGTCACACTTTTTTTACCTGGGAATCTTAAAATTACCCAAAGATTCTGCTCGCGAGGTTGTCAACATGTCGAAGGTGGATACAGCAGTCATTGTGCCAATAGTTGTGACGGCCAATGGCTTAATAGCCAAGAGCCTCGACCAACATTTGAGGAGGCTCTCGTTGGGCAGTTGAATCAAAGCCTTAATCTAGAAAGCAGTAGGTACTCCTGGACACGGCGCTTATTGTTAGGAGATTCCTCTCAGGAGCCCTGACTACAGGTAAATTGGACCCTATTCCCGAAACTTTAAAATTTTTTTTTTTTTTTTTAAAGTTGTTATTTTTATGTATTAAAATAAACTAACTGTACCTATTTAAAACAAAAACTCATAACTAAATAAAACTTAAAATCTGGCGACAAAAAATTCCTCCGCATCGCTGTCTACTGGAAATGTGCCCAAACAACTGGCAGCATTGCCACGTTGTATGGCAATGCTTAACCTCTGACCGAGGAAAAAGCCAGCCCTTGGGTCATCCCGGGCCTGCGGACGGAGAGCAGTGGGTAGCTCGCCGTCCGATCAGCACCAGGCCCGTGAGTCCAGTCCAGTTCCACAAGCGCCTCAAAGAGATGAGTGTCAGCCACCACTGACGGGGCCCATCGTGGCCGGTGCCTGCGTGCCTTGGGGTAGCGGACAAATTCTGAAAATTAGTTACCGCACCCCTGGGCACTCAGGCAGGGAAGGAATAGGGGTGGGTTTTAGTCAGTAAGAGTCTGACACGCCCTCCCGCTTCACCCAGAGCGGGAAAAGTCATTGGATGAATTTCCACCCCACAAAAAAAGCCCTTGGATCACGCGAAGTGTCAACAAGGCGTTTAGATAGATCTTTAAATACTAAATGAGCACTTGGACCCTTGGGTTTAACCTTCAGGTTTCAATCCCAAACGGCTCGAAAATGTAGCTACCGACGAGGTTGCTATATTTCCGCCGTACTAATATTAAAATTTGTAAATATAAATAATATGTGTATAAAATAAAATAAAGGGTGTGATATATTATTAGGGGTCCTGAATTATTTGATCGTTTCTTATTTAACGATATCGAAATAATAATAACAAGGATCGGCTATTTGTCGTGCTTCAGTCCAAAACCGGAGTCGAAGGTCGGCAAAAATAGCGCGGAAAGCCGTAAAGAAAATTGCCAACTAAAGGATCGCGAGAATTATTGCTAGGGCGGGTTAGGAACCCGCACAGATCATTGGTTTTACGTCCAAATACTTTATATTTTATTATTTGTAATACACATTATTGGCATTGCGTGGTTCAATAAAAATCTATAGAAAAGACACGCTCATTGCCCCTTTCGCTTTATCGACTTTAAGTATTATGTGAAATCGGTTGTTAGGTTTAAAGCTAAGAGCCAATATGGCTTCAATTTGAGTATAAAAAATTTATAACCCAATCTGTCACACTTATCACAGATTTATTCGTCGTAACCTTCGATTTTATGATCACCAAGTAAATCTAAATCGAAAGTGCCGTTTAAATCTTCTTGTTGCTGTCCTATCGAGTAAGAGTATCGAATGAATAAATGTATACCACCAACACTTGATTATTCTACATCAATTTATTCTGAATGATCTGTTAGGTGCCACAGTTCGTCTATAACAAGATGGCCGTCAGAGAAAATAATTCGACACTGCCCGTTTCATGTTGGCCTTAGTCCTGAGTCGATTCAAGCAACAATGGAATGGTTCTCTATTCATACATAATTGAAACTCGGGAACTATGCCTGGACAGGGCAAGTGAGATTTTGATATTAGAGGTCTTCGGGTGAGCCAGTGCAGTCTCTTGGAAGTTCTTGTGTATTTCAACACAATAATGCAAGAATTTACCAAGATGAGATCATGTTTCCAGCTAGTAGGTACTAATTACAGCCTGTGTTTGTATAACTATACACATACCTACAGCTTCAGAATAAAGTACTTAATAAGAATTCGTAAGCCATATTATTTTATAACTTTTAGTATCCTCATCATCAATATAGTCCACAACAGATGTCTTGTATACCATACCACTGATCCCATACAGGTCTTTAGATACTTCCTTTCTTTAATGTTTTTGGGATTAGATACTAAAACAGATATCGCTTTGACCCAGTTTTTTTAATAAGTGTTTAAAACCAGTCGTACGTTGTGCCAGTCGCACGCTTAACTGTGTATGTATTTTTTTAGAATATTAGTTTTAACTTGAATTCATTAAAAATATACGAATAAGTAAGTATTCCAGACTAATACTTAATGAGAAACCTTGATATCATAATTTTATATTAAGTACTAAAAGTGAATACGAGCGCTAATCCCGCCGACAGACTGTAACGCAGTTTGGTGGGTATAAGTAAATGTGCAAAAGTGTTTGGTCCAAAATAAACGTTATTTTTTTCGACTCTTTATATTACTGTCAAAATAATATGCTACATTACTCTCCAGGTACAGTAGGGACGCTTAGATACCGGCGACAGGCAATGCAGACGCGATGTGCCGGTGTGGCCCGCCGTACATGAGTGGTGGAGGTATGTTATACATGATAAAGTAACTTACCAATATGCTGCATATCTCTCCAGGTAAGGTCTCTGTTGGCTTGCAAGGCTAGCGCGCAAATGCCAGCAGCGAGAGGCGCGGAAGCCGATGTGCCGGTGTGTCCCGCCGTGCAGGAGTGATGCAGATCTGTAGTTACGACCTGGACATAAAGAATGGGAGATTAGAGAAGTGTTCCATTATTTTAAAGTCTTTTCGGTGACTTTTGGTGAAGAGCACAAAATATTTGGCAGAATTCAATAAAAAATGTCGCACTATTGCTTAACCGAACCTCTGCACCTCTTCTCTTCATTGGGCGGCCTAAAGTCTACGCCCTACCACACTTTCTACCACATTGGAAGAAAATTGACAAAGCAAATAGCACTATGAATATTATTGAATTGCCAAAATGAAAGCCATTGATTGTGTGACAAATTAGCCTGCTACTTACAGATATATCAATTACGACGATTCCTATGACGTGGTAATAACAGCTTAATACACAAAAAAGTAATTTACCTTGAAAGGTAAGAAATTAAAATCTATTTTCATCGTTTCCACGAAAAGTTGATTACATAATGAAAAGGTTAATCAAATCCAATGATTGCTTTTCTTAATAAATTTGAATAGAAGATAGATGTTTTCTGGAGTTGTGAAGGAAAACCGAAACACCTAGTCACATCCTTACAAGTTAGAAACCTGACTAAAGACTGGTTTGAGATCTATTTTTATCCGAAACCTCGTTTACGACAAATAGAATCTCCTTACCGAAAAAATATCAAAATAAAGAATACCCTTATAAATAATAGCGTAACAATACAAGAGGAATTGAAGGAAAAAGGAGAAAGCAATCTCGCTGTATGTAGATTATACAGGTTGTTTTAAAATAACACGAACTTGAATACGTATTTTCTTGTTTCCACGCACAACTGTCCCGTTTTAACTTAGTCGAAATAAAATATTGCCCTCATACACTTTTTTGGGTATATTTTTTTCAGGTACGAAGTCTGTATGCAAAACATACGTCCTGTTTTTAAAACTACATGTTTTTAGATTGAACTGGCAAGAACAGAGGAATATTTAGCTAATAGGACAGTCATTTGATTCGAAAAAAGGGGTTACCTGGAAAGTTTGCCGAGAGTTTTGAGAATTGGTATTTTTATAGATTTTGATGTGCTCTTTCCGAATCTCAACTTTGCCAGTTGTCACTCGCGCTGCCATATTGGATAAATGGTGCATAATAGCAGTGTTTCGACAATATCTCCTTTCCTACATTTTACGATAAGACACAAAATTAAACTTGGGAAAATTTGCTACAGTTTAAGTTTTGACAATTTTTTTGTAAGATCAATAGTTTTGGCGTACGAGCGCCGCAGTATGTTTCAACATGTGTTTTGGTTAAAAAACTCATTTCCACACCACCTTGAGGAAGTGTGCACACGTGTTCTTCGTATATTTACGAAAAATATCAATTCTTTATTGCGTACTGTAATGTACATGTAGTGTGTGTGTGTATTTTCTACAGCTATGTGTTCAAGGTTACTAGAATGGTAACCGTAGCAGGTATAAGGGCCTGAGCCGCCTTTGTGTGGGACTCCCCTCGCTATACAGGGTGTAACGGAAAGGTGTGGTCATATTTTAAGAACTACCCATCGATATGAACAACTTTCTTCAAGAAATTCTGAAGAATTTCTCAATTTTTTTTTACCTCCCATACAAATATTGATCAGCCGGTGATAACTTTTTTTTATGGGAATTTTCTATTTTTTGTTAGAGAAAGTTGTTCATTTCCATGGGCAGAACCGGTTCTTAATTTTTTTTTGGACCACACCTTTCCGTTACACCCTGTATAACGTTGCAGGAATTTCTTCTATCTGGATATGAGGACCTAGCGTATCGGTTGAATAAGTACCCAACGGCTACCATTCGAACCCAATAGTTTATCTATTCGGAACAATTTCGTCTGACCCAAAAGTTTACACAACTTTGATTGAGTGGGCACGTCCCTTGTATTGTATAAAGGACGAACAAAACACTTCACATGCATGCGACGTAGAATTAACGAGACCAATCTTATAATTTACATTGAAATGACATAATTTTATTTACCTCGCGTCCTGTGCTAAAAGGGCGAGGGATGTTATGTAGGTATTCCGTGTAAAGCCGTGTAGGGACGAACGTAACTACCTTCAGGGTAAGTGGGATCGAGGGTCCAAATACGTAAAAAGGTAAAGCCCTCAGTCAAAAGATAATAATAGTGAGTTTCTTTTCGAAATCCGAGGGAGTGAATTTCGTGTTGCTAGAAATATTTTTACACTTTTCGGTGTAGTGTAATAATACTTAAGCTAGGCTTAAGAATACGAATCAACGAAAACTAAACACATTTAGCGTGACATGTGTAGTCATAACAGACTGAGATTATAAAAACATGCTGAAAATAGAAACCGTGTCATTGATCTTGGACATCCCAAGTTACATGTCAGTTTTAGAGATCAAACGAGAAGCTCAACGCTACTCCAACTTTATGACTTCTTATTTGGTAGAAATTAAATCTTGCGAACGAGAAATACTATTTCTGGGGCTAATTTAATTTTGTACGACAGAGCTATATGTGTAATAATCCAAGATCCCAGAACCGCCAGACATTAGTACAATCTCACACACAAAAGTGTCAGATTGAGTAGTGTTATATGTATTTTGAACTTACGCTTATCTGCTCAATTGGCTTATATGTTGATTATATTTGTAAAATTAAAGATGGTATTTGGCACCCTCCCAAATCATGGCAGACTGTCATTTTTGTTATTTAATTCCACATATTAAATAAGCCTTGGCTAACTAAAAACCTTGTGTTTTGGATCTCACTCGAGGTGGAAACCAGCTCTTACACTATTATAATTATTAATTAGGCGTTAAATTATTATTTAATTAATTATTGAACAATATTCTACAGGATGGAACGGAAAGGTGTGGTAATATTTTAAGTACTGCATCTGCCCACCGACATTTTCTTCAAGAAAACCTGAGGAAATTGTCAAATTTTTTTTTACCTCCCATACAAATCTTAATCTGCTGATGATAACTTTGTATGGAACGTTCAACTTTTTTTTTTGATTTTTTATTTTATCTTTGAGAAACTTGTTCATTTCCATGGGCAGAACCGGTTATTAAAATATGACCACACCTTTCCATTACACCCTGTACAAAACAAACAAAAATCAGCACTCAGACTTTAAGAAGAGTTAATAACGTTTATTACGTATCATCAAAGACATGTGAACATCAAAATTATGTGACATCCACTAACCCGCACTGGGCCCGCAAGGAGGATTACGGCCCACGCCCTCTCACAGAGAGAAGGCCTGTGCCCCAGCAGTGGGGACAATAATAGGTTGATGATGAACGTAACTTGCTGGAACCGGTAAATTGGCCGTCGTCGGCTCAAGCTAGCAGGTATGTGTACATTCAAAGAACATGCTAACACTACTCATACTCAATCTCTTGGGATTGAGTGGATTGAGTGGATTGGGATTGAGAAGTACAGAAGCTAGTTATTAATGTAACTAGCTTCTGTACTTCTCACAGAAGCTAGTTACTAATGTAACTAGCTTCTGTACTTCTCACGTTATAAATAAAATAAAAAACTAAACTTTCAACCCCCTATGGGTAAAATTTTGAAAAACCCATTCTTAGTTGATTGATGATGAAATTTGGAGCGTGTGTCGTCTCTTCAAAAACACACGCGCCAAATTTTCATGTCTCTAGGACGAGTGGTTTAGGCTGTGCGTTGATAATTATATCAGTCAGTCATTCGGGACTTCGAATTTTATATAAAGATTTCTGGCGGCTCTGGGATCTCGCTCAATAAGTTTTACTCTCTGGTGTATTTCCAGACTATAGTCCATTATCGAATGTGGCTAACTTATCTAATACATTTAGCCGAAACCAAAAAGTTATGTCCCTAGGCATCTATTCCTGTTACCGCTAGACGACAAAGCTGATTTTGACAAATGATGTTTCTCATCAATTTGTCTTAATGAAACGCCTGTCTTTCTGATATTAGTTAGTTCTAATAGTAGCGGGACGAGACTGGATTATCTATCTTACTCACAAAGGATTACTGCTTGGTCGAATATTCTAAGGAAACTCTCAAGATCTGTATTTACAAACAGCTTTTGAGATTACTTAAGAGTCTGAAGAGGCGGAAACAACTGCGAATCTTATTTACTTACATGCGATCGTTTCAGCACAAGGAAAAAAATCTTAAAAACTGTTCCTTTCTTCCCCTTTTCATTAAAACGCGGGCAAATTCCAATTCTTTTTTATATATATATATTTTAAACATTTTTCACATAAGGAATTTCTCCTGTATCGTGGGTGCGTATATAAAAACCCAGACACGGAACAACTATCTATATCATATTATAATTGGTGCGGGAATCGAACCCGCGACACACAGTGCAACAACCAATCGCTCAGCCACTGTGCCGACCGTGTCGTGAGGATAAAGTTTTCTTGTGACATTCCTTCCTGTCAACAGTCACGCTTGCACTAACTTTTTTTTTATTTTGTTTTAATTCATACCTCACACAATCCATACACAAAAAACTTTTTTACAAAAAAAAACAACCGACTTTCAAAAAAAAATACACTAAAAATTAAAAAATAACTTATTTCGGAAGTCGGTGTTTGTAATTTATTTCTTCGTTATTTGACACCGACTTCCGAAATAAAAGTTATTTTTTAATTTTTAGTGTATTTTTTTTTAAAGTCGGTTGTTTTTTTTGTAAAAAAGTTTTTTATTTTTCACTTTTTAGTTGTTATACCCCACAACTAAAAACCCCAATAACATGGAACGTGGAATTTAAACATTTGGAGTACACCAAAACGTCATCGAGGTAAACGTATTTTTCGTTTTTGTTCAGTTTCTCAAAAAGCGCTAAAGCAATTTCGATAAAATTTATATGGGACCACCTCGGGAGTATACTCTTTCGGATAAAAAAAGAATTTTGAAAATCGGTCCACAACTGACGGAGAAATCGGCGGACATACATAAAACATACATACAGTCGAACATAGAACCTCCTCCTTTTTCGAAAGTCGGTTAAAAATAAACAAGCTACGTAACGGAAAGTACTCATGATGACAAACATACCAGCCCAAAATTTAACTACCATCAAACGGGGTGAATAGGAACGCCGGGGTGAATAGAAACAATACTTTGAAGGGGTTTTTCACGTTATTCAGAAATTGTTTGTAGCATTTAAGTACTCCGATTTATTTATGAAATGCTATAAAAACTAAATCGATGCTTTACTAGAAACCAATATTAGGTTATCATAGTAAAAATCCTAATCAAATTTGGTTTATATTCACCCCTTCGTTCCTATTCACCCCGTTCGTAGGTATCCATCCTACCATTTACCATCAGGGAGTTCCAGTCCCTACATCCCGACGCCATCATCAGATCAGCTCGATAAACTGGAATATTAATATGTTATATTGAATAATGAAATTAATACATGTGACGACCTTATGTTGGCAACCTTATGGTGAAGACTGGCACGTTGGAAGTTTGGAACTTTCTAGAAACTCTTGAAACGCCAATTGAGAATTTAGAATTAAGAAGATTTTAGTTTTATAGGTAGACTTGACCTAGCCCGCACGAAGAGGGCACATGTATTAATTTCATTATTCAATATAACATATTAATATTCCAGTTTTCTTTCTTTTATAACACATCACACATAAGCAGTCACTCTTATACACCACCCTCTCGCACCGCGAGCGAGTAAACAAACCCCCAGGAACCTAAAAGGAATCTCCAGGGACCAGCACCAAGAGAAGCTGCTCCAGGTCCCTACAGTATCATAATATTCCATTGTCACTGGACTTAGGTATGCCAAATTTCAGCTCAGTCGAAAGCCAACGAGTGGTCGAAAAATGGTTTGCACATTTTGAAGCGGACAACATTCATACGAACATTGCAATTTTTGAAGTGAAAACTTCTGTAGGCGCTTTGGGCATTTATGCTCAAGTGTTAACTTCTGTCGGCACTCCCAGAGTGTCACTGATTTTTTTATTATTTACTAGCTGACCAGGCAAACGTTGTTCTACGATTAAAAATGAGGAGTGGGGGTAAGAGTGTGATAATCCCATACCTACCAAATATACAAACAAAACATTAAAATCGGTCGAGCCGTTTCGGAGGAGTGCAACCACAAACAACGTGACGCGAGATTTTAATAATAATAATAATATTCCACCACTATCACACAACGCCATCTAGTCCCAAGCTAAGCAGAGCTTGTGTTATGGGTACTAGACAACTGATAAACATACTTATATATTTCTAAATACATACATATTATAGATAAATTACACCCAGACACAGAACAAATGATCGTGCTCATTACACAAACATTTGTCCTGGGTGGGAATCGAACCCACGACCTCCGGCATAGCAGTCAGGGTCACTAACCACTAGACCAACAGGCCAGTCAACAATACACTCTAGGCTTGTATTTGACCACTATCTCACCTGATGGTAAGCGATGATGTGGTCGAAGTTGGAGCACGCTTGCTTAAAAGTAACCTACTATTCACTCTTAAGGCCCCACTACTGGCCATGTGGCGCCCTCATTGAATAAAAAATCGTAGCATAGCATAGAAAATAAATATTTAAGTATCCGAGTCCCGTTTGTTACTAAAAGGATAAAGTATTTTTACGTTGTTAAAACAGGTCTCAAAAGTACCAAAAACGACTGTTTCTGACACTTTTGCCAACTACTTTGGATACGAAACAATCTGAGACCTCTTTTAACAACGTAAAAATACTTTATCCTCTTTGTAACAAACATGACGTTGGATTCTTTAATATTTATTTTATATGCTATGCTACGATTTTTTATTCAATGAGGGTGCCACTTGGCCGGTAGTAGACCCTTAAGGCGCAATTATACGACTTCTATTGATTTTTAATTGAACATTACGTCTAAACGACTAGTCTTATTTCTTTGAAAAAAATATATGTTACTTTAAGGTTACTTTAGACAATTTTCTTCGTAATTTGATATGAGAATATTTGAAATTATATTTTTATTACATAGTGTAATTAATTTGTAAAGTTATGTCTAATGCGGATAAAAAATTGAGAATCACGCTAAAACTATAAAGGGTTTTTTTATGAAGCCTTCATTATTTTAAAGATCATTTAATTATTTATATTTTAGTATACGTGTTTTAATATAATACCTGTTGTTTTATGTATAATAAATTAATAATTCGTCTAATTTCGGATGGGCGAGTCCTATTACTGGGTGGACATACGACGCGTTACGTGAGCTCAGCACGGAACACGCAAGCTAACCACTCAAGGTTGTTAGGTTGTTAGGTTGTTGGGTGTTTGTGGTTGGCATTTAATAGCGCCTTAACAAGACTCCCAGGTTGTAGCTATCAAGAAAAACAAACTCTGGCAGGGGATTCCACTCCTTAGCTGTACGCACAATGAAAATGTTCCCAAAACGTTTTAAATATAGAAGCTTAAAATAATAAAAGATACCTTACCTGTTTCTCATTGATAGCCCCGCTGCTGTAAGTTGCTGCCAAAGTAGAACTGCACATTTCCGAGTACCAAGGCACCTCTCCTCTCTCAGTCGCCGAAGATATTGATAGCGTCCATATTGAATTGGTATAACCATCGCAGTTGCAGTTATCATGCTCCCGTCCTCCATTTCCCGAGGCCCATACGAAAATGGAACCTTTGCCGTTACGACCCTGCGACGGAAATAGAACCATTAGTCTAGTCAGATGAGATACTTTTTTTTTTAACGTGGCTATGTACAGTTGGGGAAATGTATTTTTGAGTTGCTGAATAACAGATTCGCACGCTACGCTTAGGCCTAATAAAGAAGATGACTTAAAAAAATATTTAGTCCGTCAGTTAAATTACCAAAAATTGAAATTAACTTTGAATTGACATGACGTCACACCTAAGTCCAAAATGTACCACTTGTTACCTAGAAGTGACCTAACAAGTTCCCACTCCTGAACTTTGATGCACTTTATCTTTGTAAGCTTCATTGGTTTTGTAAACCAAAAATACGTGTCCAATTTTTTTTCATAATTTAACATACTTACTGAATAAAAACTATGTACACAAGAATTATTTTTATTTAAGAATTTATGTACACACAGAGACAAGCTAATAAATAAACAACATAATAAATATGAGCACACAGGTACTGCTTATTTCTAAAGAAATTTCTGCCAGCAGACCTGCGAAAGGAGAAGTGAAAAAGAAATGTGGACAATAGTGTGTATAAAACAGAAAAAAGAGTATGAGATGTCTTAAACTAAGGAATTAAATAAACCTACACATATAATGTTAATATTAATATATATTCACATCATCTTTATTTTTGGAACGAAAATTATCGCAAAATTAATGTGTATTAGTTGAATGAATTTTCAATTGCCAATCCCATCACTTGACTTATGTTTAATAATCAATGACGCGTCGATAATATAATTGACTAGCTTCTGCCAGCGGCTTGGCCCGCATAGTAAAAAGTAGTCTATGTTTTAATCCATGTTATAATCTATCTGTGTGCAAAATTTCATTGAAATCCCTTCAGCCATTTTTGCGTGATTGAAACACAAACTTACAAAAATACAAACTCTCGCGTTTAGGTATAATATTAGTAGGAGTTCCAAAGGAAGAGGAGCTCGTGGCTAAAGTAATAACAGCCGCACGGGTCGATCCATCAGGTTAAGCTACGCTTGCCGGGGTTGGTCCATGGGTGGGTGATCATCTTTACATACCAAGACTCCTCCGTGCCTCGGTAAGCACGGTTAAGCCGTTGGTCCCGGCTGTCAATCGTGGATCTTTGACAGTCGTTACGGGTCGTCAGAAGCCAGAAAGTCTGACAACCAGTCTTACCAAGGGGTATCGTATTACCCAGTAACTGGGTTGTGGAGGTCAGATAGGCAGTCGCTCCATGTAAAATACTGGTATTCAGCTGCATCCGGTTAGACTGGAAGCCGACCCCAAGATAGTAGGGCAAAGGCTAGGCAGATAATATAATAATTAGTAGGATTTCCAAAAATCGGGTGTTAGCCTTGTTATAGCCATACATACAAAGGGCCTTATTTATATAAAAATAACCATATGATTAGTATAAACACTGATTAGCAGGTTCTTATTTCAAGATTTTCTACACAAAAAAGGTAGATCTGGGTGGTAGAGTGCTGACTAATCATTTAAAGGAGGTTTTGTCCTATCGTAACAAGAATGTTACGTAAAAGCCATACAAAAATGGTAATTGCTCAGCGAAATGCTGTGGCTTCGGAGGGACCGTAATTCAACAGCGCTGATTTTATGTAACGACCAAGAGTGGCATGGTGACGTCATGGTGTTTCACTGCGAGACTATAACTAAACTGTAACAATATGGTAAGTACTTATATAAAGTTTATGTAAATATGAGAAATAAATATATGATGCTCAATCATTGCACGCCTCTCGATTCGGGCCACCACCACTATATCAGGCTTATTAGCTATAATAGTCTTGTCAGTGATGATGGACCGATCCCAGTACCAATGTGATATGACCATTATCGAGAACTGGATACGGCACTTCCGATTCTACAAGAGACTATTTCAGAGCAAGTTGCTGATGAATAATCCTGGCTACAAGGTTGTGCCTATGCAAGTACTCTCCGTTAGCTAGACGAGAACAACCAGAGACAATGTGGCGAATTGATTCTCCCGGACGGTGACATGCCCGACAGATGTCAACCGTGCCGTCCTTCACAATAAATCTCCGGTAGTTTATCGTCATAATAACTTATTTATTATTTTATTATACTTGTGTGTTATTTGACCACGAAAAAATATGTGTATGTGTTCATGTATAAAATATGTTTGTGTAAATAAAATAAAAATTAATATGCCAACTTAAAAAAAACTAACGTAACATTTAATTGAAATAGTTAAGCAATAATGCTCAAAACTAACTATAAATAATTACAAACGTTTAATTAATCCTATACAATTTTAGGTACTGGTTACAGAGTCCAGAAATAGATTTTTTATAATGGTCAATACACGCTATTCCATGAACCATAGGGTGGCGGCCATTTACGTTACGACATGGCGTCGTTAGTTCCAACTAACTAAACGCAGTTGCCTCTGCCAATTCATTTACTGTAAGGTTATCAGAGATATGAGATAATTCTTCTTCTTCGCCTTTGACCTCTCCTGTTCCCATTATTTGGGGTCGGGTCTTCTCACTTTTCTGCGCCAGGATATTCTTGCCTCGGTTATCGGCTCTGATATTTGGGCTAACTTAAGGTCTCTCTCGTTTGGACCAGAGGTACGAGCATGTTAATTTAAGTTTAGAATCCACTAATCAGTGTAACAAAGCATATGGTAAGTATTTTTTTATAAATAAGGCTGAAAGAATCACAGCTAGGAGTGTTTAAATTTAATTGATAGTTGATTTACTGATCAATCCATTTCTCTTACTGTACCTTCATTTCTTTTACTGTTATACACTCGTTTCTATGAAAAAATGGGCACTGCGAGAAGTATCAATGTAGTAATATTTCTCAGTGTATTTCAAACTCGTTTCTTCGAGGAAATAGGGCATTTGGGGAAACGTGACTCATGTCTGGCGCTAGAGGTAGATTTATCATATTTGTATTAGTTCGTGTCCGAGTTAATAGGTGCCGCTACGTGCCGCTTTTGGCAAAGCATTTCTCTTGTGAGATCTAAGACAGCTGTGATAGATTAAGAGTAACAAACGGTCAATTTGTTGTCTTATGTGATAAATATACCTGATCGTATTGAGCAAGTTATAGCTTTGCTTTCAAATTACAAATACAGAGCTAAATAGAATAAACTTTACGGTACACCAAAAAAGTTACACAGCTCTATACAAGAACTTAAATCTATGGGTACAAACTCGTACCTTTGGATGAACTGAAAGAACTAAAAATAAAAAACTGACAAAGTGCGTATCGGATTTCGCACATTAAGGGTTCCGTACCAAATATTGGTATTTGTTAGTAAAGTAAACGTTATAATAAACATTATCATCAAATTTCAAGTTCAAGGGTCAATGGGAAGTTAAAAAATTTTTCGAAACAAAATTTTATGACAGACGACCGACAGATAGACAGACAGACGGACACGTGAGTGACAACAATAGGGCTCCGTTTGGAACCTTCGGGTACGGAACCCTAAAAAGGGGTCATTCGTTTAGATAGACAGACCACTAGCTTTGGCCCTTTGTAGATAAAATTATTTTTTGTAAATGTAAACAGAATTGCTATACAATATTTTTAAAAGAAATTAAACTGTGTTTTCTATGAATAAACATTGACAAATTACCGACGTGTTACTAAATACACCAGAACATAAACAAACGAGCTAAATGAATTCATTACGCTTTTCCGATGAATTTCACATCCACAAAGGGCTTCTCATGTTAAAAATTCTATTCACATTATTTTATATAAAACAAAATATTTTTGTTAGGAATACAAAAGATATATGCGGAAAATGTACGGGCGTTTTTATCCCCATGGGTCGTCAGCATCGGCTGCCAGGATAGACTATTTTTTCGATACAATATTCGGTGGAAATAAATCATAGAGCAATTTTTGATTCCAATCACTAGGTCCGTATTTATCTGAACACGCTTGAATGATTGGTTTGACGTACTGCGGCACGTAAATGAACATCCATTTTTTTTTTTAAATCGTGGCTTTATGAAGCTGAAACGTCACGGGCGTGGAAAACGACGTACGAACGACGAACGTATTGCGCCATCAGATGATCATATTCAAATGTCATACCATTTGCTACTGCCTTGGCACACGCCTGCTCGATGGTTTTATTACAGAATCGAACCATATATTAATTCAACCCATCGAGCGAGAATTCCACATCTACATTGGAACATTTACTACGCTCAATCAAACTATCAAAAGTTTCAATTAAAAGTTTTCAGAAATAAAACCGTGTTGCGGCTGAAGTCTGGCGTCACAGTGTGTTAAAATAAAACAGCAGAACGGAGTAAGAGACACTGAAAATCTAAGTGTTCTTTTATCCAGTTCACTGGGCCCACATTTTGTTATGAGAACTTAGAAATCTTTTGTAATTGAAGAGCAGACTAATCGAATCGAAATAATATGAGAAAATAAATACAAGAGGTGATTTTTAATTAATTGCCTGTCTTTCAGGGGTTGAATTACTTACTTATAGGGATATTTCTTTATATGGGCTAATTCTCGTATTTTAAGGGACATTCGCAATCGCAACGCAATCTGTCAGAAACATGTCTAGTTTCCTTACATTTTGACAACTTAACATTGATTAAAATGATTTTAAGCGCGAGAACTGGCAAAAAGGATGAGAAAAAAAACTGCTATTCCCTACGTTATTAGGGTTCCGTACCCAAAGGGTCCAAACGGAGCCCTACTGCTGTCACTCACATGTCCGTCTGTCCATCTGTCTGTCGGTCCGTCTGTCCGTCGTCTGTCACACAGGTTTTACAGCCAAACGGTTGGAGTTAAAATCTTCAAATTTTCACAGTTTAACCATCTTGTTGACCCAAAGCCATACAAATTGTCAAAAATTGGTATAGAACCCTAAATGTGAGAAGTACGACAAGCTTTAGGCCGGTTTTTATAAAATAATGAAATATAACTCTGACTAGCTTCTGCCAGTGGCTTTGCCAATACTATGTGCAATTCCAGACTATAATCTATATCTCTGCCAAATTTCATCCAAATCCGTCCATCTATCCAAACTTTCACATTTATAAATTAGTGTCAGTTACCGGTGAAACCGACACAATAGAAAGTCTATTGTTCAAATCACACCGGTGTGATTTCGGGACCTGCGAGGTAGGAAGTAAGATTAATGAGTATGAATAACTTTTAAAGTGGCATTTGTGCCACTGTTAAACACAAGGTAATTTTGTTTCTTACTTTTAGTGGGTTTTATGACTAATGTCTTATAACCCCCTAAAAGTAAGAAAAAATAAGAAAAAGAAAAATTGTCTATTCTGCACAAACAAAACGCACACTAGAGAATAATTTGACTAAAAATAATATAACATACAACGAAGCCAAAAGCCTCGTATTCAACCAATGAAAGTATTTTACCATGATTTTTATTAATAGAGATATTGGATGTTGAGACGTATCTCATTAACAAGTAATTAGCAGCTGGGCCTGTGATTGGCAGCTAAGTCATTGACACCGGTCACGTCGCGGACTGTACGATTGTACTGATTCGCTGGATCAATACTGTTCAGGTATTAAATGCGTGTGGGTGATTTGGTGCGGAGCATTGGTTTTTGTTTATTGGTATGCCCTGCTCTAATTAAAACTAATAGAACTGAGTCAGACTTTGTGACACAACGCAATTTATTTCTTTCGAGGATACGAACTATAGCCACACAATTAAACTCCGAATTCTGATATTAAATCTGTTTTAGTAAACTTAGAAAGCTCTGACCTGACACCCATAACACAAGTTTAATCTTAGCTTGGGTGTCTGAGTTGTATAACTATGTGTTAATTTACCACATTTGTGTTTTGTCAAAACACGTAGCAATTGCAAAGCTGGAAATACAGATTTTAATATTATTACTATTTACTTGTGAAAAAGAACTATGATGGTGAAGAAAAAACTAGGGCAGGTCATTGTAGAACACCGACAGTCGTTACGGGTAGTCAAAACCTGAAACTCTGGTAACCCTCTGTCTTAACATGGTATATAGTCTTACCCAGTAACTGGGTGTGATAGTCAGATTGGTAAGCACTCCATGTAAAATATTGGAATTAAGTTGCGTCCGGACTGGAAGCCGACTCAAACATAGATGAGAAAGAACTGGACAGATGATGGAAAAGTATGAACTGTAACATATTTTTATAGTCACACAAAAGGTCAATGGCCACTTTTGTATGGACTCCGTACCCAGTGCCGTATCAAGTTTTAACATATGCCATTGGAAAGTTCATAGTAATAACTTAATTTCATTCACCGGCACCAACAGTCAGATAAATGTAGGGTAAGTAATTTTGAGTAATTTTATTTTAGTAGGATATCATCAATGTTGCAGAATATTCCAAACACCTAACTTCGATATTTTTATTCCTTTCCCTGCACATGTCTAATTGTTGGCGCCGTACGATAAAATGAAGCTATAACTACTAAAGTTCTGACCGGGGTTGCGATATAAAGAAGCGTACAGCTGTAGCTACACGTCGTCATTTTGCCTACTTGAGCTCAAAATTATATAACAGAATCAATACAATTTTGAGTATCTACTCTGTTACCAGCAATGAATGCAAGAAAAAACTCGACTTATGGTTAAAATAGCTTTTCTACGATGCAACCGAAAAGCTTGTGAAAATTTAACACACGACATAACATTCAAAACACTTTCATACATTCACTCTCTCTCTCACTCAACACTAGGTACTCACACACACGGCACTTGTAGTGTTATAATATTTATTATTTCTTCAATTATTATTGTTAAAATGACTTATTACTTATTGCATTAGTCTGGAACAATCATTCCTCTCATAAGGAGTCGGGCGTTGGTGGCTGCGCCACAGTTTTTAACTTTTGCAGCTACCATCATTTTGTTTTTCTTTTTTATCTGTCTGTATTTGTTGTTTTGTTCCTAATAAACGATTACCTAATAACTATGATCTTTCAAATGACATAAGCCACAACTTGATACAGCTCTGGGTCCAAAACGCCCATTCTCCTTTAACTACTTGAGATTAAATAAAAAGCAAGTAATGTGTGTATTTTATACGCACAAAAGTCCCATTCTCTCTCATTCGCTATTCTCGTACCATTCACCACGATACTACGCACTCAAAAGTTTAAATAAAAGTCACATAAAAACTTGCGACGCAGGTGTATTAGGCGAAAAAGCAAAGTTTTTTTTTGCCGACTACATTACACGTTCTATTTAAATTCGAAACCCGAAAAAAACCGCAGAAGGTAATAAAAAAACGTTGGCAAGAAAACTTTTTAAACGCACTTCGTTTTATATAAACAACAACCTTTGAGCTGTTTGGGGTTGAAAAAGGAAAACAACTTTATGTAAATTGTATACTCTGTGAACATTTGACCATATAGTGTGAGAAATTGAGTGAGAGTGAGTGAGAGAGAAAATAATTGTATCATTACAGAAATTGCTTTAGCAGTGTCGCTTGCCTGCTCGGGTACCCTTCAGTAACTTAGTTACAAAATCGAGGTGGATAACAAAAGGATTGAAAATAAACCTTAAAACTGTCTAAATAAGTGCCAATGTCACGTGTCAGTTGAAAATTGACGAATTAAAGTTCAGGATTTAACAGAGCCGGTGTTGAGACGTTTCATTAAGACTGTACACCATTTTGCCTTCCACAAGCTATAATGCCGTTATCTGACAAAATCACATTTTGAGTTACGCACAAAAAGTAGCATTGAATTACATATAAATCAGGGAAACTGAACTGTGATTTCATTAGATTATCCAGGAGTCTATTGATAGTAGAAAAATACTGCTTAAACAGACATTAAAAGAAGTTTTGAAGGATTATCGTGGCATCGAAAAAAAAAACCCAGAAAAGAGTAGTTTCGAAAAAAAAACTATTAGGTTCGTCAGTTAGATTACCAAGAAATATTGGACTCGTAAATATTTATCTTTTGTCACGTCGACAAAAAATAAAAACGATACAGTGCGTTGAAATTTCACATGACGTCACGCCTTGGTACACTTTTTATCACGACGGGACAAGCCCCCACTCTTGAACTTTGATTCGTTTTATCTTTGTATTTTTTATTGGTTTGGTAAAGTTAAAAATACTTGTCCGATAATTTTTTGATAATATAACTTAGGGACTAAATAGAATAATTATTTTTGTACCCAGGGAACATCCCTAATGTCAGTTAACAGCACTTTAGCTAAAGGACGGCAACATTGTAGATAGGTACAGACGCGCAGAAAATGTTGTGTGAATCTGAAATGTTATTTATCCAGTAATTTCGTTTATACGTCCTGAGATATGCCTGAGATTCAGTACTACGTGATGACAGGTATATTCACGAAGGAGTTCTTACATATTATGTAAATCAAGTTTTGCTGGAGATGTGTTGTTGTACTTTCGTTCACTTCACTTCAAGAAAACGAATATGATTTATGTAAGGAAAATGGAATACTACTCTTGATGTAGGTACTCGTACATCGTTTCACGATTTCAGCCAAATAGCTTTGAAGTTTTTGAAGTAAAAAAATCTTTAGCCACGTTGAGCGGTTTTTGGTAGGGGTTCGCGTCACCGACATGCTCGTGACGTGTTGCGACAGACTCTTTTTCGATAGGTAAAATCGTGTGAGTTCGCAACATCGACATGCTGTTGTAGTAAATAGACTACGTAAAAAGTTTAATTTGTTAAATTGTGTTTTAAAGAATCATAATTTAAAATTTTCACTTCTGTCGGCAGTTCCCATGTTTTTTTAGGTAAATTACGTGAACATGATTATTCAATTATTGCAGCCTAAAATAAATAACTACCCTACCATTTCAACAAGCGTTTTATATTAAACTTTTCTGTTATTACCAAGCGTCTGTCTTATTTATAGAACTTATTCTTGGTAGGTACTGGAATAATTTCCAAAATCAACATCAAGTATATGTAATGCCTTGGAAGTTGGGTAGGCCTTTGGTGTGGGATGCAACATGTGTCGACACCTATGCGCCATCCCATCTTCTTAGCACGGCAGGCTGTGCTGGGGCGGCTGCTGCAGGTGCAGAAAACCTCAAACGGCGCAAATATAACAACCTTATTGGGAGTTACATGTTTGAGCCGTTTGGGGTTGAAACACTAGGGCCATGGGGTCCGAGTGCTCATCGAGTTTTCCGGCATATCAGCAAGCTGTTAGTCGACTCTTCACGTGACCAGAGGGCTGGGCTTTTCTTTGGCCAACGAATCAGCATTGCTATTCAACGTGGCAATGCTGCTAGCGTTCTGGGCACTTTTTCCATTGACAGCGATGTGGATGAATTTTTTGATGCCCAGTGAGTTGTTTTTTCATACGCATTTGTACATGTTAGGTATTATTGTTAGTTTGTATAATTATATATCTTTTAAGTTATTTCTATTGTATTACATTATTTTAAATATGCTAATAAACACAATGGTTACCAGTATATGAACATATTTATATCAAATATTTTCTTAGAACTTAATAATTAAAATAAAACCTTTTGTCTTTCGTTTATTTTAATTAACGTTGACAGCCAAGTCTGTAGTCCTATCAAAGGAAATTAAAATCATAATTAAAAACATCAAAGCATTTACGTTTAATACCTACTTTTGATCTGACCCTGTTTAAAAATAATTGGAAACAGGCCCAGTATAATATTTAATTTTATAAACTGCTGAAAATTGTAATAACAAAATTTTATTATTACTTTTATGTAGACAAAAAGTAAAGATTTTTAGAGATCTACACATTATTTTTTCTTAAAAAAATAAGGCAAAGATAAATGTAGATATGGTGACGTCCATGGAGATTGTATGAGATCCAGACCTTTTTAGCAGACAAGTTGGATGAGGGTAGATATTTGTATCCTATTTCTAAAGGATGATGTAAACTTAGAATCGTTCCAATGTAGGAACACTTATTTGTTTTGTTTGGAAGTCATTAAAAATAATAAAGCATATTCAATGTGGCGTTCCTGTGTTTCTGTTATTACACTCCACAACGTAAGAAGACTCTTAGAAGTACCTGCACCACTGACCTACACTCTACAGAACCCACCGTCCTAACAGTATCAACTTAGCAATAATAATGCCAATTGAAGTGGATACTACTCGTACATACTAGGTTATAGAATTCGATGGTCAATCACTACTCAAACACGCCTGTGGTCTTTGAGTCCGACACGTTTCCGTGGCTTTGATGTGAGCACGCTTGCCGTTAATGTCAGTTAGGCAGTACTACTGAGATGTGCTTTTAGTGCCTGCTAACTCTAAATGGCAATAATACACGCTCTAGACAAATTAGGTTCATTTTGATTGAAGGCGCAGAATAACACTTCTATAATCAGGCTGGACCTCAGGGGGTCACAAATATTTAAGGGGTCTATGATAGTGAACATAAAATGGGAAGTGACGTCATAGCTGAACGCTGAAGTTCATCACAGCGGGGACTACCCAAAAAAGAGAAAATCGCTGAATCAAATTGGAACTGGTCTAAATTGAAAGAAATAAGTTTAAACATATAATACCTAGTACTATATTATTAAAGTTGTAATTTCAACACTGTTTGAGATCATATAACATCGACTAGTAGCAATAAAAATACTGCTTCCAAACTGTTTACTCTCTGGTCTTAGCCTCAAGCTACGTTGTTGAAGCTCGCTGGCTATCGACATGCTTTGCCAAAAGTATTTATTCTATTTGAGGATGTTTGTTCCCAGTAGGATAATACTGACTTTATTGGTATAGAGCTCTTTGAGAACGTTTGGACCGAAGTCCTACCACCATACTTAAATCTACTACTAAGCTGCATTCTGTGACCCGCTTTGAAAGGTACGGTGGCCAATGTACACACAGGCACGTCAGACAGCTTTGTAGGATGCAAGTGTATCTACCTATTTGGTATTGCAAATGTCTATATGATTATCATGATCACATAGACCAAGATTCGGACTTGGTTATGCTAAGTAATGAAAGCGTTACATACGAATATGAATCTTGAATGTTTAACGGTAAAGTTTAAATTTGTATGTAACGCTAATTTTACTTACCAAAGTCAATCTTTTACTAACTGCTAGATCGTTTGTCCTTTATTAAGGGTCAGCCTTCCTTGTCCCCCTTTTCCGCCGAACGCGATTTTATGTAGTGTCATCGTCAAGTTGAGTTTCTTCAAAAGTCAAAGTAGGATCTATAAATCTTGCTCTCTAAAGGTCTTTTTTATCAAATCCATAAATTTAAAGCGTAAGGCCCTACTACCGGCCAAATGACGCCCTCATTGAATAAAAAATCGTAGCATAGCATAGAAAATAAATATTAAAGAATCCAACGTCACGTTTGTTGGATTCAAATTTGTTGTAGGCAAAAAAAGTACCAAAAACGGCCGTTTTTGACACTTTTGCTTACTACTTTGGATACGAAACATTTTGAGTCCTGTTTTAATAGCGTAAAAATACTTTATCCTCTTTGTAACAAACGTGACGTAGGATTCTTAAATATTTATCCTCTATCACGATGTTCTATTCAATGAGGGCGCCACTTGGCCGGCATTAGGGCCTTAAGTCGCGGGTGTTTTTGAAAAAGACACGGCCCTGGCACATGCAACTGAAGGGACACGGGTGGGTCAGTAAGTCTGACACGCCTTCCCGCTCCATCCAGAGCGAGAGAAGTTATTTGCTCATTTCCAACCCCATAAAAAAGCCTCTGTCCTTACCTTAGTAACACCTTCAATAAACGCCCTAGTGGCGAGTTCCCCTGGTCCATCAACAGTCTTCCCGTCATCATCAGGGCCCCACGAGGCGCTGTAAATGTCCACATGCTGCGGGTTCAGGCTCAAGGAGCGGGCTTCCACTGCATCTGTGACGTCACCGTCCAGCATGCGTACTCCTGAGGAAAGATGGCCCTAATTAGTAAAGAATAGGATTATATAAATACACGTAGAATTGATTTGAGATTTATTTAGAACTAGCACTTCGCCTACGACTTCGTACGCGTGGATTTCAAAAAGGTACAGCCTCAAAAAAACGTGGCTTTCTATTGGTACAAGAATTTTCAAAATCGGTTCAGTAGATCCAGAGATTACCCCCTTTTCTTTTTTATTTGTTTTTTTTTTGTGGGGTGGGAAATCATCCAATGACTTTTCCCGCTCTGGGTGGAGCGGGAGGGCGTGTCAGACTCTTACTGACTAAAACCCACCCTTGTTCCTCCCTGCCCTGAATGCCCAGGGGCAAGGTAACTCTTTCGAATTTATCCTGAACCCTCAGGCAGGCATCGGCCATGACGGGCCCCGTCCTGTTTGCTGAAAACTCTTTGAGGCGCGCGTGGAACACTACTTACTTAATTTTTAATTTTTGACGTTGTTTAACGATTTTGACTATTTTTTGTTATTTTTTATTTTCCGACCTAAATTCTAATC
>OX589601.1:11298856-11485064 GCA_951329385.1 Polia nebulosa | reverse complement strand
AGACCGCACGCGAGGTAATGTACTGCTACCTGTAAAGATTGTTACATTGATACCAGATTAACAGCAGCGTGGATAGGAAATACAAGCTATTTGCATAATATCATAGAATATTGGTGAAATCCGCGTAACGAGTAACTAAGAGATTTTGTATTATTATTTTATTTTATTAAATTCATTGTTTGTTTTAAATTTGACTATGTGATGATTGTGTATTTTGTATGCCTCAATGGCGGGACAAACCTGATTGTTTTAAAGTACATCTTATAAACCTGTGATATACAATGAAATAAGAGTTTACAAATTTTTTTAAAATATTGTGTAGTGGTTAATACTTTTACGTTGTAGAAAGGATATTTTACAAGCCGAGCCCGCCCATTGTGCACGCATACTACGTTATGATGTACTTCGACATAAATGCCGTCTCAACTGTATCTCAATTTAAAAATGTAAAAGTAAATTGAAAAAATAAAATAAAGAATAGAGTATAATTTCTCTCCTCATAAGATAACAATAATCTTTATACATAGTTTGGGAGCTTATAATGAAGGTGGAATAGAATAGGATATCTTACTGCCAGCAGACGTGGAGTTGAGCAAGTTGCGTCCGGCTCGCTGTGCGCCTGCTTTCCGGAACAACGCTGCACCCACAACTGCAATGCGAAGTTTGTTCCACAAAAGCTGTGCTCCACTACAAAGAAAAATACATTTGTAGTAAAATTATTGTTCCAATCCGTACAGTACTATCTACGATAATCTCTCTAATCGCAATCTTGTTATATATAATATAGTACAGTGTACAACGTAGGAGCAGTGGTGGCCCAGTGGTATTGGCCGCGACTTACAAGTTGTAGGTCGTGAGTTCAAACCCAGACAGGCGCTTTACTTTGTGTAAATTATTTCATCACCACTGCTCTCAAAACGGTGAAGGAAAACATCGTGAGGAAACCGGCATGTCCTAGAACCAAAAATTCGAAGACATGTGACATCCATCAATCCGCATTGGGCACGCGTGATGGATTATGGCCCACACCCTCTCACAGAGAGTGTGAGAGGGTGTGGCCCAGTGCCCCAGCAGTAGGGAATTTAATAAAAAAAAGCTGATGATGGTACAACGTTTGATTGATTTTTAACTGAAAGCAGTCATTCATTCATCCAGGAATGCGTGGTCGTGGCTTTCCAACTCGTACAAATCCTAAGAAAAAGAAGGCACAAAGCTTCTGTGCTTCTAGGCGGACTTGGCAAGGTATAACGGACTGTATGGGAGTCTTAAGTGCGGACAATGAAGTCACTACATACCACGACAGTCATGGATGCGGGGTTATAGAGTTCATCATCATCATCACTTTAGCCGAAAGACTTCCACTGCTGGACATAGACCTCCACAAAGTGTCGCCACAACTCGCGGTCCTGTGCGTCTCGCATCCATCGCTACCCGCGACCCTCACCAGGTCATCGGTCCACCTTGTGAGAGGCCTTACAATCCTGTGTGTTCCATACGCGGTCGCAACTCCAGAATCATCTGTTCTGTGAGCAATTTGCCCTGCCCACCACCACTTAAGTTTGGCGATTCTTCGGGCTAACCTTGATTATCCTGCAGAAATCTTAATTTATTTAGGTTCTTGTTATTAAAATTATTTTCACAAGAAACATAAAATCCACAATACCTCGGCATATCCTGCGGCCACGTGGCTTCGAGTACGCATCGGTTGTAATAACCATACGTCAGAGCGTTAGGTTGTAGCCCAGCGCGTTTCATTAGAAACAGTAGTTGTACCGCTAATACTGGCAGGGAGTGGTTGCCGCATAACTGCATCATTACTCTGTAGCAAACCTGAGAAGGAGAAGATCGATACTGGATTGATTGGGCGCCGCAGAGGAGTGAGTTGGAGAAGAAAAGAAGATTTGATATTTAGGC
This sequence comes from Polia nebulosa, assembly GCA_951329385.1. Lineage (NCBI taxonomy): Eukaryota > Metazoa > Arthropoda > Insecta > Lepidoptera > Noctuidae > Polia > Polia nebulosa. The sequence goes on along the minus strand of OX589601.1, from coordinate 11,483,150 downwards.
CCATTAGATGGTATATAACAAGAACTAAGTAATATTCCATCTGGTTAGCATATCATATCATTGATGCCATAAGTAACAAGAAGGAGGATGTCTGAGAAATTGTAAAAGAACCTCCGTAGTAGACAATATAATAAACTAACGACGATCGACGGTATAACGTGGAAAGTCCTTGACAATATAATATGATCTTCAAATGTCTCTTCTTCTTTATCTAACATTCGTCTTCTCCTAACGTCACCCTTCCTGGGTTAGGTAATGCAACCATAGAAAGTAAAGCGGCCCCGAAACGTTCAATTGCGATTGTCAATTTTATGTAATTTTCAATTGCGATTGATCGTTTACGAGTACAATTGATAGGATTGTCAATCGCAGTTACGTGATTGAAAGCAATTGATGAAAAATTTGATTGATGCTCATTGACGAGCCATTGAAGCTGCTAATATTGTTCGTTTAACTGAGTCATTGACAATCGTTTCTGTCATTTGCGCGTCTGACAGCAGTGAAAACAAACATTGCGGATACCCCACGTAATATCGAGGACCGGGAATTTATAACGCGATCGTCCAGATTTAGCGCAAACAATTGACAATTGCAATTGAAGTGCATCAATGGGACCTTCAATTGCAATTGTCAATAACGCAGCACATTGACAATCTCAATTGAACGTGTCGGGGCCGCTTAATACCAATAATGGATCAGTTTAGTCTGTAGAATACAATGGTGCGGATTCTGTTTTGTACGAACTAAACTTAATTTAAGCTATTCCTATATTTTTCTCTATAATAAAACAAGAAAGAGACAGACGTAAATTAGAGCTGTCAATATTTGGTTGAACTAATATTTCCATACAAATTAAAGGTACACGTAAAAACATGTCGATTAAAAACACGGTGATGCGCAAGGCGTAAACTAGTTTGACATCTCTAACTTAGTTAATAGCTATAGCCGTCCTTTTCTCGCACTGCCTTTTAGTAAAAGACAGCGATTCTCTAATTTTAGTTTAGTTATTGAATAAGAGAATCGGCACCAATATCACATCATTCATAGGACAAAAAAACTTACCTCATCACAAGGAACTTTTAATTTAGTAGCTCGTTCTAACAACTCGTACGCAGCTCTCAACGTCGCATGTTCCTTTCCTCGGTTCAGCATCATCCGGCAGGGTAGTGATAAGAAGTACAGTGAATAGCAGGCGCCTAACAAACACTTGGCCCAGGCCTCCGCTGATAAACTCGCCTTGCGGGCTAGTCTGGAAAGAAATATGTAAATTAGGATACTACTTAGGTACCTACTCGAAAGGCTGGTCAACTTAAATAGGAGTGGGCTGGACATGTCTGCCGCATGCCGAGAGAGCGGTGGGCCCGGAGAACTCAAGTACAGAGTATATTAATTTAATTAAAGTTGCGTTAGAGAACATGAATGCGTCGTATTTTAGTTTTAAAAATTATTCCGTCCAAATGTTGCCAATCACGTCGTGAACACTCCAGGAGTGTTTACGACGCGACGGGCAACATTTGTCCATCTAATTCCGTGTAACGCGTTGGAGAAGTGACATTCAAGACACAAGGTTGTATTAGGACAATCGGTTACGTCTTGTCAATATCAACATCAACATCAAAAAATCTCAAAAAAAAAAAAAAATCTCTTATTCTAGTATACTTATTGCATTTATGTAAAGCTGTTGGTTTTCCATGTGATAAATAAATAAATAAAATAAGCCTTTATTGCTGTTTTACAGATTACAATTTAGTAAACTTATTACTGACGATCAGTTAATCCCTACAACAGCTTGTCCTTCGAAAAAGGCCTCCTCCAAAGACTTCCACCTATCTCTATATATTTTGGTATTTGTTGTATTCATAGAAAGTCCTGCTTTTATGCTTTGATCTGCTAGTTGTTGTAGCATTTGCTCTAGTTTTTTTGGACATTGTGAGAACAGAATTAAATCGTCTGCGAAACGTAAGTGATTTAGGTTTTCACCGTTTATGTTGAGTCCATTTTTATTCCAATCTTGGTTTCTAAATATCATCTCCAAGGTCGCTGAGAATAATTTGGGGGAAATTGTGTCCCCCAACATCAACATCATCACCATTTTAATGTCCTCACTGCTGGGGCACAGGCCTCCTCTCTGTGAGAGTGTCAATATGCTTCAGCTAAACTTTCTCCTATACAGGGTGTAAAAAGGCACATCACATAGCCGTCAACTATGCATACTATACATCTAACAAAGTATATTTGCGCAAAAAATATTGCTGGGAAACGACTTTTATTTTTAGGTATGAAAAAAAAAATTGCACGCTATGTAACGCGAACCCAGGCAAATAGAGTTAAACCCCGCCCCTTCGCTCTAAGCCACGTAGGTACTTGTGGGATACGTTTGATATTCATTGTTTTTGTAACTACAAATGCGCAATTTCGACAAAAAAAAAAAAAGGTAATATTTGTTTGGAAAATTTTTTAGTAATAACACTGAATTCAGCAGCTGCAGCTCAGCCTTTTAATGTCCCCACTGCTGGGGCACAGGCCTCCTCTTCGTGAGAGGGTGTGGGCCGTAATCCACCACGCGGGCCCAATGCGGATTGGTGAATGTCACATGTCTTCGAATTTTTGGTTCTAGAACATGCCGGTTTCCTCACGATGTTTTCTTTCACCGTTTTGAGAGAGCAGTGGTGATGAAATAATTTACACAAAGTAAAGCGCCTGCCTGGGTTTGAACTCACGACCCACAACTTGTAAGTCGCGGCCAATACCACTGGGTCAACACTGAATTCATTTTCGTAAAAAAGTAAAAAAAAAAATTGCAACTTTTACCTTCAATATCTGCAGAACCAGTGGATTCCCAGGTATAGTCTAGTGGAAAAGAATTATCCAAATAATGGGTAGAATATGTGGCTTTCGGTTTCGGAAACTGTCTTTTTACACCCGATATAATGGTCGATTAAATTTAAGTGCCATGCCCATAAAACAGTTGGTGTTCGTTGGTACCTCTGTGCTGCTGCTATCTCGTGCTTGGTCCGGCGGGCCATGGGCTCTGCGTCATTCAGCGACTCGGCAGAGTGCAGTGCAGCCGGCGGTAGTGCGTGCAAGGCCGCCGCGCGAGCTCGTCCTCCGCACCACGCTATCACCTTCTCGTCCAGGTTGAAGCGCTCGTACTTGTAGGTTGCCTCTGGAATAACGTAGAACAGTTGAAACAACACTAGTTACAGACAGACCACTCTGCAGAGCCTGCATGTAGGAGAACGAGACCGCAGCTCATCTGCTACGAAGCTGCCCAGTGGTCGCTGGATACAGCGCAAAATTCTTCGGAAACTCAAGTAACCTCCGTGAGATAGTCGGTAGCCGGTCGGCAGTCTGCTGCCCTTCCTTGAGGAGCTGGGATGGATTGAATGACATACCTATCCCACCTCATTATCTTTCTTCTGCCCTTATCCCAATTTATTTGGGGTCGGCGCAACATGTCTTTATCTTCCATACTCCTCTATTAGCCGTCATCTCTGTAATCACCCCCTTTTTACCCATATCCTCTTTCACACAGTCCAACCATGGTTTCTTTGGCCTTCCTCTACTCTTATAGCCATCCACATCCATACACAAGACTTTCCTCACGACATTTTCTTCATTCCTCCGCATCACATGCCCATACCACGACAACTGATTTCCACACAACTTTTCAGTTAGCGGTGCCACTTAAGACCCTACTAACGGTCCAGTGGCGCCCTTATTGAATAAAAAATCGTAGCACAGCACAGAAAATAAACATTAAAAAATCCAACTTCACGTTTGTTACAAAGAGGATAAAGCATTTTTACGTTGTTAAAAAAGGTCTCAGAATGTTTCGTATCCAAAGTAGTAGGCAAAAGTATCAAAAACAGCCGTTTTTGACACTTTTGCCTACTACTTCGGATACGAAACATTCTGAGACCTTTTTTAATATATAGTTTTATGTGTAATAAATAAATAATGCGTCTAATTTCAGAAGCGCTCCTTGATGAGGGAGTCCTATTACTGGGTGGATGTACGACACGTTACGTGAGCTCAGCACAGAACACGCAAGCTAACCACTCAAGGTCATTGGCAGTTAATAACGCCTTCCAACGAAATATAATAAAACATTTTGAAAGACTAGATCGGCAAGGAACAGTAGAGATCAAATCATATTAGTAATTCACTACAGACCACTACCCAAAGACCAAGTCAATAATGTATGCCATACAATGACATACATCAGTGTTTAATAGACTACTTAAGTAAGTCTTTAAACCAACTTTAACTCAAAATAAAAACAACAAAAAAAACTTCTCGAATCTTACCCGGGTCAGGTGGATCAGGCGGCAATACAAAAGCGGTCCTCTCGGAAACATTACTGGTGTCCATCCCCAACAGCTGTTCGTCCCCGGCGGCCACCCTCTCTATGCACTCGTCGAAGAACGTCAGCCCCTGGTCGGGTTCGTACACGAATGATCTCTCTTCTATGAAACGGGTGAACATTTGTGTGCGCATCATTAGGCCGTAGAAGCGCTGGTGTGTCTGTGAAAAGATGATGTAATTATTTTAGCTAGAGAGACTTTCACGTAGGTAGTATTTTACTTCCAATATCTTTTGACCGTACATTCCGTGATTTTGTCAAGCACGATTGTTTAATTTGCTGCTGCAATTCGTTGACCAAAGCAACAGTTATTAATTAAAAAAAATATACAAGCTGGCTGCTTCAAATCTTGAGACACAATCAAGGCTGCCATTGTCATAAAACGTAAGAATTTAATCGTGACTATTGAGTAGGTAATAGATTTCATAAAATTTTACACTCAATCTGGTGCTGTCTCGGTCCCACGTTTTATGACCGTACCTGCCACGAATTTTGAAACTCAGTAAAATAATAATAATCTTTATTGCATGAATATGAGAGAACCATACAGCGCAACTTAATAATTAACACAAAAAAGCTTTTTTACAAAAAAAAATACACTAAAAATTAAAAAATAACTTTAATTTCGGAAGTCGGTGTTTGTATTTTATTTCTTCGTTATTTGACACCGACTTCCGAAATTAAAGTTATTTTTTAATTTTTAGTGTATTTTCTTTTTTGGAAGTCGGTTGTTTTTTTGTAAAAAAGTTTTTTATTTTTCACTTTTTCGTTGTTATATCCCAGAACTAAAAACCCCAATAACATGGTACGTGGAATTTAAACATACTCGCAATTGGAGAAAATAAAAACGTCATCTAGATATACGTATTTTTCGTTTTTGTTCAGTTTCTCAAAAAGCGCTGAAGTAATTTCGATAAAATTTATATGGGACCACTTCGGGAGTATATTCTTTCGGATAAAAAAAGAATTGAAAATCGGTCTACAACTGACGGAGAAATCGGCGGACATACATCATACAGTCGAACAGAGAACAGAGAGAAAGGAGGAGGTCCTTTTTTGAAAGTCGGTTAAAAATGGACATGAAACACATTCAAGTTTTATAATATAGCCTTGACTTCAACTTTGCTCTCATTATACCAACAACTAATCAAGCATCACCATACCTTATCCCTAGACCTCATAAAGGCATCCATATGGAACAGCGCATGTGGGTCCGTGGTACCAACAGTGGGCGCCTTCGTAATAGGTATGAGATAGTTTCTATATCCTTGTAGTGTCACCGCCATGAAACGCAGGAACGCTTCTTGGATTTTAAGCTCAAGAGCTTGCTGAAAAGTAAAGCATGTTAAATTATTTATAGCATTTGCTCGTTGAACAACAAAATAACTGGTCATATTTTTCATTGGTGTACAATAAGTCCTTAAGGTCACGGGGTCTCATCTCGAACAAAGAAAATTTAGTTCAAATAAATCTCAATAGATGGCGTAATATGCATCGATTCCTTATTGAATTTTAAGTAATATTAATATTTTGAAAATGAATATGGTAAAAACAGTATTTTCTTATTTAATAAACTTCCCTAAGCATAAAATTGTGGAATAATGGGCTTGTAATTCAAATTTAGACGATTATTGGAACTAATCCTTAGACATCTATATTTCTTGTACCAATAGATGGCGCTGTTTGAAGTTTTAGAGTTTATCCATTCGCCTCTTTAAAATTTGACTAGTGACACATTTTGATACAGTAAATCTGCTATGAAGTGCCAAAAATACTATAAAATAATTCCTCAATGTGTGAGAAAATATTGGTAAGGCTTTAATTAAATTCATTCAGCTTGCAAGCCGTCGCTGTTAACACCATCTAGCGAGGTGTAGAGGACGGGCCCGAACGAAGAACAAAAGTTACTTGTGCCAGACGAAAACCCGTAGTTACGGCGGTACCGTTTCTTTGTATGGGATGAGGCATCTGTACACTAGTATTATATTATCTGTGATATGGTTTAGTGAGAATTTCGGCAGGTTGTAGCGACATCTATGTCGCCACATGCGAACTAAACACTTAAATCCTGCATCACGCAAGAAGAGTTCTCCGCGCGATTAGAACATATACAACAGCCCACCCACAACTATCGGGCAGTTGCCCGGACCAACACAACACCCATCTGGTCGGCGGATCCTTCCTTTTCAATGAAGGTTTGCTGGACTTTACACCCTGTCCCGCATACCTCTATTCATTAAAGAGTACCCTCAAAACTTGTTAGGTTGAAATGCTTTCAGTATGGATGTTTACTGGGATAAAAATAATAATTCTATTTAGTCAAGAAATTAGATTATCAAAAAATATTGGACGCGTATTTTTTGCTTTATCAAACCAATAAAAAATGACAAAGATAAAACGCATCAAAGTTCAAGAGTGCCTTGTTACGTCACTAAACGGTACAAAGTGTATCGAGGTGTGACGTCACGCGAAATTTCAACGCACTGTATCGTGCTAATTTTTGGTTTACGTGACGAGTGTTCAATATTTTTTGGTAATCTAACTGGACTAATTAGATTTTTTTAGTAACAAGGTAGGCTCATTAGATGAAATAAATACATTACCTCCTTTTTCCTCTTTTGGAAATCTCTGTCTAAACTTGTCGTTGCTTCTCCATTGTATTTAGCTTCACTTGCATGATGAACTGGTGAAGCTAAAATGACAAATAAATTAATCAAAACAACGATATACTTCGATGCAAAGTTAATGACGTGTGTGAAGTTCTGGTTTCGCTGCGCAGTACCCCTCAACCCTGCTGTCATATGAATTTGCTACTGCGCAGCGACCCGCGGAGTGTTCCGATCAGCCATAAACTTTACACGTACAGGTAGCATACCTGTACGTGTACACTATGTCTGTTTTCCAGGAATAAAATTGTGCTCGATCTACTAACCTGGTCTAATATTGCCATAAAGTTGGTCTAGCGTCTGTCTTAGTGCTCTCGCTTGCCGCTTTGGTAATAATTTGAGAGATATATGCCTTTGTGATTCACAAATCTGAAAGAATACAACATTTTATGACAATTTTAAGGAATGAACACATACGGCAATGCATGTAATGCAAATGTATCAATACTTACTGTAATATTATTAGTGTCTAAATCAACACAAGTCACATCTGGTGGGGGTTCATAGAGATCGAAAAACCTCGAGTCAACTCCTATTAAATATGGTAACGGAGCATGTAATACTTCTGCTAAACCTGAAACGTTCACAAAAGATTATTTTGAACCCTAATGAAGAGGAAATAAAGTTTATTATACACATGTATCGTGACGTTGTTTTGACTTACCTAATGGACACAACGGTATGTACGGACACTGCCATTTGAACGGAAATAGAAGACTTGAGACTGCCTCCGAAACTGCTGTTAAAGTATCGGGCCTGTAAAAATATACATACAGTAAGATAGAATATTCTAACACTGGACTAGTCAATGAAGATTGTGGCTTCAGAGGGTTGCAGTGTTTGAGAACAGTGAGGTAGGTTACATATAACGTAAAATATTCAGGTTTTTTAATATTAATAATGCTTGGACACAGGCCTCCTCTCTGTGAGGGTGTGGGTTGTAATCCACCACGCGGGCCCAATGCGGGTTGGTGGATATCACATGTCTTCAAAGTTTTGGTTCGGAGGGCATGCCGGTTTCCTCACGATGTTTTTCTTCACCGTTTTGAGACTGCTCTCAAAGGTGGTGGTGATGAAATAATTTACACAAAGTAAAGCGCCTGCCTGAGTTCGAGCCCATGCCCTACAACTTGTAAGTAGCAGCCGTTACCACTGAGTCACTAAGGGCCGATTTCACCAATTCTAAACGCGTTTAATGATGTGAACGCGCTAATCCTGGATCGAATTGAAAATTTATTTTTTGTGTTGAATAGTCCATTTATCGAGGAAGGCTATAGGCGATATAACATCACGCTGCGACCAACAGGAGCGAAGCATCAATGTGGCAAAAACGGGAAAAAGACTTCCTTTTGAGAGCTTCTGTTGCGTGCGCTGCGTAAACGGTGAAAGTTACGCAAAAATTATATATGACGGAATTGTTCTCCTTTTAAAGTTCTAAAAAAAAGTCCGCATCAGTATATGTCTATCTTTTATGGTTAATCTTTTTTATGTTTTTTTTTTCTTACGCTAAGTTTAGTTTAGTAAAACTTAGTTTATAGAGCGAATGGTGAAATCGGCCATAAGAGAGGTGGATTAACCCCTAATTTACAACGAAAATAAAAGGGCATAAAAAGTATTTGAGTGAGCGATATAAGAATAAAATATATAAGAATTGTTAGAACGACTCAAGATGCTCAATAGAAAAGAAAAGATTCTCATAAACTTAAAACAACACGACCTCATTTTTGTATAATTTTTTTTCGGGAAAACATGGCATGTTTCTTCATCATAGAATTCATAATTAATTCCCACCTGAGCGAGTGTATAAGTACTTTCTGTTCGGTGATAGCCAGCGCCAGTACTAGCAGACAGTTATCAGGTCCCAAGTTGAGGAGTAGCTGTCTGAAGCTAGCCCCACTGCGCACGAGTGGCTGGTCATCACGACGAGTCACTATCACTCGGTCGTGTTGATTTGTTGGCGATAACTGGCGGGAAATAAAATATAGTCTTAGATTGTAGGTATATTTTACGCAAAAATAAAGATATAGTACCCGGTTGTATAAAGGTTGTTCCAAAACTTTTTCGGAATTGACCATAAATTTCTACAAGAAAGTACGCAACGAAGGAGCCTGGAACTCACGACACAGAGAATCCTAGAGTTTGTAATGTTATTTCTTAAACAATCAATTATTCTTATTCTTAATTCCGAAAAATTTTTGGACTTCCCATAGGAATTTTGGGTCAATTTTTTTTTGGGATTTTAAATACTACGACTTTTTTGATGCAAGTTGTTTATTTCTCTGGGCAGAAGTTGTAGCTATCTAAAATATGATCGCGCATTTCCGTTACACCCTGTATATGACACCGACCCATCTGGACACACATGTGACAAAGAGATTTTCACATAGATAAGAATGACACAGACGACGCTCTTCGAAACTGCGGCCCATCACAAATATCGGTCCTTCGAGCCGGATCAGAGGAGTGAAAGAATTGCTACACAAAATAGCATAATAGGGAATATGCACGCCATTTTTTTATTTGCTAATTAGAACAATATGAATACTTATTAATTATAGTAAACCACTAGGAATTAATTTTTAAAATATCTACATCTGAACCGAAGTCATAAAGCTTTGATAAATAGAAAGAGAAGTCCGACGTAGTATCTGATGTCTAAGGCCGTGACACCCATACAGCTGCTAGTAAATAGCATTTTCGAGAGGCACAGATATTATTTATTTATTTATTATTTTATTTATCTAAGTAACAATAATATATTGGTGTTGATTCCGTTGTGCACAAACTAAACTTAATTTAGGCTATTGCTATCTTTTTCTCTCTAATAAAACAAGAAAGAGGCGGCCGTAAATTAGTTGTCAAATTTAGTTTGAACTAATATTTCCATACAAATTAAGGGTACACGTAAAAACATGTCGTCTAAAAACACGGCGAAGCGCAAGGCGTAAACTAGTTTCATCGATATAGCCGTCCTTTTCTCGCACTGCCTTTTAGTAAAAGATAGCAATTCTCTAATTTTAGTTTAGTTATTGAACAAGAGAATCCGCACCATTATATGTTTAAAATTGTTATATCTCGCTTGATTTTCTATCAATTTTGATTCTGTTTTTACTGTTATTCCATATTTGTATTTACGAGTATAAACCGGTTAGATAAGAAATATTTTTTAAGCATATTCTCTATTTAGTAGAACACATTGGCTCTATATCACAGCTACATACTGTACGCCATTTGAAGGGGTTGGTGGACTAACTTACTTGTAAAAGTATTCTTGGTTCCGGGAAGGGCACTTCTTCTATTAAATGAGTTATATATCTTTCTATTGGTATGTTTAAAGGTTCTTGACTCCATGACATTTCCTGTAAGAATAATATCTAGTTAAATATAACAGTAAATCATTTACAGCGCATATCTCGACATCTGCCCAGGGCTCATGGGTTGCCTAGGGGTAGCGGATAAATTCGTAACAGAGTTACTGCTCCCCTGGGCACTCAAGCAGGGAAGGAACAGGGCTGGGTTTAGTCAGTAAGAGTATAAAACGCCCTCCTGCTCCACCCAGAGCGGAAGAAGTCATAGGATGGTTTCCCACCCCCAAAAAAAAATGTCTCTACATGCGCCGGCAGTGAGTGAACGAGGGACACCTGAGCGCGGGACGGTGGGCGCCCAAGAGATCACCACACGAAGCCAGTCAGCAGTTGTTCACCTCACCCCAAGGCTGCGCTTACGCATTTTACTTAATTTCATACGGTTGCTCTCTCGATCTACTTCATTTTTATTCACATTACATATTATTATCTTGTTATACAATCCACTCGCGCTTTATTTAATCCAAAAAGACCTATTCGTGATCAGCGCATAGCAGAGCTTCGACAGCCATAAGTGTTTGGAAATTACATCTGAGGAGCTATCAGTCTATCACGCTGCAGTTGCAAATATAATTTTTAACCAAGATAAATTAGTCATTAGTCATTGAGACAATTTCTCAAATCCTGATAGATTTATGAGTCATGAGCTACTGCAAATAATGTGAACAAACTTTGCTGCATCATCATCCCGACTTAGCTTAGGTATAGTATTCGTCAAACTTAATGACGTGTGTGAAGTTAGCTGCGAGTGCAACTGCGCGCAGGTACAGTAAATTCGACAATAATTTAGGCCATGTGGAAGTTGTGTGAATATTTTAGGGGTGTATGGTACCTACTTATTTGTCAGTTTGGACTATACCTCAACTACGTATTGTCTTCCAGTCTAACCGAATAGAGTTAAATATCAGTAGAGGGACCAAAAAACTGTGCTCATACTTACGAGTATATACAGCAGCCATTTCTCAAACGTGTCGCTGAAAGGCCATCGAGACAATAAACAGATGCTTTTGATCGCGTACACCGAATGCGTACTATGCGATGTTCCTTCCCGCCATCCTAGTTGTTCCATCTGGTATTCTGTCAGCTGCGAGTAGGGATAACTCTCGTAGAACGTTACTGCTGAGCCATATACCTGGGAAATAGGGAAATAGTTTAGAGTTAAAAGAGGTCAATCATGTGGGTTTCTCAGATAGAAACGATTTTCAGTGGTTATGCGTAGTCTTTTCAAAGACCATGGTCTACCTATTATTTTGAGCCGCATGCCCATCACCTATGCCTAGGGGCAGCGGATAAATTCGTAACAGAGTTACCGCTCCCCTGGGCACTCAGGCAGGGAAAGAACAGGGGTGGGTTTTAGTCAGTAAGTCTGACACGCCCTCCCACTCCACCCAGAGCAGGAGATGTCATTGGATGATTTCCCACCACAAAAAAAAAAAAAAATTGCCTATCACCTGAAGATCTAGTGACTGCGGCCACAACTGGTATTACCGTAGCTGAAAACCCCATTAATTTTAGTAAAAATAACTATATTTTTCATCAATACGCTAAGAGAGAAAGGAGGTTCTATCAACCAATGCTTGTCAGTGTAGCAAAATAAAAATCTTCAAAATTGAGTGAAAAAATAACACCATTGGCGATTCTGATCTTGCAAAGCCTCCACTTTTCGACACAGATTGATATGAATTAACAGTTATAAAAAAACATATACAGAGGAAACTCAATTATCCGGACCTCGGTTATACGAATCCGCTATTATTCGAATTGCCAACCGCAAAAAAATATCTTTTAAAGATAAATACGCGGCCGACATTGGTTTTGCGTTCTAGTTAACATGTAAAACACAATTCGAATTTCTTCTAACATTCATTTATTCGGATAATTACGATTATCCGAATAACTTACTACAACAATTATTAATCCGGTTAATCGATTCTCAGAGAAAAAAAAAAATTTGACACACAGACTTATCAAGTACAGTTAATTTAGAGACGCGAGAAGCCGATTTTCAAGGTAATCATAGATAAAATAAAATAAAAAATAGCAACAGGTTCTTAAAATACAAACGTGATATTTTTATCAGTTAATGAGTCACTGCATAATATACATATAAATAAGATTCCGATCAGTCTGGCAGGAAATACTGCATTAAAGCACAGATGTCCATAAGTTGTTTTTTTCGTGTCATTGTACTCTCAAATATTAAAACGTTTTTATTGAAACGATTTTTTGTAAGTTTCTTAAGTTCAAAACATTCCGTTGTGTGCTATTGACTTTGAGTGTTTTTTATAAATCTGACAAGACTATTTTATTTTAGTTCTAGTCGTGTTATTTCTAAGTATTGCTTTTTTAGTTTAGGTTGATAAGGATAACATTAATGCTCGTTTACTTAACTTAGCGTACTGTTGGATTTTCAACACTCTGTTGGACACCGAGAGTTGAAAATGCAACCGGAACATAACATTTAAGCAGTCTATTTAGGTAACATCCAGGAGTTTCAACCTTAAATCGCTGTTGATAACAAGAAGTGATACAATGCATACATTCATTCTTATAGTTAGGGAATCTTGATTCGTAAGTAAATATAATTATCTGCTGAGTTACGACTTACGAATGTTTGGATAAGCAGTGGTCGAGGGTAACCAAGCTTCACTGTTACTTTTTTATTCAATTTCGAAGGTCAGATTATAATCACGATTTTTTTACGACTACGCATATTCTTTAAGTGATGTTTCAATTATTCGTTTGTGTATGACGTCTTTAAGTGTGTTTTAATTTCTGAACAGACACTACCTGGCTTAAATCCACGTTTCTTGTTTGATTTCGAGTTTTACAATATCCTGTACGGAGCCTAAAGAATTACATAGTAGTTCTTCTTAGCATGTCGATGACGAATTTCGTTTTTAAACATAATTTTTGGCCCAGTTTTCAGCCACGGCAACAGCATTCGCTTAGGTGCTCACATGTACAGGTGACAGGCTCAAGATGAAAGATGGGCCGTGGTCTGCGGATTTTATAGTTCAGACTTTGAAATAGTAACACATACCTTATAAGTAGCATCCGCAACAGTCAATACGAAGGTAGAGAAGACGGGTTTAGGCATCGCCGCGTTGTTAGGCCATAGTTCTAAGGTCGCACCCATCGGTAAACAAAAGAGCGGCACCGATGTGGGAAACAATAAGTTACGTCGTTCTATCGTTGGATACCTGAGGGAGAAAAGAGGCTCATGATTATAAATGGTCGCTGGGCCGCAAAATAATGGGTTATATAGAAAAACTGCGAACTTTCAAAGTTGTGTACATAGATCGCTCATATAAATAATATGTTGTAAGCAGATTAGTCATGCTTATTATAAATCTCAAAGAGGTTTAATTTTCTTCAAGTTTTAGATTAAAAAGAAGGAAAAGAATATTTTTCGCGTTTTTTTTTTCCGACCGAACTGTCATTATAAACAATTTATTGAATTGGTCACAATATTCAGTGTCAGTCAGATGTTAGACTACTTGCAAAAAGGTGCAATAGCGGACTTAATTAATTGGGCATATTACCAGTTAACTAAGCGTGTTGAAAAGATAACACGGCAGGTGCATAAATACAAAAAAAAAAAGTTTTTAAACTAATCATCTGTATGAGTGATGATTGGGCTTATATTATGGTCGCTTGCCTGGGTTTGAACGTACGACCAACAACTTGTAAGTCGCAGTCGTTACCACTGAGCCACCACTGCTCCATTGTCAGTGAAGGACTGAATAATGTAAACACTGGGTTTAGTCCCCCGCACACCATATCAACTCAGCAGGTGTATTCGCTAACTCAGTTGACATCAATTTGATAGGCACTATGCAGTACATAGCTCAGTGGACATCGGTCATAATAGCAATGTAGGTACGGCAAAGTGCCTATCAAATTGAAGTCAACTGAGTTAGCGAATACGCGTGCTGGTCGTGCAGCATTCTGATGAAACTACACTGCAACTCATACATATCGGTGACCATCGGGTTTTGGATAAGTTGAAATTCTTGATTTGTAATGTTTTAAATTGAATTGAATTTCAGTTTAGAAATTATTTTAATTTTATTGTGTTTAATCTATTGTAGCTTTATTTATCTTAATGTGTTTTATTCATTACTTTTTTTATATTGCAATGTTAATTTGATATTATATTTATTCAAATGTTAGACGTCAGATTTAGTATTCCAAGGCAGCAATATTATTACGGTGAGCGCTATGTACGCCTTAATTGTCAGTGATTAAGATTGTTCCCGATATGTGTAATGTATGTATGTGATGCTGTATTTTATTTAAATAAATAAATCCTGCTACGTTCTCAATGTGAACTTTTGGAAACCTGTATAATCGTGTTAACTAGGATACAAAAAGTAAAAGCTTTATTACCGTTTTCGTTTTCAGCACAATACATCATTGTTTACAGTACGAACTTTCTTTCCCATGTCCTCGTGCTATACCTACCTTATTAAATGTAAGATGCTTTTGCATATAAGAAAATCGCTATTAACCATCTTTTAAAATCAAGGCCAGATCTAATGGATTAAAAAAAAAAAACCAGCCAAGTGCGAGTCGGACTCGCGCACGAAGGGTTCCGTATTATCTATAAAAACGGCAAACAAAACACGTTTGTTGTATGGCTCCCATACAACAAACGTGTTTTTTATATCTTAAACATTTATTTTATTCTGTTTTTTAGTATTTGTTGTTATGGCGGCAACAGAAATACATGATCTGTGAAAATTTCAACTGTCTAACTATGGTACGGTTCATGAGATACAGCCTGGTGACAGACGGACGGACAGACAGTGGAGTCTTAGCAATAGGGTCCCATTTTACCCTTTGGGAACAGAACCCTAAAAATCAGCCAAGTTCGTGTCGGATTTCGCACATTTAGGTTTCCGAACCAAATATTGGTATTTGTTATTAGTAAAATATACGTAATAATAAACATTCTCACCAAATTGCAAATTCATAGGTCAGTGGTAAGTTAAAAAAATCTCCGAAACAAAATTTTGTGACAGACGACGAACAAACGGACAGACGGACAAATGAGTGACAGCAATAGGGCTCCGTTTAGACCCTTCTGGTACGGAACCCTAACCAGATACTGATCACTTCACTGATAAAATCTGATTATGTCATCATTGCCATCTGTTGACATTATGTTTTTAAATATGTACTACTCAACTTAATATGAAATGAGTAATAAAATCTTATATACATATAAAATACTAGCTTCCGCCAGCGGCTCCGCCCACGTTGAATTAGCACGTCCCCCATTATAAATTACAAGCGACCCGTCCCAGCTCTGCACGGTTACAAATTAGGCCAGGGTCCTCCGGGGCGAAACTCTGCTGCCGTGACACCTCGCGGCTCGGCGGACGGAGCTCCGGCAGGATCTCATGGCGACAAGGAGACAGCGACTATCGCAACCCAGCGCTGGGTACGCCACCATTGCGGCGGCAGTGCCCCTCTTTGAGGAGTGGCTGGAGAGGCGTCACGGCGTCCTCACCTTCTGCCTGACGCAGGTCCTCACCGGACACGGTTGTTTCGGGAGGTTCCTGCATCAAATCAGGCGGGTGGAAACGGCCGGGTGTTACCACTGCGGATCGCCCAGAGGATACGGTGGAGGTCTGCCCCGCTTGGGCGGAGCACCGCCGTGTCCTCGTGGATGCGATAGGTGGCGGCGACCTCTCGCGCCCGGCCCTGGTTCAGGCCATGGTACGGAGCGGGAGGGAATGGGAAGCAGTCTCCGCCTTCTGCGAAGCAGTAATGCTCGCGAAGGCTTAGGCGGGACGCGTGAGGGAAGCTCAACGGAGTGCCCCTCACGGCCCCGGCCGCTACCACCGCAGAACCTCTCTTGCGGTGGTAGCGGCCTCTACTGGGCGTACACGGCGTAGGACGTCGCGAGACGATCTCCGGCCACCGTAGACTCGGGCCTGCGGACGGCGAGCAGTGGGTAGCTCGCCGTCCGGTCAGCACCAGGCCCGTGAGTCGACGGCGCGTAGTGTTCCACGCGCGCCTCAGAGATTAGTGTCAGCCACCACTGAAGGGACCCATCGTGGCCGGTGCCTGCATGCCTAGGGGTAGCGGATAAATTCTGAAAATGAGTTACCGCATCCCTGGGCACTCAGTCAGGGAAGGAACAGGGGTGGGTTTTAGTCAGTAAGAGTCTGACACGCCTTCCCGCTCCACCCAGAGCGGAAGAAGTCATTGGATGATTACCCCCCCCCCCTCCCCAAACAAAACCTTCCTCATGAATCACTCTGTATATTGGCGAAACCCGCATTTAAATCCGTTCAGTAGTTTTTGAGTTTACCGCTAACAGACAGACAGACCGAAAAGACGGGGGACTTTCTTTATTATTTTATTATTTAGTGATAGCTTATGTGCTATTCCAAAATATAATCTATCTCTGTGCCAAATTTCATCCAGATCCGTTCAGCCGTTCTGGCGTGATTGAGTAACAAACATCTATTCATCCATTCAACCAAACTGTAACAAATTATTAGGATATATTTTTGCTCTGTACCTAGCACTAGCATTTATTTTATTTATTAGCTTTTATTTTATCCCTTACATTTAGATTTTGTGTTGTGGTGTACTTATTTATTTATTTGTTAGTGAACTTAAATAAGGTTAATATTGTTAGGTATAAGGGCCGCCTTTTGCGGTGAAAGCCTCCTCCAAACCGTTCCAGATGGCTCTGTCCTTTGTCCATCTGGGCCATAAGGTTCCGGTTATCTGTATGATGTCCTCTCACTCCATCTTTTAGAAGGTCTACCCTTCCTTCTTTTTTTTAATATTGGATACCAATTTGAAATAGTTTGTGACCATCTTTCATCCATAGCTCTCTGAGCACTAGCATAATCAGCCTATAAGTAATGTGCCCACTGCTAGGTTACAGGCATCTTCTCTATGAGAGGGTGTGGGCCGTTATCTACCACGCGAGTCCAATGAGTTGGTGGAACTGGTGGAAGTCACATGTCTTTGAAGTTTTGGTTCTAGGCCAGGACATGCCGGTTTCCTCACGATATTTTCCTTAACCCTTGTAAGATCTAACGGCCTATAATATGTCACAAGCTTTTTTTAGGTTCCGTACCCAATGGGTATAACAGGACCCTATTACTAAGAATCCGCCGCCGTCCGTCCGTCTGTCTGTCTGTCCGTCTGTCACCAGGCCGTATCTCATGAACCGTGATAGTTAGACAGTTGAAATTTTCACAGATGATGTATTTCTTTGCTGCTATAACAACAAATACTAAAAATCAGAATAAAATAAATATTTAAGGGGCTCCCATACAACAGACATGATTTGTTTGCCGTTTTTATAGATAATGGTACGGAACCCTTCGTGTACGAGTCTGACTCGCGCGTGGCCGGTTTTTTCTCCATAACTTTTTCTATAAACTTGTTTTGAATGTAGTTTTTGTATTATTTTTGACCGTTACAGATGCAGTTTCATTCAGCCCGATATGTTACTAATTAAAGTAGCTAAAACGGAGTTATCATTAACACCGGTCCGTTTCAAAGCGCTAATTAATGACGCACGCTCAGAACGTTATAATTAGTGACCGGTTTTAACTATTTCGAATTTTACGGGAACCACAAATTGGTGGACCACTTCCGTGAATGTTCGGCAGAGATAAATGCGAAATCTTGGTACTCTGACTGAGATTAGTAGCTGGCAAAATTGAATATAAATTTCAATTGGTTTATTTTTGGAATTTCATGTATGTATGATACGGCTGACAGGACAGAATGGAAGAAAAAACGTGTTGCACCGACCCCAAGTAACATGGGATAAGGGCAGAAAGATGATGATAGCTCAACTATGGTATTCTAAGTGCTTTTCACTCCTCACGGTACTCGTATTTCATACAAACTTTCAAGTCATTATACTTGGAAATTAATGAACCGAGTGTAATTAAAGGTTTCAGAAAGACATCGAGAGCAATTTTAAGTTTTCTATAGAATGTGAAAAATCACTCTCTCTTCATCTCTAAACCCTTTTTCTAAAATGCTCGTAACTAACTCTATAGACCTGGATACCTTACATCTACGTACCAAGTTTAATTACAATCGTTTCATTAATTTCCAATTATAAGGACATGAAAGTTTGTATAAAATACCGTGAAGAGTAAACGCTGTTAAAGAATACTCAGATTTAGAGTCGCTAGTCGGGTCTCGGGCATGAACACAAGTTAACTATAGCTATTTATAACGACAATTCGGGTGTGGGTTGTGGGCACACCAACGAATCATTGTTTGTCTGTGTTTCCTGATAGCTACAACCTGGGAGTCTTTAAGTCAAGAGTGAATAGGTTACATCTAGGCAAGCGTGCTCCATCTTCGACCACATCATCGCTTACCATCAGGTGAGATAGTGGTCAAACGCGTGCCTATCAACAATAAAAAAAAACGACAAGCCAGGTGCTTGTCACCGAAAGTGTAAACCAAAGTTTGTGAATTTATTAATTCGATATTTAGTATTGATTCAATGGTGCCGATTCTCTTGTTCAATAACTAAACTAAAATTAGAGAATCGCTATCTTTTACTAAAAGGCAGTACGAGAAAACGACAGCTACAGCTATGAACTAAGTTAGAGATGTCAAACTAGTTTACGCCTTGCACTTTACCGTGTTCTTAGTCGACATTTTTTACGTGTATCCTTAATTTGTATGGAAATATTAGTTCAACTAAATTTGACAGCTCTAATTTACGTCCGTCTCTTTTTTTATTTTATTAAAGAGAAAAAGATAGCAATAGCCTAAAATATTTAATATTTTAGTTTTTGCACAACAAAATCGGCACCAATATTTATTTAATCCAACAAAGGCATTCTCTACCAGTCAACCTTTGGGTTAAAAGACTCGGTATTAGAAGAGCATTGCTCTTAACAAAATAGTTATGTAGTATTGTTGATAATTACCTGAACAGTACATCGGGTTTGTAGGCAATTAGTGGTGGACGGTTCATTGACTTCTTGTAGCAGAGAAACACATCACTGCCCATTAAACCTGGAAATTAAGCATTTGGGATGAGCATAAACTATTGGAGATACGAGGCCAGTTTAATGACAGCTCAGTTTGAACTTTAGTTGCTTTTGTTGGTTTAAAGCAATACAAAATCACACTGGAATAATTTACTAATTTCAAGAATTTTCTTCAAAACAAACGTGATGTTATTAATCATTATATTAATAAATACTCCCTACTATGTACGAGATAAGATTTGTATTCAAAGATAGTAAATAAATACCTAAAACAACATTGGATTCAGTATTACTACTATAAATTATCGTTAGATTATGTCATCATTATTCCATTAGGTAATGGGATATCAACTTTAGATAAGGCAAGGTTTCCTCTGCATATAGTAATACGATACGGAGGTACAGTAATTACTGAATGAAATATTTAATTTTCTTGTTTCTAGTGGGGCCCAGAAATTATATAATCTACTAGCGACCCGCCCTAGCTGCGACTGGTGGAATATTTATTTATTCGATATCCCAAAATTTTCTTTCATAAAAATCTTGTCCTGACAATAGGGAATATGCAATTCAAACATTTTTATTTTTTAAACATACATTGTATTGGACCATAGAAACAGATACACTTGTTTGATTTTTTAATTCATCACATATTTTACAATTCACTATTTTATGTTGCATGTTTTTGATGAAACTAAACGTAAACTCAAAACGCATCCTTCTCAATAAGCTGGTAGTGGCGAAAAAATATATGTGTTAAAGTAACACTTAATTCGTAAAAAGTATTTTAAATTTCACTAAAATTTTATTAAGTACTTATAAATTTATAATATTGAAATTGCAATTTCTGCTTGACTAAAGCACATACAATTAGTAAAATTATTAATTTAAGGACAAAAAATAAGATGTAAACAACGCGTATCGAGGTAAGTGACGTCACAGTACAGCTTTGGCAGTCAAGAACGTTTTAAGTGTAGTAGAAAACTTTAGGAGTTACTTAAATATTTTTTTTGAGAGACATGCAATACTTGAATTTATTTTTAAATAATTTTCTTGAGTTTAAAGTACCTACTGTATTTTATAAATTTAAGTGAAATAAAATTACATGCATATTCTCTATTACGAACATAACAACACATGAATTAGTCAAATAGGTGAAGCTATTCTGAAATCTGACGTGTTGGGCTTACAATACATACATTCGGCAATTGATTTTTATTTATATAGATATACAAGGCGTCATCAAAATAGTTTGCAAAAACTTGAAAAGGGGTTTTTAAAATTCATCATGAAAAACTTTTAATATGGTATGAACTCATAAATCGCGAAAGAAACAACTGCTGCATACGACGACCCTCTATTCGTTTATTTATCTATCAGAATACAGAAACATAACATAGACTTTAGAAGTTACAGGGTGAGATAATTTTTAATCTATATTTAAGACCACCTTTTGCATAATTTTACCTAATGTTTAGTAGAAGACACTGATTCCTTGTAACACAGGTGTTCCCACCTAGCACAGAAGTCAGGGTCTAATTCTACTTGTACACATTTTTTATGCCAATAAATTTATCTGTATCTTAGACCTTTTTAATGTTTCCAGTTGTTTCAATTACACCTTGATTCTCTCTATATATATATTCTAGATTCTCCAGGTCTGGTGTATCTTCAGAGATGTGAAGGGCATCAGCATCTAGCAAACGACACTTACCTTTATTCAAATTCTTAGGAATCATACAAAAGGCATGAGGTGGACATTCTCCTTTGCTGGCTACTATAACACACACGTCGACCACCACCAGGGCATTACAGGGGGCCCCTGTGTGCGCCCTCCGGTACGTAATGAAGGTTTTGGCTGTGGAGTTGTTGACGTTGGCCAAGCGACCGCCGGCGGATACCAGGACCATCTCTGCGTCGGCCATGAGACGCTCCTTGCCGTCGTACATGACACCTGGGGAAGATTATTCAAATTTTAAACTGTTACACATTACAGGTGTTATACAGAACAACAAAAACCGGCCAAGAGCGAGTAGGAATCGCACACGAAGCGTTCCGTACCATAAACTGTAAAAGCCAAAAAAAACACGTTTCTAGTAGGGGAGCCCCCTTTAATTTTTAATTTATTTTTATTATTTGTTGATAAAGCGGCACCAGAAATACATATTCTGTGAAAATTTCAACTGTCCACCTATTACTGATCATTAGATACAGCCTGCTTACAGACAGACAGACGGACGGACGGGCGGACGGCCAGCGGAGGCTTAGTAATATATTGGCTCTTTTTAATAATAATGTATGGACTATGTCTGAAAATAAATGAAATGAATGAATAGGGTCCGGTTGGTTACCCTTCGGGTACGAACCCTAGCAATTTTAAAAACTAATGTTAAGACTGGAGAACACAGTAAAATTAATTAACAAAATAACTTAGATGCATAAAAATAAACAAGGAATGTGATCAAATGGACAAAAAAGAAAAAGGCTACGGGTTTTACTTCTCTAACTATCTTTCATCCATTTTCTCACAATATTTCAAATATTCACGACACTCATCTATCCCTTTTCCAGTAAACAAATCAAAGTCCGGAGCTGATGTCAGAAGAGCATCAAGCATTTATGGAAGAACTAGCTTCTGCCAGCGGCTTTGCCCGCGTAGTACTACCTACTATTAAAAAAAAGCCTATGTGTTATTCTGATGTTCAAGTAATATTACTGTAAAGTTTCACCAAAATCCGTTCAGTACTTTTTGCGTGAAAGAGTACCTAAAATACAATCACAAACTTTCACATTTATAATATTAGTAGGAAACATGATGCGCCGACCCCTAATGAATTGGGATACGAGTATCATGATGAATCTATGGCGTATGTTTTTTTTTTCGAGGGTAAAACATGCCTCTCGGGTTTTGACAACTGGCAAGAACAGAGGTGAATTTTATAATGATCATCTAAGTTTATTTTGGAACGCCACAAACTGAGCAATGGTGAAGGTAAACATCGTGAAATCAAAATATAATCTTGAAATCGCCAACACGCAAGCCTGATATTATATAACATTCGTGCTTTCTCTCTGTGAGAAAAGGTCTTTGCCAAGGTCTATGGCCTTAGCCCTATAGTCGGAAAGTTTCGAACTAGTAAATATGAAGTATGTTTTGTAAAATTGTCTCGATAAAAACAATTTTGATTTAGGTAAAGCTCTCTGTAGCATTCTAGGCATCGCAGGCACGGATTATTCCCATTGGCCACCACCCCGGTGGCCACCACTGGTAGCCAGTAACACACGCGATAAAAAAATTTACCATACGCCACCAGTGGTGACTAATGGGAACAATATTTAATGGCGAGTGTAACTGGCCACCAGTGGTGGCAATCACGGAGTTGGCTAATGGAGAAACCCTAAAAGATTGTTCCCATTAGCCACCACTGGTGGCGTATGGTAAGATTTTGAATGGCGTGCATCGATCACTAATGGCGTGTGTCACTGGCCAGCAGTGGTGGCAATGAGGGTGGTGGCCAATGGGAAAAACCCTAAAAGATTGTTCCCATTAGCCACCACTGGTGGCGTATGGCAAATTTTTTAATGGCGTGTGTCACTGGCCACCGGTAGCAACCGGTGTGGTGGCCAATGGGAATAATCCGCAGGTGCAAGATTAGGTTTGGGTCGCTGGAGTGTTCGAAAAAGTCACCGCAGCCGGAACGCAAGCTGCCCGGGGGTGGAGGAAGCTGCCCGGGGGTGCAGGAACTGCCCGGGGGTGGAGGACCGGCCCGGGGGTGGAGGATAAACTGCCCGGGGGTGGAGGATAAACTGCCCGAGGGTGGAGGATAAATTCGAAAGAGTTACCTCGCCCCTGGGCACTCAACGCAGGGAGGAACAGGGGTGGGTTTTAGTCAGTAAGAGTCTGACACACCCTTCCGCTCCACCCTAGAGCGGAAGAAGTCATAGGATGATTTCCCACCACCCAAAAAAAAAAAAAAAAAAGCCGGAACGCAAGGGCAACTGAAGGAACACGGGTGGGTTTTTAGGCAGTTATCATCTGATGATTTACAACCCTTAAAAAAAATAAAGGTTCAAGTTTAGGTTTATGTTAGAACAGGTAATCTATGAGTTCGCGGAATGTTTTGCTTTATCATGAACGAGCTGATTTAAATTTCACAAGCGACAAACCGTAGAATTCGGAAATTCCCATATTTTGTTAGCGGATTAGACTTATCAGTCAGAACGATGATAATATGGAGAGCTCCGGATACAGTATGCTTGTCCTATTCAGTGTAGTGACGGTGAAAAGAATGCCAGATTGACCTTTCGTGAAACCCATTGGAAGTATGGGCAATTGGGCACCAGCCCACAACCATGTGAAACCAAAATCACAACCATGTGATTTTCGTAACGAATGAACGGAGATGCTCTCTTTAAGGCAACGAATATAGAGAGACATTCAACAAATTCACCAGAGGAGCTCGTGGCTAAAGTAATAACAGCCCCACCGGTCGATCCATCAGGTTAAGCTACGTTTGCCATGGATGGGTGACCATCTTTACTTAGCGAGACTCCTCCGTGCATCGAAAAGCACGTTAAGTCGTTGGTCCCGGCTGTCAATCGTCGACAACCAGCCTTACCAAGGCGTATCGTATTACCCAGTAACTGGGTTGTGGAGTTCAAATAGGAAGTCGCTCCATGTAAAATACTGGTATTCAGCTACATCCGGTTAGACTGGCAGCCGACCCCAAGATAGTAGGGAAAAGGCTAGGTAGATTTGATTCAACAAATTCATCAACAACATTCGAAATAATTGATTGAGGCCGGCCCGCGACAGAAGCATTTAAAATATTTCCTACAAAATTATCAAGGACGGAAGTTTCACACAGAAAGTTTTTTCAAACAGTGATACATGCAATAGAAAACCACCAAGTCCACCAAACAGTGACCAAAAAAATGCTTCTGATATCGGGCGTGTTAAAAATAAAATACTACTAGTCTACAACTGATAGCACTGCATGGTGCCCTTTATCGCAATCAGCGATATAATATGACTTATCTATGTTAAAGACTTAACCTACTTACTCTATAGATTTACTATGCCATGTAACGTCATCACAGTGTGTATTGCCATTATTTTTCTTTACCAGTTATCGATGGTTTATCTATGATTTTCGTGGATGAGTGTTAGTTTTGCTACTATTTTGTGCTACTTTATGGACCCGTGTAACTTGTGAATATAGTTTTATTTGGCGATATAGCAGTGTTCACATTAACGTTGGATCCAGTGACCCGATTTTTTTATGGTGTTGTTTACATACGAACTTGTTCTGGGAAAGCCAAAGCTATAAAACTCGTGGTGTATCTTATCGTGCAGAAAACGTAATAAGGTCCGAACGCTGTCACATAAATATAAAAGCCTTTCGGCCAAAATAGAGGCAGGTACTCGTAGTTCAGATAATTGATAGTTAATTTCTTTGACGATAAGAACAGCTAATCTAAAAGATAGTGCAGTAAATAACGATTTTAACTGCTTAGTTAAGTTGTAAAGGTACAGTTAACCGTTTAGTTAAATGTCCTTCTAATGTTTTGTATGCAACGCTAATCCCTATTTATAGAATCGGCTAATTTAAGTGTTATCGAGGTGCCTACGTTTCCGCCGCTCATGAATAATTCAATAGGCTGTAGGTTTGAAGGATCCGTAACACACCGTATGAACCTAAGCTTTTTTATCGACAGTGCGTGTACATTAGAAAACGAAATAAAAAACGAGTTTGATGATATGACACTTCAGTCTTTACGTACTTGTCGCTCCTACAGAAAACAATAAAATGGATGTAATACACAGAGTTCCCAAAATTACTGTCAATCTAGCCTTGCCGCGACTGGATTTGCGTTCGGTTTTTAATTTGACCAACATGACACTTTCAGTCAGGACCTATTAATGAGGTCCTGTGCCAAATTGGCATGCTCGAAACTACTAATTTCTCAAGTAGCCCAATTTTCTAAACATGATCAGAACGAACTGTTGTCACCTTTTCCTCAGTATGCGAAGAGGCTTTTGCCCCGCAACGGTAAACAGTCATCATCTTCCTGCCCTTATCCCTTGTTACTTGGGGTCGGCGCAACACGTTTTTTTCTTCCATTCTGTCCTGTCAGCCGTCACGCTATCACTAACTACCTTTTCTTTAATATCACTCCTCACACAATCCATCCATACTTTATTTGGCCTCTCTCTCCCTCTCTATCCATCCACATTTATATTCATAACTCTTTTAGTTAAATGTGTTTCATCCCTCCTCTTCACATGACAATACCAAGATAAGCGGTTCTCTTTCAACTTTTCGGTGACTGGCGCCACTTTTAAACTACCTCTAAAGTACTCATTTCTCACTTTATCCAGCCCCGTTACTCCACACATCCATCTCAACATTCTCATCTCCGCCACATGCAATCTTTTTCCATCCGTCTTTTTCACAGCCTAACATTCAAACAGTGTCAAATTAAAATAACTGACGAAGCTTCAGTTCACAGATATGACGAGTATCGACATCAAATCATGAAAAAAACAAACGTCCTAAACAAATGATAAAGATAACAGGTATTTGTACGACAAACAAGCTACAGTAGTTATATTTTTTTATCCATCTGTTCATTCAACATAGCAACGCATCACAACATAATAATGCATACTTGTTCTTGTTCCTTGATTCTAGTGCCCCGTTTATTGCCAGAGTGATTGGTCTGATTAGTTGAGTGTAGGCGTTTAACTGGCGTAGATGAATATCTTAATAACATTCCCTATTTTGAAGAGGCGAGCCACTATTTTAACGGTGGTATTGTTTTGTTTGTAGTGATCATTGGACCTTGACGAGTGTTAGGTTCAAATATGGCCCATATCGATGGCAGCAAAGTAGAAGGAGACATATACAAAATCGCAATTTCACAGGAGAGCATATTTAGTAAAAAATTGTGACTATTTTGAGAGTTGTGGACTGATTAACATGATGATGAAAATAACCTTCTTTATCGATTTTATAAAAGAATTAATCACTATATCGTTGTTTTACTGAAATAATGTAAATGTACTTTTTTACTTTGAAAAGTCTTCAACGTAGAAGACATGTGCCTGATATCCGTTTCTACGTTATCTAAAATATCGAATAACTATGATAACAATCTCCAGTAAATTATCTGGATATTTAAAGAAAGTCTAAGCAACATGCAATCAATATTTCGCTTTTTTTAACCAAATTTTGTAGATGTCTTAATTTACTTTAAATTTATCAATTTCACTAAATAAGTTACGAGTATCTACCACCAAACTTTAGCTATGTATGTCAGTTAAATCATTTATTTAGTTCTCAAACCACGCGAAATATATAATTTAAAAAAAAAAAGGATTATTTATATTTATTAGGAGAAAATAAAAATGCACGATTGACAGGTGACAGATGACTTTTTTTACGTTTCAATCATCTGTCAAAGCTCCGAAGTAAAGGCGGACAAATTCAAATGTCCGTTTCTAAATCGAGAGTAGATGTACTTACGAGTATTTACGTGCCAGATTTTCTTAATTATTTTGAAATTTAAAATAATTATAATGCAGCCTTGTTGAAATAAGCTCATTTTTGTAAAAAAAAAAAAGCATTTTCGCAAAAATGTAGATGTCCGTTTCTACTTTGCTGCCATCGATATATCTATTCCGTGGATATATCGATGGCAGCAGATATGGTTACAATAATTTTGGTATGGTCAAGCCTATGTACCTTTACGTTCCTTACTGTATTAGAAAACTAGCACTTTGCCCGCGGCTTCGCTCCCGTGACCTATCCCGCGAGAACTGTTATTTTTCCCAAGCTAAAAAGTAGCCTATGTTACTCGCTAATAATTTAGCTTTAAATTGGTGACAAATGGGTTAAACCGGTCCAGTACTTTCGGAGCTTATTCGGTACAAACAAAAATAATAATAATATTAGTATCGATATAAATAACATAATCAGCCTTATAATGTTTTTATTGCTGGGACACAAGCCTCCTCTCTAGGGGGCCGTAATCCACTACGCGGACCCAGTCCGGGTTGGTGTCACATGTCTTTGTATTTGTGGTTCTAGGACATGAAGGAAAACATCGTGAAGAAACCGGCATGTCTTCGGTTGTTTTCCTTCGCCGTTTTAAGAGCAGTGGTGATGAAATAAAAAATACACAATGTAAAATGCCTGCCTGGGTTTGAACTCACGACCTATAACTCGTAAGTAGGAGCCGTTAGCACTGGGCCACCACTGCTCTCAGCAGAAAATATACTTAGTTGAATAAATTAACTTTATTTATTTGAACGGGTTCGTGTTTCTCGCATTTTAATCTCAATAATCTTACCGAAATCAAATGTTAGACATTATTTTCACGAGTGAGTCAGGCAACCTTTGCATCATAATAAACTCGTCTTTTTAGGGTTCCGTACCTGAAGGGTCCAAACGGAGCCCTATTGCTGTCACTTACGTGTCCGTCTGACCGTCGTCTGTCACAAAATTTTGTTCCGAAGAATTTTTTTACTTCCCAGTGACATAGGAATTTTAAATTTGGTTATAATGTTTAATATTACGTAAATTTTACTAGCAAATACATCATTGATGAATCTGTTTTTTTTTTATTCTTTTATTTGGTACGGAACCCTAAATGTGCGAAGTACGACACGCACTTGGTTGGTTTTTTTCACCAAAGGAACGTATTCCGTTTATTTTTAGTTTCATATTGATCTAATCCAGTGCTTTACTCGCCATAAAATTCAAAGAGCTATTGTAATTTGGATGAATCCTTAATTTTTTTCATATAAGGAAATAGAATTGCCGATACCGGCGTTAAAATCGTTTGGTTTATTTCCAGACCAATGTTTTTTGCCTGCATTTGCCTGACAAATGTGGCTGAGTAATAGCATCGTAAAAGTGCAGATTGCAGAACACATTTAGTCATTTGTTTTGTTTGTAAATATTAGTAAACTTAACGAAGTGATTTCAAAGAGCCTTCACGAGTACGACCCGAATGTAAGTACGTATCTCAGCATAGTCAGGTAGGTGGACTATTCATCAGGACCGCTAGAGAGCGTTTAGAACTCATGGCAAATTATGAATAAAATAAATAAACACTAATTCGAGTTTTAAATTAAATAAGATTATCAGATAGATTGAGGACGGCTGTCAGACGGATAGGCGCGAGTGAATTTTATAATTATGTAAAAGTTTAACTAACAATACAAGATATATCAAGTATTGCGGTCCAGTGTTTCTTTTCATGCACACCAGAGCCTAAGAGGGCACACCAGAAGTACTCACCCTGAGTCTACGTCCCTAGATATTACAATACGTATTCGGCCGGCACACCCTAGGTTGTTAGCTTTGTTTAGTAATACCAGCCTAATTCCCCCTGTGCAGGGCAAGATTTTTCATAAAAACTTTTGAACAAAGTCTTGAGTACTGAGCTTATTTACATAACCAAGTGTTTAAAACCCTGTACCAAGTGTTTAAAAAAATAAGTAAACTTACCGATATCGACCAGAGGTGGTCGATCCCTGCCTCTTCGTATGCAGAGGTAACATTCTGGTGACCGCATGGAGCCATGGTTCAAGTCTGCTGGTAGTCCTGTGGGTGTTAGTTCTAGCACCTCGAAACCGCTGGGAACAGTCTCTTCTAGGCCAGGAAATATCACTCCTGTAACAAAGAAAGATTTTATGTAATTTTGGTCATCAAAAACCATAAAATTCTCCTTCACATTTATTATGCGTACTAGTGTGGAGACATAATAATATCAGCCTTCAAAAAAATATTGAACAGGCATCCTCTGCTCACGCTCCTTACATTATAGACCTCAACCTCATCCATCGCTTTTTATCAGGCGTGGTCGAGGTCAGGTCATAGTTTAATAAATAAAACCGAGCTATGTGTAAGTCGATTACACTGCGGTTTAGCGCTCAACTTTTTGAACGTTTTGGATCTTACACAAACGGTTATTATGTCTTCTGATAACTTTTAAGCTTTGCATCTCTTCTCTAATCTCTAAGGGCCGATTTCACCATTCGCTGTAAAAACTAAGTTTAACAGAAAACTAAGCTTAGCATAATCTTATGTTACCATACAATTACCATAAAGAAGATTATAGTGAGTTAACCTTACAAGATAGACATAAGCTGTAGCGGACTTTTAGAACTTTAAAAGAAGAACAATTCCGTCATACATAATTTTTGCGTAATTTTAACCGTTTACGCAGCGCACGCAACTGAAGCTTTCAAAAGGATTTTTTTTTCCCCCGTTATGCCACATTTTTCATTGATGCTCCGCTCCTGTTGGTCGCAGCGTGATGTTATATAGCGTATAGCCTTCCTCGATAAATGGACTATTCAACACAAAAATAATTTTTCAATTCGATCCAGTAGTTCCTGAGATTAGCGCGTTCAACCAAACAAACAAACTCTTCAGCTTTATGACAGCGGCTAGACGCGTTTAAGGCCCTTCTCACGGTCCAGTGGCGCCCTCATTGAATAAAAAATCGTAGCATAGCACAGAAAATAAATATTAAAAAATCCAACTTCACGTTTGTTACAAAGAGGATAAAGAATTTTTACGTTGTTAAAACAGGTCTCAAAATGTTTCGTATCCAAAGTAGTAGGCAAAAGTAAGTTTCTCACAGTCCAGTTTTCAACATTTAAGCGAGCTTAAACGTTGAAAACTGGGCGTTTAGAATTGGTGAAATCGGCCCTAAATAGTATAAAACAAACTCGCGGTCTGCGTCTTCTGTTTCTCCGTTTACTTCTTCTAAACCACGCAGCGGATTTTGATAAGGTTTTCACTAAAAGAAAGAGAGATAAACGAGAAAGGTTTGTGTTGTATAATATGCACCCGTGCAAAGTCAGGGCGGGTTGCTAGTGTCTCTATATGCGAGGATTGTGTCTGTACTCGTAATGTAACGCCCACGATATTGCAAAACATCACATTGTTCTGAGATGTACCTACTCCAGTTTTTTACGTGGACGCTGAATCATTGAGCCAAAATGCCTATTGCGTAATACCGGTAGATGATATGTTTATCAGAGGAATAAAAACTAAACTAACCTACATTAAATATTCTAGCTGGGACAGTCCTACTTTTTAACAGACTTCAAAAAAGAGGAGGTTCTCAATTCGTCTGTATGTTTTTTTTTGGTATGTTTATTACGCGATATCTCCGCCATTTGTGAATGGATTTTATGATTCTTTTTTTGTTTGGTAGGTCATACTTCAGAAGTGGTCCCATATAAATTTTATCGAAATCGATTCAGCACTTTTAAAAAAAATCAACATAAACAAAAAATATGTACTTATACACAGATGACGTTTAGGTTGTCTACAAATGTTCAAATTCCATGTTATCCATTCGATCATAACATTAATATTTACTTTTACTTCTGGTGTACAACAACAATAAAAAAAAATTAACAAAAAAAGTGAAAAATAAAAAACTTTCAAAAAATACAACAGACTTCTAAAAATTGCAAAATAACTTTAATTTCGGAAGTAGGTGTCAAATAACGAAGAAACAAAAAAAAAAAATAGGTACACCGACTTCCGAAATTAACGTTATTTTGCAACTTTTAGAAGTCGGTTGTATTTTTTGAAAAAGTTTTTTATGTAGCAGTCTGTTGGCATTTGTTTTAGTTCAATCGCAGAATTAATGTCACCAAATGCATCAGACTGCTTGTAAGTTGTAAGTAACTTGTTTGGAACTTTTTAGTTGCTTTTGCCGACGGATTTAAAAAAAAAAAATATTTTAGCGAGATATATTTTCGAAATTGCTTCCTCAAGCCTTTTATTTTGATATCCCAAAAGAGCATATCAGGAAAAAAAAACCACCACAATTAAATGACCGCACGGCGGCCGCCATATTTTTATTTTTTCTTTCAAAATTCATAATATAGCCAATGGTGCGGATTCTCTTGTTCAATAACTAAACTAAAATTAGAGAATTGCTATCTTTTACTAAAAGGCAGTGCGAGAAAAGGACGGTTATATCTATGCACTAAGTTAGAGATGTCAAACTAGTTTACGCCTTGCGCTTCGCCGTGTTTTTAGACATGTTTTTACGTGTACCCTTAATTTGTATGGAAATATTAGTTCAAACTAAATTTGACAGCTCTAATTTACGTCCGTCTCTTTCTTGTTTTAATAGAGAGAAAAAGATAGCAATAGCCTAAATTAAGTTTAGTTTGTGCACAATGGAATCAACACCAATGTCACTTCGGCTGTGAAAACCAATCCATTATAGATACTTCATTTGTTAAAATTCATCCAGCCGTTACAGGGCGTGCAGAAGAAATAGACATACATACTCTCGAAAAACATTACCCTTCTACTGATGCAGTCGAGTAACAAAACAAACTAGCGTGCTTGTTTGTTATCAGAAAAATGTGACGTTAGTTACCATGAAATACCTAATTCACATAAGAATCTCAATGTTGAGCGAAAGTTTTTTGATTGCATACTCGTATTATAAAACAATATCCCCGCCGCGTCCTGTCTGTCTGTTCGCGATAAACTCAAAAACTACTGAATGGATTTTCATGCGGTTTTCACCATTAAGCAGAGTGATTCATGAGGAAGGTTTAGGTATATAATTTGTAACCGTGCGAAGATGGGGCGGGTCGCTAGTAGACTATAATTTGTAATGGGTGAAGTACTAATTCCACGCGGGCGAAACCGCTAGCAGAAGTTGTACCTAATTATATAAAAATTCAACGGCTAAACGGCCTTTGTAGCCCGACAACCTTGACAATGGCTGTACTTCTTTCTTTATTGATGTTTTTATTAAACGTTTAGCTCCACTTCCTTCAACTCGACCTTCGTTTATTCGGTGTAACATATTATTACTATAATTGGTAAGAAGTAACTACGTTGTGCTTGATTTTTTTAGATGGATTTTTTAAGGCGCCTAAGGTATTTTTAGGGTTCCGTACCCGAAGGGTCCAAACGGAGCTATATTGTTGTCAGTCACGCGTCCGTTTGTTCGTCCGTCGTCTTTCACAAAATTTTGTTCCGAATAACTTTTTAATTTCCCATTGACCTATGAACTTGAAATTTGGCGATAATGTTTATTATTACTTATACTTTACTAACAAATACCAATATTTGGTACGGAACCCTTATGTGCAAAATCCAACACGCACTTAGCCATTGATAGGCTCGCGCTTGACCACTATCTCACCTGATGGTAACTGATGATGTGGTCGAAGATGGAGCACGCTTGCCTAGAAGTAACCTATTCACTATTGACTTAAAGACATGCAAGTTGTTATGTAGCTATCAGGAAACACACTTTGACAGGGATTTTCACTCCTTACCTGTACAGTATTGTTACGAGCTGGGTATGGGATAAATTATTTTACACCAATTAATTAACCAAATATTCTTTATTAACTCAACAACTTATAAACACAAACACTAATTCGCTAATGATCACTATTCTCTTCGTAATCGCTTGTATTCGCATCCGTAGTCGAAATCAAACTGACTCACTCGCCCGCCGTCCGGCCTATTTATACGGTCATGGAAGTTTCCAGAACATTGTCGAACTATCCTATACTGGAATATTCTAGAAACATCTATGAACTTCTATACAGTACCACAATGGAATGTTCTCGAACCTAGTGGAAACTTCTGGAAACTTCGACCACATTCTCGAACGTTCCAGAGTAATACGGTCGACGTAACACTGCCCCCTCCTTAGACATGCTCGTCCCGAGCATCATTAGTCCCGTAGTATCGCGCCAAACGGTCTACATGGACAATCTTAGGCGCACCTCGTGGACCCTTCTGTATTCGGTAGGTGACATCGTTGATCCTGGTCACGATTCGGTATGGTCCATCCCATTTTGCTTGCAATTTGGGAGACTTCCCTTTGCTGCGCACTGGGTTATGCAACCACACCAGTGAACCTTCGTCAAAACCTCTATGGTTTGCCTTCCGGTCGTATCGGGTCTTCATCTTATCAGACATTTGTTGGCCGGATTGTCTGATATGCTCATATACATCATTCAACTTGTTACGCAAGTCATTCGCATAATCGGTTACACTGCGTGGGGCATCAGGGGGGGTTCCGGTGATTAAATCTGCAGGCAACCGTAATTCCCTTCCAAGGTTCGCGAAGGCTGGTGTCACAGTCGTACTTTCGTGAACTGCACTACGGTAGGACAGAAGAAATGGCTGTATGTGCTTGTCCCAATCCCTTTGCCTGCTTTCCACAACTTTTGCCAGATATCTCTCCAACGTTTGGTTGAAACGTTCTACCATTCCATCAGATTGCGGATGGTAAGAAGTGGTTCTGGTCTTGTGAGTACCCATCAGTCGACAAGTCTCCTGGAAAACTTGTGATTCAAAATTCCTCCCTTGGTCGCTGTGAATTTCCAAGGGTACTCCAAAACGACAGAACACTTCCTGAACCAATTTATCTGCGACTGTTGTTGCTTCTTGGTTGGGAATGGCGAAGACTTCTGGCCACTTTGTGAAGTAATCCATGACAACCATGAAGTACTTGTTTCCGTTTTCACTTTCCGGAAATGGTCCTGCAACGTCTAGTGCTATCCGTTCCCAGGGGGCTCCCACGTTGTATAATTGTAAAGCACCTCTGCTGCGTGTCTGGGGTCCTTTCACAGCCGCACAACTGGTACATTTGCGGCACCAGTCCTCAACATCCTCTCGACAATGAATCCAGTAAAACCGCTCTCGTATCTTCAGTAGAGTTCTTTTTACCCCCATATGTCCTCCTGAACATCCATCATGGTAGAGCCGTAAAACATCAGGTACTTTGGCTTTGGGGACAACAATTTGTAGATGACAGTTGTCTCCTCGAGCGTTTTCCCATTTACGGCACAAGACTTCATCCTGAATAACCAAGCTGTTCCATTGTGCCCAATAACTTTTCGTGATTGAACTCAACGCCGCAACATCACTCCACTTGGGTTTAGGAGCACCAGCTTTAATCCAGTCGAAGATCGGTTTAAGGTCCGGGTCATTTTGCTGAGCAAGCTGTAGGATTTCCTTCCATTCATTGTTGACATCCATTCTTAGCATCCTCACTCCGCTCATTCCCGGGTCGGACCTTTCGTCCGTATCGCGCGCGCACACTATCATACAGTTGTCCTTCTTGGAGGCCACGGCGCTGGCAACACCATTCGCACCTGCACTCACTTTACTCTTCACTTGCTTCTGTTTTATGCACTTGTCGGGTGCCGCACCGACCTTGACGACATCACTTGAACTAATACTTTCAGGGGCCTCCGCCACGGTCGTGCGCCATGTCGCGCCACTCGCGCTCCTCCACCGAACTGGCCGAGCCGCCCTTCCTTGCTGGGATTGCTCTTCTCTCAGTATGCCTAGCTTTGGACAGCTTAACCGAAGATGACCCCTTTCTCCACAAGTGTAACATCTAGGGCTATATCCTTGCGGACGATCGCGTACAGGTGATGCCACAACCTCCCTGATACGGTGTGTTCGATGGTCTTGCCTCACTGCCTCTACTTTCAAGGCATGGGCCAAGGCATCCTTCAGTGTCTCATGATGCCCAAGTCTTACAGCAGCTCTAACTTCTAAGTCACGTATTCCGTCGATGAACGCCTGTACCAGATTGCCATTGAGGAGTGCAGGGGCGGACTGGTATGCTTTCCGAACCAACTTTTCAACTTCCAAGGCCCACTGCTGTAGGTTCTCGGCACTACGTTGAACGCGATCCCTTAACTTAGCGCGAAATACGTGCTCCAAGTGCGCGTCGCCGTATCTGGACTCTAACGCTTCCAACAGCTGCTCGTAGGTCAAATCCTTGCCAAGAGCCTCAAGTATGGTTAGGGCCTGGTCTCGGAGGCCTAAGGTAAGCGCGGTCATAGCTTGATCTTTGGTCCACCCATTCGCTTTCATAACGGCCTCAAATTGAATTTTATAGGCCGACCATGAAGATGTTCCGTCGAATGGCGGCACCTTAAATCCACGTACCGAAGGTGCAGCAACCACTGAAGGCACAACCCCGTCTCCAGCCCTAAGTTCACGTAAAGCCTTCTTCACCCCGGCAATCTGAACTTCAGCTTCTGAGATGCGATTCTCATGCTGGTGAACCTGCTCCTTCATCACCTTGAACTCTTTGCCAAGTGTTGAGTGAAGGTCTTTAATGAGGAGCATCTGCTCTTCTTGGCGGCGGGCCTGTAACTCTTCTTGGCGGCGGGCCTGTTCTTCTTGGCGGCGGGCCTGCTCTTCTTGGCGGCGGGCCTGCTCCTCTTTATCTTGATGAAGCTTCTCCTCCAACCGACGGACCTGCTCTTCTTGACGGCGAGCCTGTTCCTGCAACAGCGCCATTAGCGCAGACAAGTCTGGCACCGCTGGTGCTGAAGAAACTCCACATGGGCCAGAGACTGGCTCTGTCGTAGGCTGAACACCACCCGGCGTCTGTATCGGAGAATCTCCAAACCGCCTCTGATCCATGTCTTGCTGCCATTGACTCCTTGTACGAATACCGTCCGTGTCGTCCTTTGGTAAAATTGGCATAATTTATCCCTCACTTCTGACACCAATTTGTTACGAGCTGGGTATGGGATAAATTATTTTACACCAATTAATTAACCAAATATTCTTTATTAACTCAACAACTTATAAACACAAACACTAATTCGCTAATGATCACTATTCTCTTCGTAATCGCTTGTATTCGCATCCGTAGTCGAAATCAAACTGACTCACTCGCCCGCCGTCCGGCCTATTTATACGGTCATGGAAGTTTCCAGAACATTGTCGAACTATCCTATACTGGAATATTCTAGAAACATCTATGAACTTCTATACAGTACCACAATGGAATGTTCTCGAACCTAGTGGAAACTTCTGGAAACTTCGACCACATTCTCGAACGTTCCAGAGTAATACGGTCGACGTAACAGTATTATATGTATTATCTTTGCCTGTACGCACAATGAATGTGTTCCCAAAACATTTTTTGCATGTGGATGAGATGTCCACGTACCGGTGGAGCATCGCCGCCGCGCCGTACGTATTGAAACAAATGGGAGGTAACATCAACCTGTTTATCTTAATAACTTTATTGTGAAAACCTGATTTCCCCAAGGAATGCCGGAGTTTGTCGCAAGATTAGATCCCGGTAATACTGTAGATCTAAGATTAATGAGCACGTCAGATAATAAGGCATCGGTATAATCCGCTACACCTTAGTCTGTTACACTTCCTTCAAAACATGAGCCTCCTTATATGTATCGGGTGTAAAAAGACAGTTTACAATGCCGAAAGCCACATAATTATTCTGCCCATCATTTGGACCATTTTTTTCCAGTAGACCATACCTGGGCATTTTTAGGTAGAAAAAAAAAAACATTTATTATTGCACGCAATGTAACGCGAACCCAGGCAAGCGGAGTTAAGCCTCGCCACTTCACTCTAAGCCGCGTAGGTACCTACTTGTCGGATACGTTTGATATTCATTGCGTTTTTGTAACTTCAAATGCGTAATTTCAAAATTTCGAAAATTCAGGTAAGTAATGTTTGTTTGGAAAAAAAGTTTAGTAATAACACTGAATTCATTTTAGTAAAAAAATAAAAAAAAATTGCGACTTTGACCTTCAATGTCTCCAGAACCAGTGGATTCCCTGGTATAGTGTAGTAGAAAAAAATTACCCAAATAATGGCGAATAATGTAGCTTTCGGTTTCGGAAACACCCGATATTTTTATCAAAATCGTCTATGGAGTAGGTACTGCTCTCATCTTTGGGACGGATCTGCCAGATACCAGCTTGATACGATTGAGTGAATTGCGAAATGAACCTTGAGGATCATTGGCAATGATGAACTTGTAGAGTGAAAGGTGCTAAGTCTGGTCTGGAGCGCTCGACGTAGAGTTTCCACTGCCAGCCTGTCAGTTTTCTTTCGGTTACATTTCAGGGACTATGCGTCGGAGCCCGTTCCATCATCGGACCACTAGACGTACGGCGTTGCACCATCGGTACAAGATGGACTTCCCACCCACAAGCACAAAACGTTTTGGGAACACATTCATAGTGCGTTCAGATTTCCCTGCCGGAGTCAGTGTTTCCTGATAGCTACGACCTGGGGTTCTATAAGACGAGAGTGAATAGTTTACTTCTAGGCAAGCATGCAGGGTGCAGGTGAGATAGTGGTCAAGTGCGAGTCTATAAATTTTTTAAAAAAAATAAGATTGAAATATTTAACACCATACAGGTAGGGTTACCAACCGAACTCTAAAAAAGAGTATTGTACTCTATTTCATGTAGGTGTAATACCAATAGAGTACGCTAAAATACACTTTTTTTCAATACGTTTACTATACTAATACCAGTCATGTATACCCATTGTCACATAACCCAATGTAACGTTTACTTTTAATATGTCCATTGAAATTAATAAAAAGTAAGCTAACAAAATAGATTAAGAATGTTTGGAATCATACAATTATTTTAAAAATGATGAATAATTGTTATGTGTCGCAAAAGGCACAAAAAATATCTTTAAAAAATTAAAAAAAAAATTGTAAGTATTCTTTTTTTAAGGTATTGAAATGAAATTTAATTTAATTAATTTACTGAAATCAGATATACTCTATTTCTTTCAAAAAAAGTTGGCAACCCTACACACAGGGTGTAACGAAAATGGACGGTCATATTTTAGATACTACTTCTGCCCATGGAAATGAACAACTTTCTTCAAGGAAATAGTAAATTTCCAAAAAAAAAAAAATTGGCCTTTCCATACAAAGTTGTCACCAACTGATCAAAAACAGTATGAATTTCTTGAAGAAAGATTTCATTTGACATTTCCATGGGCAAAAGTAGTATTTAAAATATGACAACCCCACCCATTTCCGTGACACCCTGTATAGCTTTTGCTATCAAGTTTTCTCCCATGGAAACTACAGGAACTGGGCATTTTTTAGGAATGACAAGTAGCTTGTGGTACTCAAGTCACTTTTTGTAATCAAATCAGTGCTTCTAGAGAATTGTTTTTGCTTGTTTTGCGATGGGATTATTAAACTATTAAGTAATAGATTTGTTGCAGGAATATTCTGGTGAAGTTCATTCTTCCAGTGAAGAATCTCTCCTAGCCTCATTTTTTATTTATTTATGCAAGGGGATATTATGAAGTCTTGTGAGCCTTTTCTTTTGTTGTAGTTTGCTTAGGGCTGCGGCCAAGCTGTTGGTATGTGCCTTTATTAGGTTTTTGCATGATTTTATTCTGTGCTCTATTTATTCTTTTATCAGTTTTCATCTGTTGTTGCTTGTGTAATTCAGTGGTTTTAATAATCCACGAAGCATTTGTGATGGTTTCTATCTAGAGATAATCTGCTACAAACAATTTCATCCCTTCATAATTTTAGTTTATTAGTACTTCTCTCTATCCTCTTCACTAGTCTATAATCCCACAGGCCCTCATGTAACTGTAACGCTACAATTTTAAACTCGGCCGCGTATAAGTAATGTAAACATTCATTATCTATGACCGGCAGACTAATTAACAATTCATATCCAAAAGAATGCGCGCATGCTCCTTACGTCACACAAACAATGCTGCTTTGTTGACCCAAGTATATCTAGAGGTTTGAGTGGCATTGAACCCAACTTGTAGTTCGATGTATCATCATTTCATCAAGCATCGTTCTCTTGCCTTTATACCAATTTGTTGCTAATCGGTTCTCATGGTATGGGCATGTGATGCGAAGGTCTCAGGAAAAGGTCGTGAGGAAAGCTTTGAGTATGAATAAGAATGAGTAGTGTCCGAGTTAAACACGATTTTTAGACGAAACCGTAACTCACAAGGTGACAGAAACGTAGACAAAATTTTAAATTTTGACTTTAAAAAGTTATCAGACCCTTGAAAATCTAGCTAGCCCTAACTTTCATAAAATAATAAATTAGTTAATAAAAAGATAATTACACACATAGACGATCGGGACAGTCAGTTTTCACATAGGTTTCTACCTATCACAACCTTTGTGAAAGTTTTCGGTCAAACTGAAACCGAAACTCAACCTTCGGTCGGACACTAACAGCTATTAAAGGAGAGGAAGATCAAAGCAACTATGGATGAATTGAAGAAAAAGACATTTTGTGCCGAACTCAAATAAATTGGGATAAAGACAAGGAATGATGATAATTATCCCAATCTATTTGGGGTCGGCGCAACATTTCTTCTTCTACTGTACTTTTGTTAGTCGCCACCAAAGTAGACACCCTCTTTCTAGACACGATCTTTCTCACAATCTATCCATAGTTTCTTTGGTCTTCCCCTAATCTTATAGCCGTCCACATTCATACTCAAAACTTGCCTCACGACTTTTTGTTCGATGTATCAAAATCAATCTGCTTAGCCTATTCCCAACATACGTATAGTTGGGAAATATGTCGGCTTCCAGTCTAACCGGATTCAGCTGGATACCAGTACCTACTTAATACTTTATATGGAGCTAATGGAGCGACTGCCTATCTAAACACCACAACCCTGAGTAACAGTACAGGATGTAACATAAAGGTGTGGTCATATTTTAAAAACTGTATCTGCCCATCCTAAAGAACAAATTTAGTCATGGAAGTCGTGGTAAACTACCAAAACAAAATTTCACCCCTATTTTTTGTGGGGTTGGGAAATCATCCAATGACGCTCTGGGTGGAGCGGGAGGGCATGTCAGACTTTACCACACTTTCACTGACTAAAACCGTCGACCAGGGCGTCTCTTGCGGCGGCTGCTGCTGGGGGCGTGAGGGCGACTATCTTTCTAAGGAAAGCCCAATATTTTATGAGATTTATTTTATTTAAAGTTGTTCATTTACATGGACAGAAGCAGTACCTATTTATTATATGACCACACCATTCTGTTACACTCTGTATACCCCTTGGTAAGACTGGTGTCAGATTTCAAGCTTCTGACTACCCGTAACGATTATAAAAGATCTACGAAATGACAGCAGAGAACAAGAGCTTAACGCGGTTTCCGAGGCACGGAGGAGGTCGATCGATGGGAGACCATGATTCAATACCTCTCGGTATTGAATCATGGTCTCCCATCGATCGACCTCCTCCGTGCCGACCGACCTCGGTAAGTGTTGCTTAACCTCGAACATCGAACCGAGTGGCTGTTATTATTCCGCCACGAGTTCGATGATCAATGGTGTCAATATAACTGAGAATGAGCACAGACAGAAGGGTCAAATGAATGTGGCCCTTTGTTAAACAATCAAGACGGGTAACTACTGAGTAATGGGAGGCGGGTAACAAAGAGGAAATATATTGAGATCGATTGGTTTTGAAACAGCGATGCAAAAGTGGTTTCAGTGCTGGAGTATTATGTGTATTTGATGCATTTTGTACCTTTAATAGAATAGGCGTTTTGAATGAAATAAAATTCTTTATTGCCAGATTTGCATCCAAATAAATACATAAACCACATTAGATAGATACTTACAACAATAGATAATAAATAATGATAAAATACAAAATAAAATAACACATTACATTTGCCTAACAAATGCAAGCTTAACCACAGCGAATTACGTAATCGACGTATAGTAGGATTGCCACCTATGATGTAGAGATTTTTTTTTTGGGGTTGTGCATTCATCCTATGACTTCCCCCGTTCTGGGTGGAGCGGAAGGGCGTGTCAAACTTTTACTGACTAAAACCCACCCCTGTTCTTTCCTTGCCTGGGCCTGCAGTCTCGATTGATAACATTGACAGCAATCGCTGTGTCCTAACGATCGGTCGCTACGTCGGAAAAATAATTGATTTTCTTGAAATATTTACAGAGACCAGCAGATCAGTTGATCAGTTTTCATAAAAAATAGTGCTTGCAAGTTAAAAATTACGCCGTCGCTGTACATATTTCAAGAAAATCAATTATTTTTCCGACGTAGCGACAGGTCGTTACGATGTAGCGATCGCTATCAATGTCGAGACTGCAGGCCCTGAGTGCCCAGGGGAGCGGTCACTCTGTTACGACATCGCTTGGAGGCGCGCGTGGAACACTACGCGCCGTCGCTGGCCTTACAGGCCTGGTGCTGATCGGACGGCGAGCTACCCATTACTCGGTGGCCGGAGATCGTCCTGCGACCTCCAACGCCCAGGGCGTCTCCTGCGGCGGCTGCGGCCAGGGGCGTGAGGGCCACTCCGTTGAGTCTCCCTCACCCGATCCGCCTCCTCTTTCACGAGCATTACTGTTTTGCAGAAGGAGGAGACTGCTTCCCATTCCGTCTCGCTCCGTACCATGGCCCTGAACCAAGACCAGGCGCGAGGTCGCTCCCGCCTATCGCGTCCACGAGGACACGGCGGTGCTCCGCCCAAGCGGGGCAGATCTCCACCGTATGCTCCACCGTGTCCTCTGGGCGATCAGCACAATGGTGACACCCGGGCGTTTCCTCCCGCCTTATCCGACACAGGAAACCTCCCGAAACCGCCGTGTCCGGTGAGGACCTGCGTCAGGCGGAAGGTGAGGACGCCGAGGCGCCAGTCCTCAAAGAGGGGCACTACCTCCGCAATGGTGGCGTGCCCAGCGCTGCGTTGCGACAGTCGCTCTCTCTATGTCGTCATGAGATCCTGCCGGAGCTCTGTCCGCCGAGCCGCG
The DNA here is from genome assembly GCA_951329385.1 of Polia nebulosa. NCBI lineage: Eukaryota > Metazoa > Arthropoda > Insecta > Lepidoptera > Noctuidae > Polia > Polia nebulosa. The sequence goes on along the minus strand of OX589601.1, from coordinate 11,441,130 downwards.
AGATGTCGCGGCAGCGGAGTGTCGCCCCGTCGTTTCACCTCCGAGGACCTTGGCCTCCAGATACCATGGAAAAAATCCGTCAAGGAGGCTCGCCGCCTCACCGGAGACCGTGCGATATCCCCGGAATAGCCGGATGGCCATGACCCTTTGGGACGCGCTCAACCGGCGTAGCGGGTCGCCGTCTCAAGGAGCGTGCCCACACCGGTGCCCGTAAAGGGCCATGGACCGCACGAACCCCGCCTAAAGCCTACAGGAGGCGTTTGAACCCATCAGATTGGGCAGGAGCCACTTTAAAGCAGCCCCGGCCCGCTCCAGTCTGGGAGCCAAACGTCGGAAGTGCTCGACGAAGTTCCACCGACTGTCGAGGACGAATCCCAGGTACTTCATCGTCCCCTCGACGCCGATGTGACGTCGTCAATTTTATTGTATTTTATTGTATCTTTATGTACTTCCCTTTTCCTTTTGTTTGTTGCTGTTGTGTTGTGTCTGTGTTGAATAAATGATTTCTATTCTATTCTTTTTCTATTCTGTAGCCGCTAGGGAAGTCGGCGCGATGATGTAGAGGGCCGTAGTCTCAATCTCGCACCGCGGCCACCAAGGAGTTAGCGGAGCGATATATGGCGAAGCGCACGGCGCCGGCGGCCGAGCGGCACCTCAGCAGCGCCGGCCAGCCGGGCTCGCGGCTCTCACAGAACATGGCGCCCGCGCTGCACCACCGAGGTGAGGCAGGCGGAACATGGCACGCCACGCGTCATTGTACTGCACTTGTATGTCGCTCAGTGCAGCCTGATGTATTTAGCCCACAACTCGACTGTGTAGATGCTTGTGAAGTAACTGATGAGAAGAGCTGCGATTTCACGGTGTCGCTACAGCGGCTAAACCGCCTTGCTAGCACGTTGCCACGCACCGAGATGGCTCTTCTCTACCTGTCTATGTCAGCGTGATCGGACATATGATCTAAGTATTTGACGTTGTCGACTTTTAACAGCGCAGCGCCGTTAAGTTGAAGTGGCGACAGATCTGAGCCTTTAGACAAAATACTTTTCCGCTAACGTTAACGCTAACGCTTCGTGCAAAATGTATGGCAACGACATTACCTGCGGAGAAAAGTACTTTGTCTAAAGGCTCTGAGCCTTGAGACAAAATACATTTCTGTTAACGCTAACGCTTCGTACAAAATGTATGGCAGCGACATTACTGGGCGTGAGTCACATGACAGTTCTCTCAGCAGGTAATGTCGTTGCCATACATTTTGCACGAAGCGTCAGCGTTAACGTTAACAGAAATGTATTTTGTCTAAAGGCTCGGACCAGCTGTTCGGGCTTTCAAACACCATGTATACTGACTTGTCTGGGTTGTACATCATGTAGTGGTCTTTAGCGTACTTTCCACACTCTGCCAATAGTTTGCGCATTGTGTTGACGGTGCTAGCAGAACCATATCATCTGCATAAAAAATGTGATTTATTAGGGTCCCGTTTATGGAACAGCCTACACGAGTTTGGTTGAGTCTGACTGAGAGCCCATCCATGTACACGTTGAAAAGTGCATGTGACATGCTTCCCCTTGTCTCACTCCGCACTTAAGGTAAGAGGGGGCCGACAGTTCATTCTTCCATCGGACGCGATTTTCCTGCTGCTGGTACCATTGTTTCAGCACCCGCACCACCTGGCTAGGAACTGCACGCTCGGCAAGCTTCTGCCATAGCAGATCATGGTCCACACGTTTGAAGGCCTTGCTGAGGTTCAGATAACAGGCTATTTCTACTCTTGTAATATCCCACCACCTGTTAGAGTACATAAGTTGCAGTACTTGTTGATACCATGCTCTTGAAGCCGTATTGACAGTCCGAAGATGTTATAAAAGGTGATGCTCGTTTGTGTAATATCTTCTCTAACAGTCAGACTATGATATTAGCAAGGCCAATGAGACGATAGTTACTAGCACTGGAAATGTTCTTTTGTTCGGTTTTTGCATATTGGTACAATGACTGTGTCTGTCCATGCTCTTGAAGCCGTATTGACAGTCCGAAGATGTTATAAAAGGTGATGCTTGTTTGTGTAATATCTTCTCTAACAGTCAGACTATGATATTAGCAAGGCCAATGAGACGATAGTTACTAGCACTGGAAATGTTCTTTTGTTCGGTTTTTGCATATTGGTACAATGACTGTGTCTGTAAGAGCCTTTACTCTTTTTTTCACAATGTTTACTATACAAATACCAGTCATGTATAACCCAAAAATGTAACGTTTACTGTTAATATGTCCATTGAAATTAATAAAAAATAAGCTAAAAAATAGATTAAGAATATTTGGATTCATACAATTCTTTTTAAAATGACGAAAAACTGTTATGTGCCGCAAAAGGCACAAAAAATATACAGTAATTATTTTTTTTAAATGACTCTTTTTTTTTAAAGTGTTACTCTTTATTTACTTTGTCTGAAATCAGATGTACTCTATTTATTTTAGAAAAAAGTTGGCAACCCTAAGTACACCCCTAGACCCCCGTAGCGTATGTGCTCAATTGTCAGTCCATCTAACCCTGGCGACATTACCGCCGGCTGTTTGTCTCACAACGTCCGCTATGTCCTGTACGGGTATTGTTATACAGCTTTTGTCTCGAGCCTCGTTCATGTCCTCATGAGAAAAAGTACAGTCTCATGTTGGAAAAAATCCAATTTTTATCCGCTCATGTACCCGAGTCTGTTCGTCCTGGGCATGGTCGGGTACACTAGGCTCGCGGTAAGAAGGGACGTTGCGCTGGTCAAGTACGTGGCTAGCGTCCTGCTAGGGTTGTTGCACCACCCAGATGTTCTGGAAGCGCTGCGGCTACGCGGCTGTGCGCGCCAGACGGGTGCGTGGGCGCGCGCCGTTGCCCCGCTCTGTTAGACGTGCCGTCTGCTAGGACTGGCCTCCTAAAGTTTGCCCCTTTGTCGCGAGCCATACGGATAATTAATAGTGTAGCGCTATCAGAAGATATGTTTGGCCAGAACCTGCCGAGATTCATTAAAGCGGCACAGATATTAATTGAAAAAGGTATAGAGTTATAATTTTGTTAATTTTATAAAAATGTAATAATAATAAAAATATTGAAAATTATAACATCGTCTTGGACGTGTCTGTAAGGGTGTTATAATGTAAAATGTAATTGAATAAATAATAAAATAAATAAATTAAAAAAATAAAATGATAAAAACATTTTGCTTGGCGGGCGCAGGTTGGCAGAAAATATTATTAACATTATTGGCTATTTTCTTATCTTCCGTTGCCAGAATTTGGCAAAGTTTTTGTGTTTCATATCTAACGCAATATTATCTATAACTATCATCATCATTTCGTTTGTTTCGGTCATGATTTCGTTGACAATAATAGCACGTTTCAACGCAGCACGACACTGTTTTGTTGGGCGCTTGGTTGCGTTGCTTTTTACTTGCAATGTTTGCTTGTTCGGGTCAAATCTAGCAAGATGAATTAGAGCAACTTCCTTTTATACTACGGAGTTGAATTTTTACATGTTGGTTCAATTCCGATGACAAATGCCATACCATAATAATTATGGTAAGCATAACCTGAATCGACATTCAGAATTAGCTCCAGATGCCCCAGGACCTGATGGCTTTCATGGGAAAGCCTGGGTCCTGGCCTTGGAGGAGGCTCTCGGGCCTCGACTAAGAGGGCTCCTAAGCGCATGCATGGAGAGAGGCCAGTTTCAGCTTCGTTGGAAGACGAGGAAGCTGGTCCTCATCAAGAAGCCGGGGCGCCCCGCGGACTCTCCGTCCGCTTACCTGCCCATCGTGCTGCTTGACGAGGTGGGTAAGCTCTTTGAAAGAGTAATTGCAGACCGCCTTGTCGGGCAGCTGGTGCGGGTGGGGCCGGATCTGGCGGAGAGCCAGTTCGGCTTCCGCAGGGGGCGCTCCACGGTGGACGCCATCATGCGCGTGCGAGCCCACGACGGGAGATGCAGTGGCCCAAGGTGGGGTCGTCTTGGCGGTGTCTCTTTACATCGCCAATGCCTTCAATACCCTGCCCTGGAGTTGCATAGTTGAGGCACTCCGGTATCACCGGATGCCGGCCCTACCTCCGTCGCGTGGTCGAGGCCTATCTGACGGACAGGGCCGTTATCTACTCCGGTCACCAGGGACAGTGGAACCAGCGAGATATGTCGTGCGGAGTCACGCAGGGATTGGTCCTGGGGCCGCCTCTGTGGAACATCGGTCACGACTGGGTGTTGCGCGCCGTCCTCCCAGGAGGTCGGCGCGACACGCTGGTCCTGGTGCAGGGGAGATCGCACCAGGCGGCGTCAGGCCTAATGACTCGCGGGGTTGCGACAGTCGTAGAGGATCCGGCAACTGGGACTCGAGGTGGCATTGCCCAAGTCTGAGGCCATGTGTTTTCATGGTCCTCGGAACGCGCCATCGTCGCGTTCCCAGATAATGGTAGGGGCGTTGACATCGGCGTCGAGGGGACGATTAAGTACCTGGGACTCGTCCTCGACAGCCGGTGGAACTTCAAGGAGCATTTCCGACGTTTGGCTCCCAGACTGGAGCGGGCCGGGGCTGCTTTGAAGCGGCTCCAGCCCAATCTACCTACGCGAGGGTCGTGCGGTCCAAGGCCCTTTACGGGACCGGTGTGGGCGCACTCCTTTAGGCGGCGACCAGCTCGCCGGTTGAGCGCGTCCCAAAGGGTCATGGCCATCCGGCTGGTCCGGGGATACTGCACGGTCTCCGGTGAGGCGGCGAGCCTCCTTGCCGGACTGTCGCCATGAGATCTGGAGGCCAAGGTCCTCGCGCTCTTCTGGGAGTGGCGCGAGGAGGCAAAACGCCGGGACGAAACTCCGCTGCCGCGACACCTCGCGGCTCGGCGGACGGAGTTCCGGCAGGATCTCATGGCGACATGGAGAGAGCGACTGTCGCAACCCAGCGCTGGGCACGCCACCATTGCGGCGGTAGGGCCTATTTGAGGAGTGGCTGGAGAGGCGCCACGGCGTTCTCACCTTCCGCCTGACGCAGGTCCTCACCGGACACGGTTTTTTCGGGAGTTCCTGTGTCGGATAAGGCGGGATGATGCTAGGGTGCTGGGTAGGGGACTGTATTCGGTATGACGTTAAAGAAACACTGCTTTTAGCGCTGGAGTAAAATTAATGCTTTCTTTTCGAGTCTGAACTGCATACACTGAGGTAAATGGAAACCTTTTGCGCTTTGCATAGTTTTCCGAACACCCTTCTGTGACGTTTTTCTTTTGTCACAAAATTTGTGGCAAGTTCAAAAAAATATACTTTTTGTAGCAAGGCAACAAACACATAAGACACTTTGATCGACACAACAGTTAAATGTATGATGTTGTATTATTTTCTGTAAGTAAATATTACATAGAAAAAACAACGGGTATTAGGCACTTGTCCCACCGCCGGCGATGAGCGAGTAGCGAGTAGAGCTTCAAAACAAAAACGAGTTGGCGAGCAGCGAGTAGCGAGTGGTAGTTCCGATAGTTTTTTTCACTGAGCTATAAGCGAGTGTTCGAGTGTTACTCGCACCACTCTTTCGGGTTGGTCTCTCGGCGTGTGTTCCGGCCGCCCGAGCGAGTAACGATGAGCGAGTCAGCTTTGATAGAGAGCTCAGCGACAAACTTGTGGAGCGAGTCCTCGCCAGCGGTGTGAACAGTCAGCGATCAACTATTAATATATGCATCTCTTTTGTTTACACGGAATGTATATTTATTGTACGTTTCTTGAGCGTCAAAATAGCCGAGAGTTAGTCGCTTACTCGCCGGCGGGCGGTGGGACAACTGCCTAAGCATGTTTGTCAGAAAAAACTATTGTTTGTCACAAACAGTAAGAAACTGTGCATGGAATTTATTTATTGTAAATTATGATACAAAACCGGCCAAGTGCGTGTCGGACTTCGCAAATTTAGGGGTTCCATACCAAATGACGGAATTTCAAAGATTTTTTTTTTAATTATTAATATTTATATTGGTATTTGTTAGTAAAAATATACGTAATAATAAACATTTTCAGCCAAATTCAAGGTCATGGGTCAATGCGCCTTTAAAAAATTCTTCGGAACAATATTTTGTGGTAGACGACGGACAGACAGACAGACAGACGGACACGTGAGACAGCAATAGGGCTCCTTTTGGACCCTTTGGGCACGGAACCATAAAAACTACTTACCTACGTAGTAGTAGGTCCTACTACGTTGTAGATAGGTAGTGTTTCTATGTACTTAATTGAACATTATTAGCAAGCCAGTTTCATGATCATATAACATAATGAAGAAAGTAGCTAGGCTAAACATGCTACCTTCAATGTTTACCTGATCGCTAATATTTATAGTACAATCGCACACCTGTCTGCAGTGTACCTATAATATCATATCAAAACATAATGGATTATGCGTGTACTGTCTACAAAAGAGATAAGTGTCAGAGTAACGACTAGTTTTGTGTATGCCAAGTAAAAAAAGTCAGTATCATAAAAAAAGGAGGGTGCGCGCACGTATTTAGGTACTTGTATCCCGGGCCCGCTGTTAGCGGTAGGAACTGTGGGCTTTTAGTTAGTAGGAGTTCTCCGTTCCCCCGAAACGGAGGGTATCCGTGAGGATTTCCCCACGAAAATAAGGGTACAGTCTTTGGAGTTCATTCTTCTTTTATATTGAAATGAACAGAATGTCAATTGCTCAGTCATGCCATAACAAAGTGAGGAGTCATGCAGTGTCAGAGCTGATTTCTCACGAAGTGCACCTCTCTCAATTGAGTGTATGGTTTAAATCACAGATATTATAATGACATTAAAAATCTAAGAGAAGTACTCTTTTATTTAGGCATTCATTTAGGGGGCATCCATAAATTACGTGAGGTGTTTTTTAAATTTTCTGTCTCTCCCTCCCCCCCTGGTGAGATGTCGTGAGATTTTATTCAACCCCATCCCCCAATCTCACGTGAGATTTTTCAAAATGTGGGTTTCTTACGTAAACGCGTAAGATTGTTATTGTAAAAAGAAAAAAATTTTGCTTCGTGCTTTTATTTACGACTAGTTAAGACTAGTAATCAATATAACGTCGAAGTATGAATGAAATTATTTTCTTTCGAACGAATTAGTGAATGATCTTAATCGTATTACGATTACGCTTAAATCTTAAGCATGTACAATCATCCCGGGCCCGCGGACGGCGAGTAATGGGTAGCTCGCCGTCCGATCAGCACCAGGCCCGAGAGTCGACGGCGCGTAGTGTTCCACGCGCGCCTCAAAGAGTTGTCAGCAAGAGACGGGGCCCGTCATGGCCGATGCCTGCCCGGGGGTTGAGGATAAATTCGAAACAGTTACCTCGCCCCTGGGCACTCAAAGGCAGGAAGGAACAGGGGTGGGTTTTAGTCAGTAAGAGTCTGACACGCCCTTCCGCTCCGCCCAGAGCGGGTGAAGTCATAGGATGATTTCCCACCCCACAAAAAAAAAAAAAAAAAAGCATGTACAATCTGGATTAAATGGACCAAAATAATATAATACTTTTTTTGTTTGAATCAGAAAAAAAATTGCGTGATATTTGCCGAGACCCCCCTCTCTCCAACGTAAGATTAGATGAGATTTGACTCGAACCCCCCCCCCCTCCCCTCCTCCCTTAAACATCTCACGTATTTTATGAACGCCCCTTTAGGTTTTCCCAGTGTTCATGGAAACGGGCATTATCCTACTAGGTAATATTATAAATGCGAAAGTTTGGATAGATGTTTGTTACTCAATCACGCCAGAACGGCTGAACAGATCTAGATGAAAGGTACTGAGATAGATTATAGTCTTGAATAGCACAAAGGCTTTAATTTATAATAGAGGAAGTACTAATAACACGCGGGCGAAGCCGCTGGCAGAAGCTAATATCTTATGTATTTAAAAGCTATTGAAAATGTAATAGCAATGAACATTGTCAGCAAAGAGATAGTGAAAGATTTGATTTATTGCATGCACATCTTACACTTTTTCTGACTGTACCTATTATATATATTGTTTATATTATTATATGACGTTGATTCATAAGGATGAATGTACCTATTATGTTCTTGCCTTATCTTAATTACCAATCCAGAAAATTTTAATGAAGTTATGAGGCTTGATATAGTTTTTATTTTTAACAGATTTAAATGAATGTATAAACTACATAGAGGACGCTATGTTATGTTTGACTGGTAAATAATAAATGTATGTTTGTTAATCAGTTAATACATTTTAAGTAGATTTAAGTGTATCTTGTGTAGTCAGTTAACTTATCTTAGGATTAGAAAGTAAAATAAAGATAAGAACCTAAAAATGTTGGCAAGTTTGCAAAAACTGTCTATTCTTTGATAAATAAATGGGTTTCTTTCTACTTTTTTAAATATAATACTCTCAATAATAATTATAACTAGTGGTCGCCCAGTGGTCAAAATTCGACCATAATTCATATAAATTATGTGTTAAACGCATATACGCAATGTTGTGCATGTGTGCAATGTTTTTTTTTATTAATTTAATTTATTTCTAATGAATATTATACAAAAATATGAGCTTTCTGCACTCCTTCTCCATAATATAAACTTTAACTGTGCCAAATTTCATACTCCATACCTTCCATACCTCCATCACTAGGTTTTTGCTTCACATATTAATATAATAATAAAGGAGATTGAAATAACATTAAAATACTGGTAGTAATCTGAACGAAAATACAGATTATAATGTAATGTAAACCAATAGTATAGGTAGTCAATACTATAGGCGTAATAAATCAGGTTGATGTCCAGTTTCTAGATAAGGGAAGTGTCCTAGATGCAGCATAATGGAGACATAACCAGTTTCGCTCATAAGGCAACAAATCAGCACATAACTGCTTTACCTCATGAACTTGTAATGTACTTTCACAAAATAATACAACTTATTTTTTTGTATGTTTCCCTGAATGAATTGGTTACTCATAAGCAAGGTTTTGGTAGTTCAAGGTAGATTGGTTTTATTTAATGTTGTAAAAGGTGTAAATAAGTATCAATAACATCACTGTAGTGCACACTCTTTATCAATGTACTAAAAAATTGTATTAGGGCATGGGCATTACTATTGATAAGGCATCACCAGTTATGTATTTGATTTGCTAGATAAATATTTAGATTCAATGATACCATTAATTTTTCTGAGAAAATTATTTTCCCAACCATCAAATTCAGAAGCACATTAATTTTTAGTTTTATTGTGATTCAAGGTAACTGTTAGGTTTAATAAATAGGTCAAGAACAAATAAATAAAATAAAATCAGTATTAGAGGCTGACCATAAAAAAGCATTAAGTAATAAAATTTTATGTCAGAGTAAGCAATGACTGATTTCTGCCAATATTAATGAACACAGTTGCACATACATTTCGCACTCAAGTATCTATTACACAAAGCAACAACGCAACTTGATGCCTGACCACAAACCTTACGAGTGTGACAAGGCATTCAGAAATTTACTATAACTGGATTATGCAAAGATATTGATACAAAGTTATAAAATGACAATAGAGTAACACCATTGTTGTTTTCATTATGACTGATTCACCGCATGTTTACACTAAATACTACAGCATATTGAATACTAAGTTCTACCTAATACTTGTTTTGTATAAGACCAGCAAAATACTCAGGATGTCCACCAGAAAAATCTTAATAATTATGCAGGAATGTTTGAAACATGACCAAAATGACAATACATAAGTGACCTAGAGAATCAATTATGCAAAGTGTGTAGTTGGACTTCAATAATTAATTACTTCCTCGTTGACCTTACATATCCTATATTTGGAGGAAATTGACAGCTATGTGTTAAAAGTGTGTGAAAAAATGATATTAGTCTACCAAAAAGATTCTTATTAGAATACATATTTGATGTGAAGTCAAAGGTGTGTTCTCATTTTGAACAAATTTATAGCCAGTTGACACTTTAAAAGGCAGTGTTTATCACAAACAATTCTTTTTTATCTTTTCAGTTATGTGGATTAGACAATAACATGAACTGGATGCAGGATTATCTTTACCGCAATAAGTATGACATGGATTATTTGATTTAGTCATCTTTTATTTTAATCCTATCTGTTACAGACCAATATAAATTAATATTTAATATTAATACCTACATTTTATTTAAAATAAACAGGCTTTATTTTAGTAAATTATGTTTTAACAAACCTACTTGTCATATTGAAATAATCCTAAAGCAAAGGTCTCCAATTTATGCCATCCATATATTCCTGAATAAATTTACCATTTTAAAAATACACGAGTAACACACACAGAACCAGTCACTGTGGCTACACTTGGGGGAGGACTATGTCCAACAGTAGACGTCTTTCAGTTGAAATGATGATTTTAAAAATGAAAAGAAGCTGTTTGTCTGTGCAGTACCTAAGTAATCTATCTTTTGGTAACACTGAGATATTTTTGCTATCAAAATGAGGCATAATGTCTTTACCTCAGTCTTATCAGAGATAACATAAACATATTAATGGCCTTATAGTCATTAACAAAATTATATCTAAAAATCCCAACAGTAAGTAATAATTTGAATGGTCCACTCAAGGTTTGGTATATTTAGAGATGTTCACCCACAAACCAAATTGATTTTATTTGGTCACGGCATATTTACATGATATTATTCCCACTAAACTTAACTTATGTGCATACTAAAATCAATATTTGAATGACAAACACAAAAAAATACCAGCAGGAAGACTAGTCAGAGTTGAAATATTTTAGTTTTGGGAGAGAATATACACAAAAAAACTTACCAATATCAGTGATAGGTGGTTTAGTACTGTATCCCTTAAGGTGTCCAGAGTCGGAATCATCAAGTAATTCCGGTTTCTCCGGTAATCCAGCGATCACAAAGTAATCGGCGACTTTCCGCTCATCCATGTTTTACAATTTTACATACGAGTACCTACGAGAAAAAAAACTCGTGGTCACGCTAATGTCAGCATTACAAGAAAATAAATACAACCTGAACTTTTAAGGTTAACGAACATGTACCACATCAAGTCATGTACTCTTGTAAACAGACAAGTTTATATAACAGAGATACGTAAAATGAAAATAAAAAATGTTCCAATAACATGAAACCCTTGAAGTGAACTTACAGTTTATTGCTACAGTTAACAATTTGAGCATGAACGCGTCACACATCGTTTTACGTAAATATTTTTATTTATAGATTTATTGCGTTGCCATTTATAATCACTTATTAGACTAACACAGGGGTGCACTTGAAAATTATTCGTTTTTATTGAGACTTTTGCAAAACGTCATTCTATCCGACAACAATCAGCCATAGACATTTTTTTTCTTTTTTTTCTTCGCCCTTTCTCGGGCAGGCTAAGGTCATAAACCATACTGCCTCGTCTTTAGTAGTGTATTTTTACTTTTTTTCCACTATAATGCAGATATAACACATTTTTATGTTTTTTGCAGTAATTGGCAACAAATTTGTTGAGTCAGCCTTCTCGGCAAACTTCACTAAGGTAGTCAATACTACAATAAAATTCTCAGCTCCATTTTACCGAGATCGCGCCTGTTTCAATGATATTGTCCAGTTGCGTAGACACTTGAGACACAAAACTACACCAATTTTACATAACAATATCCACTAGGAATCAATAAACGAATAATTAAAACAGCCACTGAATTGCACTCGAGAAAATCCCGCCAAAAACTCCTCAGCCATAGACAAGTGACAACTTTTTGATTCATATTTTCTTGTAGTGTATGGCGAAAGCGGACAAACTTCAGCCTGAGAATGACGAGGCATTTGGTTTCTAGTTGGATTGACACTATTCCAACCACGTTTAATGATGCGCTTACACTATCATAAATCGTACACAATTTAGGTAGTCATATCGGAACCTTCCAATCTCACTAAATCAGACGCTAACTGCTGTATCTGCTACTATTACACCTTCCTGCTTCCTGGCCCTGCAGTCTCTACATTGATAGCGATCGCTACGTCCTAACGATCTGTCACTACGTCGGAAAAATAATTGCTTTTCTTGAAATATGTACAGCGACGGCGTAATTTTTAACTTGCAAGCACTATTTTTCATGAAAACTGATCAACTGATCTGCTGGTCTCTGTACATATTTCAAGAAAATCAATTATTTTTCTGACATAGCGACCGATCGTTAGGACGTAGCGATCGCTATCACTGTCGAGACTGCAGGGCCTGTTCCCTAAATTATGTCCCTTGAAATCGGAAGGTGTAATTGAGCCTTAACCACTTTCACACCATCTAAATCTTGAATTTTAGATTTTTTTATGTAATTTATTTTATTTTTTCTAATTATTTTTATCTAAATTACTTAGACAAATCTAAATAAGTATGGACAATTTAATTTATAAAGCCTATAAATGATTTGGAACCCGAATGGATATTTACTACACTATTCGATAATACACTCAGCGGCAAGGAATGTGGCCCAAACACAAACAAACCGATAACAGGCGGTCTAACAGCAGGAACAGGGGTGGGTTTTAGTCAGTAAGATTTACCCAGTATAATATTAGTCTTTGGTAGGAGTCGGCGTCTTCCTAATATAACGCTGTAGAAAGCGATCATCGCAGTCATTTGTAGGGAAAAACCAGAAAGAGCCCTCTGTCGACGCGACAACGCGATAAGGTTTGCCATACAAATAAGCACGATGATCGCTTTATATTAGGACGACGCCTGACACGCCCTCCCGCTCCACCCAGAACGGGAGAAGTCTTTGGATGATTTCCCACCCTAGAAAAAAAAAAGCGGGTTGCACTCCGAGTGCCGGCAGAAGTGAAAACTTGAACAGTAACGTTGTGCATTTTTGTTTACCCGTCGGAGGTGAGTGAGAATAACAAAATTGATGTGGCCAGCACAAAGCCCAAACATGAATCCCATAGAACATGTCTGGGATATGCTTAAAATACGCAGCCGATCCAGTACCAACACTATATACTTTAAATCAGTCAGTTGAAAAACCGCTCTGGTGACCTGGGAAGAAATATCCCATGTGGACATAAAAACATAATTGATCAGGGCCAGAGGTGGAAATACCCGTTAATTTGAAGTACCTACTTTATCTGTTTTTGTAAATTTCATTACTTATTAATATTTTTTTTAATGTGAAACATCTATTGGCGCTGCTTGGCAGTAAAATCGACTTTATGTCGTGACGAAAAACAGCATGACGACGTCGTGCCACGATGCCCACACTACGCCGCCGCTCTTGACTCCCTTCTTCCTGGAAACACAATGCGAAAAAAAAAAATTGAATTGACTTCCAAAAAAAAGTGCAAAATAACTTTAATCGTGGAAGCCAGTGTCAAAAAATGAAGACAAAAAACCGACATCTGACTGTTATTTTGCACTTTTTTTTGGAAGTCGGTTAATTTTTTTTGTAAAAGTTTTTATTTTTCCCTTTTTAGTTGTGGTTCCCCATTAAATTGTGTTCACTCCATAGACATACGATCGCAGCAGTAGCAGTTGATTTGCTGTAATTTTTGAAGAGTTCCGTTGTCTATCTCCGATATTCATCATCAGTGCAGGTCTTGATGAAATTTAAATGGAAATTTAATTTCGGATTAAAAGCCCTTTCGAACAAAACAATAATTTTGCAAATCCGTCTTATTACCTCCTCCTTTTTGAAGTCGGTTAAAAACAGTAACACAACAACAATTAAAAACCCAACAAATACAACAATTTTATTAACAACAACCACCGCAACCAACAACAACAATACAAAAAACACACAAAATAGATGTTTCACATCTGCCGGGCATCCCGTGACGGCCAACTTTGTGCTCTTTGTCTTTTAAACATGGACATTTAAAAATGGTTTTTTATACGTCCATGGTAGTAATAATAATAATAATATTCTTTATTGACATAACTGAACAATTACAGTCTAAGGTTCTCTAACATCTGCACTAGTAAAAACTGTGTTGCAGGTGTTAGTGTCATCCCCTTATTAGTGTGACAATTATCTTATGCCCGTACAGAATAAATTATAAAATAAAATTGAAAGAGTTAAGCTATTAAAAATAAAAAGAGTTAACAAACGTGTTGTCATGTGTGTGTGTGTGTGTACGTGTGTTTGTGTGTGCATGTAGTGTTGTAGTGTGTACTTGTGTGATGAGTGCGTGAATGTAGATTGATTATGGTTTTAAAACATTTTCTACATCCATATAGTCCATTGTATTTAGCCATGCACATACAACTTTTTTAAATTTGTTATTATTCAAAATGTTAATTCTTTGGATTTCATTACATCTATTATACGTCTTTGGAGCTAGAAAACTATAGTGTCTTCTAGCAAATGCTGTTCTAGTACGAGGCACAGGGCAGCGTTCTACTCGCTTTCTTGATATGGTGAGGTTAGGAGGAACTCGTCTGTGGTACCTTCGTAGCATTTCGTACACAAATATTTTTCTCACAGATAAGACTCCTGCCAGTTCGTACACTGAAGATGTAGGATGACGATACGGTAAGTATAAAAGAACTTTAAGAGCCATCCGCTGTGCCCGCTCGACTCCAATCATATGAGTTTTTGCCGCACCTCCCCATGCGCAAATGCAGTACCTAATAATGCATTCGCACAACGCTCGGTAAATTTGTACAAGCAGAGTACCACTCGCTACTGTCCGTAAGTTTTTGAAAATATATACTAATTTTCTTATTCTAGCCATAGTCAACGAGAGATGCACAGTCCAGGTAAGTAGGTTATCCAACGTTACACCCAAATACTTTATAGAGGCGACTTGGGAAAGCGTCGCACAGTCACAGCCGCTACTGAACTCTCCTCTATTGCACGGGAAGGTATGTATTTTCAGAACGTGCGATGCCGCTGGTTTTCCTGCAGTTGTTTTACTGAAGCAGACATATTTTGTTTTAGCAGTGTTCAGCGATAGAAGACTGTTCTCCAGCCAGGAGGTTACCCTTGCCAATCCAGTTTCAGCCAGATTAAAGACCATGTCCCAAGTGTGACTATGAAAGATCAGCACCATGTCGTCAGCAAACATTAGTAGATCCAAGTGTCGTAGGGTAGCAGCTATTCTGCATAGATTATTAATATAAATGAGGAATAACGTAGGTCCTAGCGTGCTACCCTGTGGAACGCCATATTTGCATCTAGAGTCGTTACTTTCACAGCCAGCTACTCTAACGCGTTGAGACCTGCCCTGAAACTCACTTTTTTGTTTCATTTGCATGCTAGCCCGCGAAATTCAATTTTCTTACGTTTTTTGCAATTTGCAGGTCAGTATCAGGTTGTATGTTGGTCAAAATATGATTCAAATTTTGAACAAGGTACAACCTGAATATAAACCTGAAAATTTGAATTTCGCGGGTGCCCCTTGCGCTTTGGAATAAACATTTAAGTTTTACTTTACAACAAAAGAACCATGTTTCGTGTTTCATTTTGATATTTAACCACATCATAAAACTCTTGGGCCACTTTCCGTGCCGCTGAGTGTATTTATCTAGAAAAGTCACTCCTTTTTTCCATGGGGATAAATAGAATCAACGGTATTTCAAAAGCTGAAGAGTTTGTTTGAACACGCTAATCTTTGGAGCTACCAGTCGGATTTGAAAAATTCTTTATGTATAAATGATAACCACATTTATGAGGAAGACTATCTAGCATTACGCTAAAGTTCTTGGTTAGCTTTAAAATATTGATATTTGTAAAGTAAGCCGGAAGAAAAAGTGCTATCGAACTGCTGTAACCGCGTGTAAAATTTATATTGGGGGAAGTATAAATAGCAGGCGAATCGCTGGCAGAAGCTAGTTTATCTTTATTGTATTGTATACTTCACTAAGTTTAATGGGGTTCCTGGTTTGTGGGTCGCTTTGAATATATATGAGGTTTTACAAATGAAACTCCAAAGTTTCACATGTAAATTTACTACATCAACATTTTATACATCAATAACAATTTCCTTCAATGCTTTAGATGACGGTGCTATGCTATCATTTAATTCCATTGTATCAGTGCTATTGCTAATTTGTGCTCCAGCCATTAAAAGACTAATAGCACCTTCTAACTCACTCACTCTCTTACATACTTCTATTTCTTCTTCTATCTCTTGCATCAATGAAGTATAGAGCCATAAATTGAGTTCAGAAAAGAACTTTACTTGACTTTCAAAGACATCTACAAAAACATTTGCTGCATCTACTACCACCCTGGTAAACCTTGTCTCTCCTAGATTTTTCTTAAAATATTTAAGTAATGTTCCTATATCTTTTTCATTTAATCCGTCCATTGCGACATGGAGAACCTGTCTTCTTAACATCTCTTGTATTAGAGCAGCAGTTCTCTCTGGAAACTTTGTAGCTATATAAGTTTTTAAAACAGCTGACAGGGCTTTGGTAAACTCCATTTTCCTGAGGAACTTATCAAATTCTGGGCCTTTGGCCGGTTTGGATTGTCCTTTCTTATTATTACTTTTGTCTTGAACTTCTTCCACGATTGAAGATTGAACATGGTCTGGCGCAAACCTGAATAAACCTTTTTTCTCATCAGATTGTTTTGCAGGCTTCTCCCTTTTTCTTATTGATATAATGCCGTCAATCATGCCAACTGCTAGGGTATCATCATGTTTAGATATAGCCATGCTCAATACTGCATTAGGGAAATCAATGTTGTGCACAACTTTGAAGGTGGAGATGTCGTAGATTTTAACATGTCTGTCCAATGAGGCGGACATCAATCTGCTATTGTTACTGGCCAGCCTTAAAGTAGTTACAGTTTTATGATGTTGAGAAATATTGGCTAGTTGTTTTCCTCCATTGAAGATGTCCCATACTTTGATTTCTGTGCCTCCAGCACTAATGAATATGCCTCCTGAAGGTAAGAATAGAGTTGATTCTACTGGGCTGCCATGGTTGACTGAAAGTACAACCTCATTGGACCTGCAGTCATACAGTTTGACTGCATGATCATAACCTCCAGATAGAATAATATCTGGGGAGATGGGACTGGCAGCCCCTGCTCTAACATAGTCTGAGTGTTCAGTGAAACTGGCAATCTTCTCTTCTGTAGCTATGTCCCATAGACAAACAGATTTATCATCTGAGTAGCTGAGAATTTTGACTTGGTCTTTTGTGAATAATGTACGGTGCACCTGAAATCAACATGAACATGTATGAATGAAAGTTTAATGAAGTTATACTTAACTATTTGTATAAGTATTAAATTATGATAGGAAATATGGAAGGAGCTATCATTGATTTGGTAAATTTTATATGATTGTTTAACAACTTTTTGGGCCTGCATATCTGCAGGGTATGAACTCTGCATATCAGCAGATCATGCCTGTTTTATTTCTATAGCTCAGTGTGAAGTTAGCACTGAGTGTATCCCTTATTATTTATATCTAGGCCATACTGCAGCTGACACTGACTTACAGTTAGGCTATTCACATCAGGAATTTGCTCTACCAAAGTGGTATTTTATAGTATCAAAGTACTTGACTATTACTATTAACTTACAGGGCCAGTATGTCCAGTAAATACTCGAAGCACATTTTTGGATTGCACATCAAACAGTTTAACAGCGGCCTCTTCACTGCCAGCCACCAGAAGTCTGCCATCAACTCTGAAAGAAGCGCCATAAGCTGCTTCTCTAAACTTGGAGATGTTCTTTGTAACTACTTTAGTGATGGGATCGTAAATCTGAAAAATGAGACCACATGATCAATTTAAACAGCATTTCTATGTTAAGTTTGATCAAGATCATTACATAGCTTCAATTAATGAATACCATGTTAAATATGGATTGTTTACATGCTTAATCCGTCTGGCCCTGGAATAACAGACACAATTAAAAATCTATTGTTGCGTCCCGATGTGGGGAGCTCTGGGCCTGACAGGTTATATTGAATGACATGTTACAGAGGCTAAAGTATAGGGGTTCTTTTGAACACTGGTAGTCAGAGTTCAAAAGTTAGTCATTAGTCTCCCAATGAATAAATGAAACCCAGTACTTTGCCAAATATAATTTCATTACCAAGCACTCCAAATCAGAAATATCAAATAATAATTAGTCCTTATCTGACCTGCACTCTCACTGAGCATGTTGCCGCGAAGTAATAAGGTTCTACAGGGCTGAAGTCCAAATAATCAATAGCACCAAACTCCTTCACTAGCACTGGCGACTGAAAATTTAACACAAGTTAATACGGTTCCTTATAAAATGCCATAATACAACCGAAATTGATAAAAATAAGTGCCCTTACCCCTAATTTCTTCCAGTATATATTATCCTCTGTAACAACAGAAGCTGGCTTTTGATACACAGCTTTATTTGTTTTCTTGAAAGGGTAAGATATATGTGCCATGTTTGTATAAGGTTTATCACTTAAAAACGTAATATCATCACTTAATTAGAACAGAACTCGCATAATAACATTCCCACGTTGTTTTAAAACTTTTCACATGACAGTACTGCTTTTGACACACAGATAACAATCAAAAGTTCAAAACAACACCACAGATTACAACACGTGCAAGCCTCTGTGCAAGCAAACTAATTCTTTCAATTATATAAATTAAACTCAGTTTTTTTTAACAATTTTTGTTGCCACTGGCTTGGTTACAAGACCTTTAAGCCAAGTCTTAATTTGATGACTATCACTTTTCTTATTCCCCATTAGAATGCAGATATAACATAATCTAATGTGTGTTGCAGTCTTTGGCAACAAATGTAACGAGTCAGACTTCGCTGAGGTAGTCTTTACTACAGTAAAATTCTCAGCTCCATTTGACTGACATCGCGTCTGTTTCAATGATTCCACATATTGTCCAGTTGCATAGACACTTGAGACATAAGACTACACCAATTTTACACCACAATATCCACTAGGAATCAATAAGCGAATAATTAAAACAACCACTGAACTTCACTCGAGAAAATCCCGCCAAATATTCCTTTGGTTTCTAATGGTTTGTGCAGACACCTAATATGAAATTGTATGCGTGGCAAAACCACAATTTTTTTTTTTTACAAAATGTCCTTCAAATATCATCTTTTACTTGAAAAATTAATCAACATCCCCTTGTTCTTGAAATATTATGTAATTAAAGTTTGTATTTGTGTCTTTGGCCATTTTCAATTTGGTTTTTGACTTATAAGAAAGATACTTTATATGTGCGCGCACGATAAGTCTGCGCATGCCTGGTGGCACTGCTTCAAATTGCCCGTCTAACTAAATCTATTTCCGAACGTGCGTACGTAACCGAAATTGTAATTATTGAAAGAACTAGGTTTAATTTAACCTCTGAATTACCGCGCGCGTCGAAATGTAAACATCGGGCAAGTCCCGCCCACACTTTTGCGGCGCGAACTGCTTACGATACTGTTTACAAAAAAACGTTTATTGTTGCTTCTATGGGCTCTAGCCACTTACTGTAAACCTTTTTTGTGTTGTTGAATAAACTGAGCGTAATCTATAATATAAACAGTATTCGTATTACGAGACTTGTATTATAAACAAAGAGTACTCTAAGTCTAAGGGTAATTATAAACAAATGATGTTTTCAAAGAATTAGTGGAATAGTGTGTTTGTCTCCGTAATTTGTCAAATTCTGATAAAACTAATGTGTTAAATGTTATACTATGAATAAACAAGTAATCTAACAACAGCGTTTGTTTTTGAGATTCCAATACAAAATTTTCATCACATCACACTCAAGCTTCGTATTACAAAAACAAACAAAGTACCTATTTGTGTCGTCGCCTTTCTCGCCAAATAAGTATAAATTATGATGGTTTTTCCTCATAATATTGTCTAATAATAAGTAATATTATTACTATGTAGTTATATATATATACAAGCAAAAATATTCACAAAAACAGCTTTTTATAACACTTGAACACAAACACATTTTCAAATAACCTTGACGTCATGTGAAAATAAATGGTATTTACGATGTTTATTTCTTGCCAATCTCTAACTAGACCGATGTAAGAACTACTTATAGATGAATATCATAACTTTGGCCACTAATTACACGCACATGTGTGCCGCTAGTTTGCCTTACCAAAAAAATTGCCAAAAACCCGATTCACGCCTTTTAAACCACTTTTATCACTATTACCCAAGGACTTGTGACAAGGTTCATACACCCGGAATCTGACAAAGTCTGTAGTTACACGATGGCCAACTGTCAACGGGGACTCATAGATGACGAGACCTGACGCGCGCGGGGCCTTTTTTTTTTTTTTGGTGGGCGGGATATCATCCAATGACTTCTCCCGCTCTGGGTGGAGCGGGAGGGCGTGTCAGATTCTTGCTGACTAAAACCCACCCCTGTTCCTCCCTGCCCTGAATGCCCAGGGGCGAGGTAACTCTTTCGAATTTATCCTCAACCCCCGGGCAGGCATCGGCCATGACTAGCCCCATCCTGTTTGCTGACAACTCTTTGAGGCGCGCGTGGAACACTACGTGCCGTCGACTCTCGGGCCTGGTGCTGATCGGACGGCGAGCTACCCTTTACTCGCCGTCCGCAGAATTGAAACGCTTAGTTCCGATTTCAACCGCGCGCGCTCTAGCACAGACCGAGTACACCATAGATGTGGCCACACAGCTGTAGTGCTATTCTGTAAAATCTCACCGTGAATACTTAAGTGAAGTGAACGTAAAGTGGGCTGTCAATTCATACAATCTAGGTGGAATGGTGGAATGACAGTTCACTTCACGCTCAATCCACCTAAGTGTTCACGGTGAGCTGTTAATAGAATCGACCAGCTGGTCGATTCTGTGAAAACTTAGGTGGAGTGAGCGTGAAGTGAGCTCAAGTGAGCTGTCATTCTACCTTGATTGTAGAGATGGGCTTAAACATTAAAAAAAAATAAGACTGCTAAATGCTAATGCTAAAAATAATTAACAGTTAAATTTAGCAGTTATTTTTAGCAACTGTTAAATTTCACAGACAGATTTCCTTCATACTTTTCACGGGCTTAAATTTAGCAGTTATTTTTAGCAACTGTTAAATTTCATAGACAGACTTCGACTGTAAACTTTTTCTGTTGGTGTAGGTATTTAAAATGAGAATCAATTTATTTACAACGATTTCTTTTTTATAACTGTTTTTCTGTATTGTGTGTGTGTTGTTTACTGTTCATCTTCATTTCTTTTGCGGCCTGGAGTAGTGGGATAAAGCGAGACAAATATATATCCTTCCGTGTGTACTGTGTGTGGTGCGGGGTAGGGTAGCACCGCGCAGAGTACCTGACACCGCCGGCGGCCGCTGCCACTATCTATTATTTATTAGTGTTTGTGACTGTGAAATGTGACTGTTAAATCTAACAGCTAACTCAGAATTTATTTATCAAGTGTTGACACTAAAACGCCACTACCTATTGTTTTTGTGACTGTGAGTTCTGACTGTTAAATTTAACAGTTAACTCAGAAATTATTTAACAGGTGTTGATACAAAAAAAAAATAACAGTGTTAATTTAGCAGCTAATTAATTTTAGACCCATCTCTAGTTGATTGTATGGATTGACAGTCCACTTCACGTTCATTTCACCCAAGTTTTCACGGTGAGATTTTACAGAATATCACTTTTGTTTTATATCCTCTACCATAGACTACGGTCTGCGCCTCTATTTATATCTTTGTCACAAATGAATTCATTGACTCTTTGGTCTGTGCGAATGTCAGAAATGTGCCGTAACAAAAATACAAATATTTTTTAACAGTTGGTTACTCATTTTTAAAGTGGTTTGTGCAAAAGAAGTCAGTCACAATGTTCAAATTACTCAGCCGCCACGGCCGCCCTCGAAGTACTGTGATTAATTTTATCTCTGAAAAGTGTTTTGAGGTTAAAAAAGCAAAGGTTTATTACGTATATTCCTCAGCTGCATCCGTAAGGTTTGCTTCTACTAGTGGCAGCGAAGCAGGCAAAACAGCGACCATATTAGACAGTATACCAGAGGCACCGCCAGTACCGGATCCTTCGACACTTGTTGACTTGAGTGAAACTGTACAAACAATAGCTGCAAATGGAGAGCCTACCTTTGCCAGTTTAGGTCTTGGAGGCTGGTCACCTGTAGGCTTGGTTCAAAATTGCTTGGAATATCTACACATTTCCCTGGATGTACCATGGTGGGGAGCAATTCTCATCGGAACTGTTTGTGTTCGTTTAGTTATGTTTCCGCTAGTTATAATGTCACAAAGAAATACAGCAGTCATGAATAACAACCTGCCAGAAATACAAGTTCTACAAATGAAGATGACTGAAGCTAGACAGACCGGAAATCAGCTTGAAGCTGCTCGGTATGCTCAGGAGATGATGGGATTTATGAAAGAAAGAGGATTAAATCCATTGAAGAACATGTTAGTTCCTTTAGCACAGGCTCCTCTGTTCATTTCCTTTTTCATGGGATTAAGAGGGATGGCAAACTGCCCAGTAGAGAGTATGAGCTACGGTGGATTGGCATGGTTTATGGATTTGACTGTACCTGATCAATACTTCTTACTGCCCCTTATAACCAGTGCCACAATGTGGGCAACAATAGAACTGGGTGTTGATGGAGGTCGTCTTGAAGCACAGAACATGGTAATGATGAGGTACTTCCTTAGAGCAATCCCACTCGTCATGATTCCATTCACAATCAACTTCCCAGGTGCCATCTTAGTTTACTGGTGTTCTACAAACTTCATATCTCTCTTACAAGTTGGTTTACTAAAAGTACCAGCTGTCAGGGATTACTTCAAGATTCCTAAATTGATCAAACATACACCGGACACTTTGCCAATGAAGAAAAAGGGTTTTGTTGAGGGAGCTAAGGATTCTTGGACAAACATGAAGATTTCAAAAGAATTGGCAGAGAGGCAAAGGATAGATGAAATGATCTTCACCAGAGCTGGCAAAGGGCCTCTGCAGAAAACATATAAGTTTGACCCAACAAAGTTATCAAATGTACAAGCAAAAACCAAGTAGGGTTTTATTTTTTTTTTAGTGTAGTTTAAAAATATGTTTTAAATATTGTGTAAAGTACTAAGTTGCAGTTTTGTAATTACTTAATACTTTTTTGTATTGATGACTTATGTGTATGGAAATCATACTAAATATTGTGTACCCTGCATTTAGGGGCTGGTTTGAAAGAAGCACAGTTATTAAATTCATTTAAATTATTATTTTGTTTGGAATTAGTTTTCCCTTTATTTTGTTTTAATCCATGAGCATGATAAAAATGGGACATGGATAGATAACCTACCACTTTGACAACCCTCAATAGCACCTCAATGGCATCCAAGATGAAAAATTACAATTATTTCAATAAACAATTGTAATTTTTCATCATGGTTGTAACCTTGTCTAGAGTAGAATTTTGTCAACAAGCAATAAGTCTATGAATCAAGTGGTTTTGCAAGTTAAAATACCACTATTTCATGGTATTTTTTTACTTGTGAAGACTACCTCTAGAATTTTATCGACGGTGGCACTCCAATCGTCGAAAACTAGAAACTTCATGAACTTCGCTTGTCGTAGTTAGACGCACTGATGCATAGATGGCAGCACTTGCAACGTGAACGCTACCCCAGCCAGTTAATGTCGAAATTAGTCAGTTAAATGATATAGATAATATTAGTTGCCTAGCTTCTGTAATTGTTGCACACATTTTCAAATTTGTTGCACCTATAGTTTTTTAGTTATTTTACAAAAAACATTTCCTGCTGGGGTAACGTTACCACAGCCAAACATTTATCCTTTTTAATGGGAATATCGAAATAAGTATTAGCTAAATAATTAGTTGTCTCGACGAGGTAAATGTTGCAAGTTATTTTGAATTTGTTCGTTCTTCGGCTGCGAAGTTATTCGAGATCCTGCTGGAGTAACGTTTGTGGTTTTGCTGGATCTCTGAAACGGATAGGCGGATTCTTATCATCTTTTGTAGATGACTTCTTAAGGCTCAGCGCAGACGGAACGGAGAGGATTTTATTAACGCACTTGAAAATAAACTTTAAAATTATTACAATAAAGTGCATAAATGCTTGAACAAAAAATGCTCGCGCGTCCTCGAAGATATGCGGGGAGCATACCTACACGATCCGTAAAGAAAATGCTCGAGACCGCGCGGGGATTATTCCTCTCTGTCTGTGCTGACCCTAAGAATTACTTTTAATTAGTTGTGCAATAAAAAACAAAAATAATGCACCATTCAAAGGTTATTTAATAAAACACTTTAATATGTCCTAACACTTTGAATAAGGGCTGTAAAGACTTACTTTAAACGTTATTTTGTAGCTTGTAACTGTTTTCAAATGTATATGAAGTTTCATTAGAATCCTGTTAGTAATTAACAAATTATGATGAAATGCAGTTCTCCAGGTTCACGGTCACAATGCTCGCGGAGTTATTTGGCCACCGATTAACCTGTGTGTGGATATATAAACTTATTTATATATCAATAATTAGTTGCTTAGGTCAGTTTTATACCTGTAAAATTTCAGCGTAGTAGGTACATACAGCAATTAACGAGATAATAAAATAAAAGTCATTAGGGATAGCAAGACCGTGGTAACCCGACCATGTTTAAGTGGTTACAAAAAAGCGACCGCGTAGTACATTATGCTATCTCCTAAAATATGTATGATATTGTTACAAGTTTAGTACAGATGTGTACACAAGTGTTAAAACAAAACTACATGTTTTAATGATTTTTGTGCATTATTTTTGTTTTTTTATTGCACAACTAATTAAAACTAATTCTTAAGAAGTCATGTACAAAGGATTATAAGAATCCGCCTATCCGTTTCAGAGATCCAGCAAAACCACAAACAAATAATAAAAAAAAAAAAAAAAAAAATAATTAATTATTTTTTTTCATTTAAAATGTCTTTGGGGTAGATAGGTATAACGATTTTATACAGTTTAAAGTGAAAAAAATTTTTTTTTTTAAATGAAAAAATAATTAATTAAATTTTTTCATTTAAAATGTCTTTGCGGCAGATAGGTATAACGATTTTATACAGATTAAAGTGAAAAAAATAAATTTTTTTTTTTCTTCAAAAATTAGGAAAAAGCCGATGAAAAATTCCAACGCTTCCAGAGTCATGTACTGAATCACCAGTACACGTATGTGCGTTCATGTACCTTACACCCTGTATATTTCGATATTCCCATTAAAAAAGAAAATGTCTGGCTGCGGTAACGTTACCCCAGCAGGAAATGTTTTTGATAAATAACTAAAAAACTATCAAGTGCAACAAATTTGAAAATGTGTGCAACAATTACAGAAGCTAGGCAACTAATTATCTACATCATTTAAATGATTAATTTCTACATTATCTGGCTGGGGTAACGTTCACACTTGCAACGAATTTGAAATTATCAGCCCTTACATTCAGCGGACTGATCACAATTTTTTTTTTGCTTTTAATTCATGACCATACAAGACTCAGCCGGATACCTCTATACAATCTATATTTAACAAAAAATTACAATGCAGTTGTAACACATTCTAACGTTTTTGGAGTAATTGGCAGCAATTGTATCGAGTCAGCCATCTCGGCGAGCTTCGCTGAGGTAGTCAATACTACAATAAAATTCTCAGCTACATTTTACCGAGATCGCGCCTGTTTTAATGATTTCACATATTATCCAGTTGCGTAGACACTTGAGTCACAAGTCACAACACTACATCAATTTTACATCACAATATCCACTAGTAATCAATACGCGAATAATTAAAACAGCCACTGAACTTCACTCGAAAAAATCCCGCCAAAAACCCCCAGCAGATCACACAATTTAGTGTTACCATAAGAGTAGGTACATCGCGCCGTCGGGTCCCCAGATAACGGTAGGAGGGGTTGACATCGTCGTCCGGGGAACGATGAAGTAGTACCTGGGACTCGTCCTCGACAGCCGGTGGAACGTCGAACGTCGTGGAACACTGCCGACGTTTGGCTCCCAGACTGGAGCGGGCCGGGGCTGCTTTGAAGCGGCTCCTGCCCAATTTGGGGGCTCCAAACGCCTGCCGTAGGCTCTACGCGGGGGTCGTGCGGTCCATGGCCCTTTAAGGGGCACCGGTGTGGGCGCGCTCCTTGAGGCGGCGCACATAGCAGTATTTCACTTAAAAAACCGGACAAAATTATTTTACTATTTTATGAAGTAAAAGTCAATAATTCATCATAATTAGGCATTTATTTAAAAAGAAAAACGATAAAAAAAACAATTTTATTTTCTGAAATAATTTTTTTTTTTGGAACGAAGTTCCTTATCGCGCGTTGTGAAAGGGTGCTAGACGGAAAAAATTCTTACGAAAAGTTGTCACGACACTAATGAGGTTGTCCATCCAAAAAGATTGTGTTGGAAAAACAATCTAATAAAAACTTCTTGTATTTTTGGTGGGTAGGTACAAAGTTTGCAAGCAGATCAAGCATTATCTAACCAATTTCGTGTGTGAGCTGAGCTGAGCTGAGCTGAGCTGAGCTTAGGTGATCTGAGCTGAGCTGAGCTGAGCTGAGCTGCGATGAGATGAGATGAGATGATGAAGTATAACTTCTTACGTGCGTGCGTGTGTGCGTAGTTAATAATAAAAAAAAATATTATAAATTAAAAAAAAATAAAATTATATTACAATTCCTTCACTAATTAATCGAAAGGAACTTCGTTCCATCCGGGTGTCCCTTGACACCTCTCAAGTTTTTTTTTTTTAAAGTACTTTTTACATATATGTATAATGCTACAAACCACAGAAGCCTTTGATGGCTTATATACTTGCTTTTGCGTGGGTACTTCGCGCAGTGTAGTACAGCTCCCAGTATTTACGTATTTTAAAAATATAATAATGGCTCAAAAGGCCCTTGAAGGTGTAGTGCGTGAGCTACAAAAACTAGTGACTGATCTTGGGACAAAAATCAGTGCTCTCGAGGGCAAAATAGATGAGCAAACCGCTATAATAGTTAAGCAAGAGCAATCGTTGAGCTTGTTAACATTAGCGGTTGAGGGTAAACCGAAATCTGTCCCTCCGAAAATAGTGAACGCCGACGGTGGTCAAGTGCAGCCAGAGATTCCAGCGACTTCGCAGCGACTCATGCGGCAAGTACGAGTTAATTCGACCGCTAACACCAAAAGTGGATACGCAACCACTGCAAAAAAGTCTTCCGCTGCAAAATCCAGGATCGATGGTGACAGAGGGGAAACTAATAACCTACCCGAAACCGAGCGAGTTAAGCCGATTGTCACTATGGCAGCTACGAGTGCAAATCACGGAATACCCTCAAAAACAACTTTATCATCGCAGCAGTGTGAGGCCACGAATTCGGCGGTAATACGCACGGACGACGTGAAGGACAATCGCCACGAAAATCTTGCTTCCGAAGAAGGCTGGCAGCCGGCCCGCAAGCCACGTAATTCCAAACGGCGAGTGGTCACTGGCAGCGGACAAGAGGATGACGAGCTGAAAGGTGTAGAGAAACTCAAATATGTTCAGGCTTGGTCTTTTAAACCGGACACCACGGAACAAAACGTACTCAACTATTTGAATAAGCTTCAAGGTTGTGAACAATATCTTGTGGAGAAACGTGTAATAAAAACTACAAGACACGCTGCTTTCGTAATTGCCTTTCCTGAGAGCTTAAACGAGCGGATAAACACGCCGGCGGCGTGGCCCCCGGGAGTGAAGTTGTCAGACTGGTTTCCGAGGCGTCCCCGCGAGCAGCGGGGGAACACAAGCTCCGAGATTCGCACCGACGACAGTGCTGGCGCAGTCGTCGGCTGCTCCTCTCAGTGAACACGGTGCGAAACGACGAAACGTGAATGACTTTCAGTGTCGGTATGCTAATACTAATAGTCTAAATACTTCCCACTCGCAAACGTTAGGAAAGGTGTGCTCGAAAGATGTGAAGGTGGCTCAATCTAGTAATAGGAAATGTTCGTTGGATCTATTCTACCAAAATGTTAGAGGACTACGCACGAAATTAAAAACTTTTTATAGTAATATTGTGGGGTCAATGGCTGACTTGGTAGCCATAACCGAGACTGGAATAAATGACTCGATACATGATGGTGAACTGGCTCCGAGTGGATATACTATACTTAGATGTGACCGTGCGGATGGTCGTAAACACGGAGGGGTCATGCTGGCCACCACCCCGCGCGGGTCTCTCGAGTTACGCAGAGTACAGTTACCTGATAACGCTAGCTTGAACCACCATCCGTTCGAAATCGTATGTGCGACGGTATTTAGGCAAAATATTTTTCTCTTTTTGTGTTGTGTGGCGTACATTCCGCCAAAAACTATAGAAAGGGAATATATGTATATGTTCCATTTGCTGGAGCAGTTATGTGTTAGCTATGAGAAAGTTGTTTTAGTAGCTGATTTTAATATGTATTCAACAAACCAAGACGTACAATGTTATTATGAATACTTTGTCACCTTCTGTGGGTTCCGCCAATGTAATAACATTCGGAATTGTAACAACCGTACTCTCGATTTGGTTCTTACTACTTTGCCTGAAGCCGATATTGTCGTAAACGAGGAACGTCGGGAGTGTTTATCATGTATAGACCCACAGCATCCGCCGCTGCGAATAAGTATAAGTCGTGCCCGAGTCACGGCTAGCCCTGGCGGCCCTAGACCGCAGGCTTCTACCTCCCTACCGCGATGGAATTATAGCAAGGCGGATTTCCATTCTCTATATTTAGCACTTGCAGAGGTAGAATGGAGCGCCCTGTATGAAACGAGTAATGCCGACGAAGCATATAGGATTTTTTATGACATATTTTACGGGATTTTAGATGATAGCACTCCAAGAAAGAGCTCCAAGGGTGGTTGTTCTCGTTATCGTTACCCAGAGTGGTTCACTGCTGACATAATTAGTCATATTAAACAGAAGGCTTTTTGGCACAAATCTTTTAAGAAGACTAGGTCAGACAGCGACTATATTAATTTTTCTTTCTTGAGTTCTGTTGTCAAAGTTATGATAAGTGCCGCGTACCGTGATTATCAGAACCGTATTGAGCAGGAATTCGTAAGAGAACCGAGGTCTTTTTGGGGTTTTATTGGGAGCAAGCGTTCGAAACGTAATAAAGTGAAAATTGCTGGGAATGGCGGGCCGATGCCAGAGCATGAGTGCGCTCAGGCATTCGCTGACTACTTCCATTCGGTCTATGGGGCGGTGGCGCCGCGGTTGGATGCGGCTGCCGCTGGGCAGACGGCGCACGAGCGCGGTGCTCGCGTTCACGTGGGGCAGCTGTCTCTCGGCGAGGTGAGTGCCGCGCTCGCGCGCCTCAAGCCCAAGCGTTCGGTTGGGCCAGACGGGGTGCCCCCCTTTATTGTTAGGGATTGTAGGAATGTACTGGCTCGGCCGCTCATGCATCTGTTCAATAGCTTCTTGCGTGAATGCTCGTATCCGGACGGCTGGAAATTGACTAGGGTTACTCCGGTACCAAAAGGTGCCCCAAGCTCAGACGTCAGTGGATATAGACCTGTAGCAGTACTATCACCATTTGCTAAAGTCTTCGAGTCTGTGTTGTGTTCATCTATCCACTCGCAAGTAGCCGCACAGCTCAACGACGCGCAGCATGGTTTTCGCGCGGGCCGCAGCACGAATTCGAATTTATTGTGTTTCGTAAACCAGGCCGCCACAGTACTGGACTCTGAGGCTGGTGCCCAACTGGACGTTGCTTACTTTGACTTCAGGAAGGCGTTCGATAGTGTGGATAGTGATATTCTTTTAAGTAAATTTGCGAGGGCTGGTTTCACCCCAGCCCTTCTAAAGTTCTTTTCCAGTTACTTGGGCAACCGCAGGCAAATGGTTGAATACGCAGGCTACACTTCAGACCCGTATTCCACCCTTACGGGGGTAAGTCAGGGGACGAATTTAGGACCCTTGGAATTTATTATAATGGTCAATGATCTTCCGGAGGTCGTTAAAGATGCTGGCTGCCTATTATTCGCTGACGATCTGAAGTTGTTCATGCGGATAACCAACGAGGCGCACTGTGACAAGCTTCAGCGTGACATCGATCGGGTGGTAGCATGGAGTGTAGAGAACAAGTTGCACTTCAATGTGACAAAATGTAATATAATGTCTTACACGCGGGCCGTGGTACCCCGACGTCACGAATATAGTATCAGCGGTCACGTGATACCGCGGGTGGGGTCGGTGCGAGATCTTGGGGTCACCTTTTCTGAGGATCTGTCATTTCGAGCTCATGTCGTGCATGTGTGTAAAAAGGCCTTCAAAAATCTTGGGTTTGTCATGCGAGAAACCCGTGACTTCACTAACATGGCAGCAGTGAAATCACTGTATAACGCGTTGGTCCGAAGCAACTTGGAAACTAGTGCTACGAGTATCATCTGGAATCCTTATGAAACTAAATATTCTCAGATGGTGGAGAAGATGCAGAACAAGTTTACACGGTACCTATACATGAGGCAATTTGGCGTCTACCCGTTTTACCCACTTATGTACCCAACTCTCTTTGTAATAGGGATGGTTGGGTACTATAAGTTGGAAGTAAGGCGTAATCTTGCTCTGGCGAAATATGTTTTTATGGTTTTTCGTGGGATGCTTAATAATCCGCAAATTTTGGAATCGTTGGGATTGCTCGTTCCAAACAGTAAGCTACGGTTGGGACCGAGGGATAGCCTGTTTAAAACTCCGGTAGCCCGTACAAATGTATTAAAGTTTTCACCTGTGTGTCGGGCGGTTACTATTATGAATAGTATCTCTCAGCGTTTGGATATTTTTCCTGCTCTTTGGCGGAATTCCAGAGGGTGACAATTAGTGTATTGTCTTCTAAGTAACTTGTGCCGGTACCCTGAGCCACTGCTTGGGACTGGTCAATTATCGTTATAGGACTACTTTTATTACATTGGGTTTACCTGTAAAAATAATTGTATGTGTACTAAATAAATAAATAAAAAATAAATAATAAATAAATATATGGCTAGTGGTGTGGCGAGTTGCCGCCACTCTGCAAGTTGGATGGGGTGTGGTATCATGACGTGTGTGTGCCCGGCTCTAGCATGTGATGCAAAGTGTGTAGCCGGCTTTACTGGAACCATAGGCAATCTAAAGTGCAGCAGTCGACGTTAGTGCGCCTTTCGCCGCGAGGCAATACGCATCTCACCGCAGACTAAATTAATGTCTTATTAACATCGTCCCCGCAAATACACTAAAATCCCGAGTAATATCCCGTAAACGTTGGGGATTTTCCGGGAATAATAAATAACCCCAATTTTTACCGCGTCCGTGTAACTAGTGAACAAGAATAACCAGGAGTGTTGGTGTGAAGAGAATCGAGTGGCCACTCGTCGGGATCCTGCGAGGCTGCCGAAGGAAGAGTCAGGTACCGCTTTGTTTTTACTCGCTTAGAGTTAGGCCACATGCGCCGTCTACTGCCAGCCACTCCCAACTTGAAGTTATACAGACAAATATAGGCAATTTTGGGCCAGCATTCACTCCAAGTGTTTGGCCGTAACAATGTCCTCCATCTAATGCAGAGAACCACAGCTATTTACACGCTTGGGCACCTCCATTAGATGGTCCTTTCGAGCCTGGATAGGCATCAGTAAAATTCAGTACAAATTAAGTACAAGTCATTACAGTAGGCACATAACTTTATTAGTGCCCCAAAATGGCGTCCCGCAAGCAAGAAGCTAAATTGGCTCAGCTTACCGCTAAAAAACAAATGATTTTCGAGCGAGTTAATCGCATATATAATGATTCCAGAAACATCTCGAACTTTGATTCACGTTCAAATGAGACATTCTTAGCGCAGTCAGAAACAATTACTGAGCAATACAACAAATTTAAGGAAATAGTAGAACAAATGAATGAATTGCAATTCGAAATTGACCAAACCGCACCAGATTATTCGAGTCTATATTCTATTGAAGACATATATTCTAATATTAAATATAAACGCAATCTCATACTTTCGAAAAACGAAACATCGGAACACAAAGGGGGTACTCGGATAAAATTACCGCCCATAGATTTGCCATCGTTTGACGGTAAAGCGGAAAACTGGCCCATATTTTACGAAATGTTTCGCAGCAATGTTCATTTAAATACCGATCTGGTTGACTCGCAGCGTGTCCAGTACTTGATCAGTAAATTGACTCATGATGCCTTAAAACTAACCGCAGGCATTGTTCCTACAGGTGATACATACAACGTTATGTGGAACAGTCTCGTTAAAAGGTATCAAGATAAGCGTAGTTTAGGGATTCATTATCTCAATAATATACTGGACATTAAACAATGCGCCGGAAATGCCGCGAGCCTCAATACATTTGTGGAACGATATTCAGCGTCCGTCGCAGCCTTGAAGCAGTTAGACATTCCAGACTTACTGGATTTTGTTTTATTACACTGTGGTTTAAGAAAGGTTGACGCGCAAACTGTCTTACAGTTTGAATCCCGTGTGAGTGAAAAAGAATTACCTTCCTATGCGGAGTTTATAGCATTCATGTAAGGATATGTTAAAGTACTACAAAGCTCATACGGTAATAATTTACAGACGGAACCGCGCGCTAAGTCTAGTTCAGCTAATCATCAAACAAAAATAACACCGCTAAATCGTTCGTATCACGTAATGTACCGGTTTCAAATAGCAAATGTACGCTATGCGATAAGGATGACGTACAACATCAGCTGTTCTATTGCCCGCAGTTTAAAAATATTAGAACACCGCGAGCACGTTTTGAATTTAATAAAGCTAAACGTGGCTGTATAAACTGTTGAAGTCTATCCCATTCTTTGGTTAAATGTAAGTCACGTAACGTTTGTAAAATTTGTAAAAAGACCCATCATTCTCTCTTACATTTCCGAGAAAAAGATGAGTTATTATCGCCCGAGCCACAAGTGCCTACTAAGGATACATCTGTTTCGCTCACTACAGCTGTTAAAACTGGGTCAACTATTTTGCTAGCGACCGCGCAGTTATTTGCATACTATAGCGACATCAGAAATAAGGAGGTGGTTCGGTGCCTACTAGATAACGGATCGCAAAATAATTTAATTACTGTGGACTGTTGTAAACGTTTGAATTTACCCATAATTAAATTACGCAATTCATCTTTACAAGGTGTTGGAATGACATCGAAACCAGTACACGGTTTTATTCATCTCAACATAGAATCTCGGTTTGATCCTCATACGAAGTTTTCGATACAAGCGTTAGTTGTTGATTGTATTACAGATAGACTTCTCGCGAAATTTATTAGATTAAATAACAATGATAACATGTCATACTTAAATAACTTGCCGCTTGCCGATCCGACCTGGTACGTGCCGGGCGGAATAGACGTTGTGCTTGGAGCACAATTGTTCCCCTTTATTTACCTGGGAGACAGGGTCGACTCAGGCACCCGCGCGCCCCCTGCTATACTGACTAGCTTCGGTTATGTACTTATGGGTGATATTGATTGTTGTAGTTGTGATGTGACACACATTGCATCTTCGTTTACCGCGCAGGCCGACATTGAAGTCGAGTCAAATTTACATAAGTTTTTTGAGCTAGAGGAAATTCCATCTCAACGTTTTATTAGTCCGCACGAATTAGAGTGTGAAAATAATTTTAATTCTTCAGTCTTATTTGAAGACGGCAGATACTTTGTCGATCTACCTTTTGCGCGCTCACCCGGCGGGCTAGGTAGCTCGCACGGTTACGCCCATCGGCGCTTACTTGCGCTCGAGCGTAAGTTTACGTTAATGACCCTACGCGAGAATTATAATAAAACTATCGCGGATTATATAACTCACTCGGGGTTGTCGCTCAATGACATTTTGCATGTCGGACCTAATTTGCAAGCAGACTTGTTTTTGTTATTACTTGATTTTCGTACATTCCCTGTCGCGATGACAGCGGATATAAAACAAATGTTCTTACGTATCGGTGTAAAAGAGCACCACCGCAAATATTTACGAATCTTGTATCGTTTTAGCAAAGGTGAGCCTATTCGCACCTTTCATTTTAACCGCGTTCCCTTCGGACTAAAGCCTAGTCCTTATTTAGCGATGCGCACACTGCGTAACTTGGCGTGTGAGCAAAGCGACCGCTTTCCTGAGGCTTCAAAATTGGTAGAAACTCAGTTTTACATGGACGACTACGTCTACTCTGTTTCGGACGAACAGACAGCTATGCGTCTATCCCGCGATTTAATTGATTTAATGAAGGTAGGTTCCTTTGACTTAGTCAAATGGGCTACCAATTCGCCCGCTTTGTTAGAGATTCTCCCAGAGTCTCACCGCTTACCAGTTAATTTTTCTGGCATGGATAATGATGTCCATAATTTCAAAATCCTTGGATTAACCTGGGAACCCGCTGATGATTATTTTTCTTTGACAACAATCGCCGTGGATGATAAATGCACGAAGCGCGCGATTCTATCGCTAGTTGCCCGCTTGTTCGACGTACTTGGCCTTGTAGGACCCGTTGTGCTGTACGCGAAGGTATTAATTAAGGAACTTTGGTTAGCTAAAGTAGGATGGGATGAGGTTCCTCCGGAATCCATCACAAATCGGTTTGCCGCTTTTACGCGCGATTTTCCTTCACTCTCTTCTCTAAAGGTTCCTCGCCACATTGGCGTCTTTAGAGAAGCTGTAGTGAACATCGTAGCCTTTTGCGACGCCAGCTTTACTGGTTATGGCTGTTGTATTTATTTACACATTACCAACCCTACAGGTGATATCACTGTCCGACTCTTATGTGCAAAGTCCAAAGTCTCCCCCGCAAAAATAACAACGCTAGCTCGATTAGAACTTGTCGCCGCTTTACTGCTGTCTAAACTTGTTCGCGTAGTCAAGGATAAACTTTCCGCTCGTGTACCTATTGCAGGTGTCCATGCTTTCTCGGACTCCACCATAGCTCTCTCGTGGATCCACTCATCTCCCCATAGATGGTCTATTTTTGTCAGCAACCGCATTGCTCAAATACAGGAAAACTTACCTGCCGCTTGTTTCCGTCACGTGTCCGGGAAAGAGAATCCTAGCGATTGTCTGTCTCGCGGCATGCAGCCGTCGGATTTAATAAGACACTCGTTGTGGTGGAACGGCCCCACATGGCTCCATCAGCCCATGAGCTAATGGCCTTTAAAGTTCTCTCCTGCTCAATGTGAAACATTGCCGGAGTTTAAATCGAAGGTTTTTCTTGTAGAAACTTCGAATACTGAACCGCGTATTTTAGATACTATAGCTGACCGTGTTTGCTCATGGAATAAACTGTTACGTGTATTTATGTACATTCTTAAATTTACAAACAGACTACATAGTCATAGTTCTGTTAAAAACATTCAAACCGCCGAAAATTTCATTGTTCGAATAGTTCAAAGTTTACATTTTGCGAGCGATTTAAATTTAATTAAAGCAGGTGAACTTCCAGCTAAGAAGTTGCGCTGTTTATCTGTCTTCATTGATAGCTTCGGAATCTTACGTATTGGGGGCAGATTGTCTAAATCTGACTTACCGTATGAAGCCAAGCATCCCGCGCTTTTACCTAAACGCGACCGCGTAGTCGATCTAATTATCCATCACTATCACAATACGTACTGCCATACGGGCCCAGGTTTATTGATGTCCATTATAAGGCAGCGGTTTTGGATATTGGGTGGCCGAACGGTTATGCGTTCTCGTTGTCAGAAATGTAATACTTGTTTCCGTCTAAATCCTAAGCATCCAGTACCCAAAATGGCTGAACTTCCTGGATACCGCGTCCGTGATGCTAAAGCCTTTGTACACACCGGTGTAGATTTTGCCGGGCCGCTTGCTTACATACCTATTCGACGTAGAGGTCAACGTTCGCAGAAACTTTACATATGTTTGTTCGTATGCATGGTGACTAAAGCCATACATATCGAGCTTGTATCGGATCTCACATCTGAGGCTTTCCTATCCGCATTTAAGAGATTCATTTCCCGCCGCGGTCTAGTGTCTGTTATGTATTCAGACAATGGTACCAATTTTGTTGGCGCTAAGGCGCAATTGGATGATATTTATTCTTTTTTATTAAATTCAACTGTTCAAACGGATATTAAAAATGAGCTTCTTAAATCACGCATCGAGTGGACAAGAATACCGCCGCGAGCTCCACACTTCGGAGGTATTTGGGAGTCGAATATTAAGAGTGTTTAAACTCACTTGTTTGGAGTCGTAGGTAAACAACTTCTCACTTACGAGGAACTCTCGACCGTATTGGTGCAAATTGAGTGCCTTTTGAACTCTCGACCACTTAGTGTCATTTCGTCAGACCCACATCCGGAGGTACTCACGCCCGCGCATTTTTTAATGTCCAGTCCACTCACGTATTTGCCTTCTTCTGAATTGACAGAAGAAAACATAAACCTAAACAACCGCAAAAGGCTCTTGGATCAACTTGTGTTATCCTACTGGAATAAATGGCGAATTGAGTACTTGCACACGCTGCAAGTTCGCCAGAAGTGGTGCACTCCCGATCGCCCTATAGAGATAGGTACTGTCGTTCTCTTGGGTCAAGATAACGTACCTCCGTTGACTTGGCCATTGGGTATCATAGAGGAAGTTTTTTCGGGATCGGATGGTGTAATTCGAGTCGCTTCAATAAAAACCGCGTCAGGCACGTATAAACGTCCTGTCACTAAGTTGTATCCTTTGTCAACTCAATAGATTATTATTACTACGTAATTTAGTTTAATTTAGTTTAGGGTTCATAGTATACGTTCCAATGGTACGCCATTACATAGTTGTAATTTAGTTTATTCGACTTACCATAGTCAAATCGAACCGCAATTCATTCCCTGGATACTGATAATTATTTTTCCCGAGCATTATATCAATGCGATGGTGTTTCGGACTGCTGCTTGGATTTCCCTCAAAGCTCTTCAACAAGTAAATGCTTACATATCATCACCGCTTCTTGAACCTCACTCGCGCCGCATAGATTAGCAGCTTCTGAAAGCTCCTGGACCTTTCAAGGCGGGGAGCATGGTGTGGCGAGTTGCCGCCACTCTGCAAGTTGGATGGGGTGTGGTATCACGACGTGTGTGTGCCCGGCTCTAGCATGTGATGCAAAGTGTGTAGCCGGCTTTACTGGAACCATAGGCAATCTAAAGTGCCGCAGTCGACGTTAGTGCGCCTTTCGCCGCGAGGCAATACGCATCTCACCGCAGACTAAATTAATGTCTTATTAACATCGTCCCCGCAAATACACTAAAATCCCGAGTAATATCCCGTAAACGTTGTGGATTTTCCGGGAATAATAAATAACCCCATATTTACCGCGTCCGTGTAACTAGTGAACAAGAATAACCAGGAGTGTTGGTGTGAAGAGAATCGAGTGGCCACTCGTCGGGATCCTGCGAGGCTGCCGAAGGAAGAGTCAGGTACCGCTTTGTTTTTACTCGCTTAGAGTTAGGCCACATGCGCCGTCTACTGCCAGCCACTCCCAACTTGAAGTTATACAGACAAATATAGGCAATGCCAGCATTCACTCCAAATGTTTGGCCGTAACAATGTCCTGCATCCTGCAGAGAACCACAGCTATTTACACGCTTGGGCAACTCCAGCTAGTGAGTTTGGAATAACAAAATCTAAGACTATTATTACTAACAGATGATAAATTTGTGAGTTTTACATTGTAATATTGTTTTCAAGTACTTAGTAAAGTACAATTAAAGATGGTAGTAAGTATATCAAACTAAAGTGTATACCTACTCATAATGAGTAATTTGCGTAAAATGCTTTTTTAGAGTTGCAGAGGTATTTATTTTGTATGTACGCAGGAAGTTCGTTTATTATTTTTGGTAGTACTCGTATATGTGTGTGTTCTCATACCATAGTATTGTTGCATTTAGGCAAGGTAAAAGTTTTCATGTTAGCTAAAGTTCTTAATTTAGGATGACGTGTTTTTTTAATTAATTAATTTATATTGATAAATTCATCGTTTATTATTGAAAGTTTGGTTTTTTCAATTTTCTTTCCTTTGAACTCTTTGATATTAGTATAAAGCTCTATTCTGGTGATATTTTTCACTGTTTCCGAAGGATCTATGACAAAAGAAAACAAAAAAAAAGTAAGCTTTGTCAATATACCTAATTATAATCTTCCCCTTTTTTTTTTTTTTTTTTTTTTTTTGGTGTGGGAAATCATGCAATGACTTCTCCCGCTCTGGGTGGAGCGGGAGGGCGTGTCAGACTCTTACTGACTAAAACCCACCCCTGTTCCTTCCCTGCCTGAGTGCCCAGGGGTGCGGTAACTCATTTTCAGAATTTATCCGCTACCCCTAGGCAAGCAGGCACCGGCCACGATGGGCCCCGTCAGTGGTTGCTGACTACATCTCTTTGAGGCGCGCGTGGGACACTACGCGCCGTCGACTCACGGGCCTGGTGCTGATCGGACGGCGAGCTACCCACTGCTCGCCGTCCGCAGGCCCGGGTCTACGGTGGCCGGAAATCGTCTCGCGACGTCCTACGCCTGGTACGCCCAGTACCTCTCCTGCGGTGGTAGCGGCCGGGGCCGCGAGGTCCACTCCGTTGAGCTTCCCTCACGCGTCCCGCCTCCGCCTTCACGAGCATTACTGCTTCGCAGAAGGCGGAGACTGCCTCCCTCTCGCTCCGTACCATGGCCTGAACCAAGGCCGGGCGCGAGAGGTCGCAGCCACCTATCGCATCCACGAGGACACGGCGGTGCACCGCCCAAGCGGGGCAGACCTCCACCGTATGCTCCACCGTGTCCTCTGGGCGATCCGCGCGTAGTGGTAACACCCGGGCGGTTCCTCCCGCCCGATCTGATGCAGGAACCTCCCGAAACAACCGTGTCCGGTGAGGTCCTGCGTCAGGCGGAAGGTGAGGACGCCGTGACGCCTCTCCAGCCACTCCTCAAAGAGGGGCACTACCGCCGCAATGGTGGCGTGCGTGTGCTGGGTTGCGACAGTCGCTGTCTCCATGTCGCCATGAGATCTTGTCGGAGCTCCGTCCGCCGAGCCGCGAGGTGTCGCGGCAGCAGAGTTTCGCCCCGGCGTTGGCAGCGCGAGGACCCTGGCCTCTAGATCCCATGGTGACAGTCCGGAAAGGAGGCTCGCCGCCTCACAGGAGGCCGTGCGGTATCCACGGATGAGCCGAATGGCCATGACCCTTCGGGACGCGTTCAACCGGCGAGCTGGTCGCTTCCTCAGGGAACAGTCCCACACCGGTGCTCCGTAAAGGGCCATGGACCGCACGATCCCTGCGTAGAGCCTCCGGCAGGAGGCGTTTGGACGACCCAGATTGGGCAGAAGCCGCTTCAGAGCAGCACTGGCCCGCTCCAATCTGGGAGCCAAACGTCGGAAATGCTCGACGAAGTTCCACCGGCTGTCGAGGACGAGTCCCAGGTACTTCATCGTCCCCTCGACGCCGATGTGAACCCCTCCTGCCGTTATCTGGGAACGCGACGGTGGCGCATTCCGAGGACCATGAAAACACATGGCGACCTCCCTTGCGCCAGGACCAGCGTGTCGTCAGCGTAGCAAACTACGCTGACGCCGCTAGGGAGGTCGGCGCGCAGCACCCAGTCGTATCCTATGTTCCACAGAGGTGGCCCAGGACCGATCCCTGCGGAACACCGCACGACATCTCTCGCCGGTTCCATTCTCCCTGGTGACCGGGGTAGATGACGGCTCTGTCCGTCAAGTAAGCCTCGACTACGCGACGGAGGTAGGGCGGCACCCGGTGATACCGGAGTGCCTCCACTATGCAACTCCAGGGCAGGGTGTTGAACGCATTGGCGATGTCCAGAGACACCGCTAAGACGACCCTACCCGGGGCCACTGCATCCCCCGTCGTGAGGGCTCGTACGCGCATGATTGCGTCCACAGTGGAGCGCCCCCTGCGGAAGTCATACTGGCTCTCCGCCAGATCCGGCCCCACCCGTACCAGCTGCCCGACGAGGCGGTCTGCAATTACTCTTTCTAAGAGCTTGCCCACCTCGTCGAGCAGCACAATGGGCCGGTAAGCAGACGGAGAGTCCGCGGGGCACCCCGGCTTCTTGATCAGGACCAGTTTCCCCGTCTTCCAACGAAGCGGAAACTGGCCCTTCTCCATACATGCGCTTAGGAGCCCTCTCAGTCGAGGCCCGAGAGCCTCTTGCAAGGCCAGGACCCAGACTTTCCCATGAAGGCCATCGGGTCCTGGGGCGGTGCTTTTGGCATTCAGCCTACGCACCGCCGCTCTCAGCTCTACCTCGGTCACCTCGGGAGCATCGTCGCCGTCAGGTTGGTCCGCGTCAGGCACCGCAGGAGGCGGAGCCATAGGCGGGGGAGTGTGTTCCCCTCGCGAAGGGAACAGAGCGCTCACCACGCCCTCCACGAGCTCAGGACTGGGACTCTGCGTCAGCGGGGGCGCCCATGGGCGGAGTTTATCCCGCACCACTCTGTATGGGCGCCCCACGGGTCTCTGTTCAGAGTCCCCAGCGACTCCTCGCGGGCCAATTTCTTGGCCCGCCTGATTTCAGCTCGGAGGGCGGTCCTCGCCGCTCTGTACCCCTCATACAGCGCCGCCGCGATGGCTTCCGCACCCGGCGGGTGGTTACGGAGCCTGCGGTGCCTGGTGTACCGGCGTCGCACGGCAATACACGCTTGGCGTAAAGCCGTTAGCGCGGGCGACCACCAGTACACCTGGTGCCGAGCACAAGGCTGGACCCGGGGCATTGCCACGTCAGAAATCTCGGACATGGCCTCCTGGAACCACTCTGCCTCGTCGTTAATGTCGGCAGGTCTGTCCGGTGATGTCACCCAGGCCTGCACGATCGAGGCTTCCAGGAGTAGCTCCCGGTCCAGCTGCTTCAGCGACCAACGCGCACCACTCGGGGTCTGTCGGACCGGCACGGTCGAGGTCTGGGCGGAGACGTCGAACCGGATATACCGGTGATCGGAATACGTCTCCACCCCCCTCCATGACGCGCTAGTCGACGACACGCGGTGACAGAGCGGGGCTGGCGAACGTGATATCTACCACCGATTCACCTCGCATCCGCACACACGTGGGGACAGAACCCCGGTTTTGGACGACTAGGCCTATCTCAAGAGCCCAGTCCTCCACCATCCTGCCCCGTGCGTCCGTGAACCGGGAACTTCAAGCCAAGTTCTTGGCATTGAAGTCCCCGAGGACGAGCACAGGGAGGGAACGGTACCCGACGACGACGTCTCTCAACTCCGCGAGGGGGTTGTGGAACCCGGCGAGAGTTCGGTTCGGAGAGAAATAAACCCCCACCACGGCTATCTCTCCGAACCGTGCTGCCACGCAACCCTGTCCCCTCTTGATGTCCTCGAGGGTTGGGGTACCGGCGGCGGCCCACGAGATGAGGGTCATTGAGCCGTTCAGGTCCTTCACCCAGTCATCCTTGGGTGGGACAAAGTACGGCTCAGCGACCACGGCGATATTAATCGACCACTCTGCCGCGCTCTGGAACAACAGGTCCTGAGCATCGGCGCAGTGGTTGATATTCGCCTGGAGGAGGCGTATTGGGGCCGTTATTGGCATTCCATTACAGCCTCCTCCTGAGCCCCCTGTGAGGGTCCCGCCGCCGCGGTGGTTGCGGCGGCGACGACAGTTACCCCATATAGTTTGAAGTACTATAAAAAATATGGGGTATGTTGGGGGGACTTATTATTCATGTTTCTACTTCCGTAAAGACTACATTTTATACCCACATAAAAATTTTGAGGCGACAAGGCGCGACACATAACAAAACACTAATGTATTTCAAACTTTAAAAAACGAGTCAAAAAAGTGCCGGTGTTTATTGATGGTTATACAAGTAGAAAAGAAGGATGGCGTGTTTGGCCCTACATTATTTATAAATTAACAAAGAGCCATTCACTTGTAAGTGTATATTTATTATAAATGAGTGTTTATAAGAGGATTATATAAAAAGTATTGAGTCACTAGAAGATAGAGATCAAAAGTTAGAAAAGATTTTTATTTACTTAAAAATGAGTCACTAAACGCACGGTAACGCACCATGTTATTGTGTGGCAGTTACTAAACGCACCATGTTTCGAATTACATTCCAACCTACTCATAATATGATTTATGTTGTTACTATTGTCAACGTTTACGCTTGTCTTTTTTTTACGAGTAAATATAATACATGTAAAATATAATAAATAAAACCAGTCTTTAGAAGGGATCTTGGTCGCAACTAGACACGTTGAGTCAATTAAACTTAAATCTACATAAATTCTAACTAAGCTGAGACATCGTCTCATCTAGAGACTATGTCTCAGCTTAGTTTTTAGCCAATAATTATTATAGTTTCATTCGTTCTTCAAATTAGTCAACCTATGCTATATTCTAACTTTAGTTCCTAGCTCCCAGACGTATTTTTTATTTTAAGTAGGCAAGTCTAGATAGGTACCTCCTACCTATATATTCTCCAGTCAGATGCAGTAACCACTATAGTGTTTTTCTATTCCGATTGAACACCTTTTTGATACTAATAAGCGTTATTTGATTAGTTTTAGGTTATAACGCTTTAGCTTGCGTATCTTTTTTCTCCCATCTTCTACAACTTACTGCCCATTGGCTTTTTTGCTAGTTTTATAAAGTTCTATCACTAGTTATAAGTTTCCATACTGCACGTTACTCCTAACAGTGGGTCCAATTCTACATACATTCTCGCCAGCCTCCTTTGGAAGAAACGTAATAAAATATAAGTACTTCAGCATATAGTATTAACCTTCTATATTCATGCCCGAATAGTATTAATCTCCTGTTGTTTGCTACACGAAGCCATTTTAGCACAGAAAACTGACAAACACAAACGAGAGCGCCGAGAACAAAGATATGCGTACAGTACGATGACTGGGTTCCGACTTAATGTTGTGGCACATGCGCGGGAGTTGAGGGTTGGAGGTCTGCCTTTTGATAAACCGGTTATCGTAGGTAAAGAAACATGTATTTTGGGTGAGTTGAATTAACATCACTATTTTAAATTTTGACCGGTTTTTATGTGTAATACTCCTATGTGCGGCGACCAGCTCGCCGGTTGAGCGCGTCCCAAAGAGTCATGGCCATTCGGCTGGTCCGGAGATACCGCACGGGCTCTGGTGAGGCGGCGAGCCTCCTTGCCGGACTCGCCATGGAATCTGGACGCCAAGGTCCTCGCGCTCCTCTAGGAGTCGCGCGAGGAGGCGAAACGACGGGGCGAAACTCCGCTACCGCGACACCTCGCGGCTCGGTGGACCGAGCTCCGGCAGGATCTCATAGCGACATGGAGACAGCGACTGTCGCAACCCAGCGCTGGGCACGCCACCATTGCGGCGGTAGTGCCCCTCTTTGAGGACAAAGTCGGTGGTAATGACTGGGAAT
Source organism: Polia nebulosa (assembly GCA_951329385.1). Classification (NCBI taxonomy): domain Eukaryota; kingdom Metazoa; phylum Arthropoda; class Insecta; order Lepidoptera; family Noctuidae; genus Polia; species Polia nebulosa. Next base: position 11,397,816 of record OX589601.1, on the reverse strand, counting down.
AGTCGGCCATCTGGCTAGCTTTGATTCTTGAGTCTTGTACATTGGGCTGGTGTTCCAAGCGGTCCCACCTAAGCTAAAATTAAAGTTTCACTGGCATCCTAAGGAAATCACATCTGCCTAGCCTTTTCCCAACTATCTTGAGGTCGGCTTCTAGTCTAACCGGATGCAGCTGAATACCAGTATTTACATGGAGCGACTGACTATCTGACCTTCACAACCCAGTTTCCTTACCGAAATTTGTGTCCGTGGCGGATACCTATCGAAACCACCGCCCACAGGATGATGGAAAGGAGCAGATGAAGCAATTATGTATGCTCCATTTGGTGTAATTGCTGTATGTATAGCGTACCAATGCGAGGGGAAACGAATAAAAAATAAATGAATTATGGAGGTAAAAAATCATATTTCCACATCTTAACGAAGGCGAATCCAATAAAATTAATTAAGTAGCCCATAACAGTAATAATATATGATGTGATTATTGAAATACAAACGTAAGTGCTCGAAAAATATGTATTGTGCCGGCGTCGGGGTCTGTAGGAATGTTTTCGGCAGAAATAATAATAAAGAGGGGACCATTGCCGTTTGAACAAAGCAAAGGCTCAAAGGCTGAATGCTTAGAACGCAATTACCGATGTCGAGAGCCGCCCGTGTGGAGGGGCAACTTTATCAACTGTAGAGAACGATTTTTCGTACACTTCCTATCATAATAATGGGATATTGGGCACTACTTAGGCAGTGCACGGTGGGCAAGGTTGCAGACCTAGTGAGGGTTCTATTTTAGAAACAGGTAAGCCAATGCAAAATATTTAAGGGTCTACTAATGGTCCAGTGGCGCCCTCATTGAATAAAAAATCCAACTTCACATTTGTTACAAAAACGGCCGTTTCTGACACTTTTGCCTACTACTTTGGACAACAACGTAAAAATGCTTTATCCTCTTTATAACAAACGTGAACTAGGAATTTTTAATATTTATTTTATGTGCTAATGCTACGATTTTTTTTTCAATGAGGGCGCCACTGGACCGTTAGTAGGGCCTTAAGCATTCATCAACAATTGTTCTGATGGGTTAGATACCACTCATTTCTAACCAGTCTGGGCTCTCAGGTTGGGAAGGAACAGGGGTGGGTTTTAGTCAGTAAGTCTGACACGCCCTCCCGCTCCACCCAGAGCGGGAGATGTCATTGGATGATTTCCCATCCCACAAAAAAGAAAGGAGTAGAGGCGTACCTATCGACCGTTCGCACCTGCTAGGTTACCACTTTATTACCCACACCTTGTTGAACCTACTATTTTTACAGTGACATGTTCTATTCGTAGTTCATGCTGAACTACTTACTGCTAATAGGAACATGAGAAGAACTCTGATTGTGTTTGTAAATCTATCAGTAGATGTGTAATCCAGTTGTTGGATTACTCAGTCCATCCACCGAGTGACTTCGGAGAAGACGGTGGCACAGTGGTCAGGTGCTGCTGTGTCCAACGAGTCCTAGGGAGGACTGCTTTACAGCCTCCTCAGGGACAGTGCTCTAACAGACGTTGCACAGAGCGGAATACGGAATTTTCTTTTTAGTGGAGTTACGGATTCTTTTTGTTAGATAAAATTTAAAAAAAGAATAAAATTTATTAAAATCATTAATTGTTTTGTTTACAAAATAAGAGATACATTGCTCCCCAAACTAGGCAGCGCCTGTATCTTGGGGGCCGGAGTTGCGATGACATTATAAAAAGACATGTTGTAAATAAAATAGTCAATAACTAGATGAAGTATTTTATGATACATAATATTTTGGTAATTTTTAATAACCTTTTAAAATTAAGCCTAGGATAAAATTAGTGTAAAATAAAATTAAAATAGAAAACAATTCTGTAATTTTTGTGGTTGTGAGTGATGATCCCCCTTCTATGTGCTGAGGGTGAGGCGTGTGCTGTGTCCACAAGGGTGTTTTTGTGTAATCTGTGCAAAATAAATAATTTTTCTTTCTTTTCTTTTTTTTCTGTTTTGTGAAGTAAGAATCCCACACTTTCCGGTTTTTACCTCAAAGTACACTGTGCGTCTATTGCAGGAAGTCACTGAAAAAAAAATAGCAGTTATTTACGTCAAGTTATGCAGGATTTTGTATAGGTACTAGGAAAGGTATCGTAACGTAGGTTGTTGCCGTCATTTTTTGTTTCTAGATCTATTAAAACGTGTGGTTAATTTGTTTACATTGAGGTTGCTAAAACCATTGTAAGTACCAATTTAAGTCGGAAACCAAACTCTAAGTAAACAATGCTATAGCTACCTACCTTCATTATAATATTAGTTGGTAACTTTTAAGTTATCGGAGGCTATTGCCCTCCGTTTATAACGGTACGTACTACAATAACTCGATACGAAGTAACTGAGTGGGTAGGTACCGACCGAGCACGTGTAGAATCACTTTTACTGAAAGAACTCCGAGAAATCGTTTCGAAGACCTGCCAGTTGGTACCTAAGTACGCACTATACCTAATATATTTAAGCTTAAAGCTCTTCTGACATCAGCTCCAGACTGTGATTTGTTTGCTGATAAATGGATATGTGTGTCGTGAATGTTTGAGATATTGTGATAAGATGGATAAAATATAGTTATATATGTTCCTAAATACTTGTATACTGTACTTATTTGTTTTTCTTTGGCATTTTTTGTTTAGGTATTTTATGTGTTATTTTGTTTATTAATTTAACTGATTTCACCTGTGTTTTTACATTTATTTTAATTATCTGTTGGTAGTTCCGCATTTCCGCAGAGAAACTCATTCACAAGGAGTTCTACTACTACATAAGTACTACTAAAGAAAAGAGAGAAGTTTCATTTTAATATTATAATTAGATAAAGCCAAAGGTTTTGTTTCGCTGAACTATGCCGTAAAAAGTTTCATAGCTTAACGGGCAATTATCCTGAACTTACAAGCAAGTAATGAGGTCTTTATTTGAAAAGGAAATGTAAAAACGTTGTCTTCGGATTTCCTTTTTATTATTCAGTGTTTTCATCTCATTATTTTCTATTGCGATGTATCTACGATCTCGTAGATACTTCGCTATAGAAAATTTCATTTCGTTTTAAAAATGGTAGATATAGATGAGCTTAATAGGTTTGTAAATTTGGATAGATACCTTTATGTACCTACGCTTTATTGTACCTACACCATAACACCATACTACTAGGAGCTTAAGAACTAACAAGGTATAACAATGGGCAGTTTTATCTAGGGTTGCCAACAGTACTTTTTATAATAGTAAGTTGCATGAACTTTATTGCAAAATTTCAAATTACACATTAACTCTAAGTACAAACAATATTATAATTATTCTATTTTCTTTTTTTATGGCTGTAGCTCGATCAATAGATCTGGTGAAAAACTAGAAAACCACTTAAAGCGTATATGTAAAAAGACTCATATAAATTATAAATGTAAGCCCCGACACATAACACTTTGCCGCCTTACACCAAACACAAATTGCCACCGTGATTACGAAGTGACAACTTTTTGGTTCACTTTCATTTTCAATAAATTTAACGATAACAGTTTGCTTAAACGCAAGCGCCTATCTTGTTCAAGTTACTGATTTTATGCCAATTATAACTGTTTTAAGACTTTCAGTGTGGTTCGCATGTCTGCACACTGGTTAATATCGCATAAAAATGGCTTTATGATAATCTACTCACCATTAATTTGTCAAAAACCACCTTCTTACCTTTTCCTCACAAGCCGTTGCAATGCCTGACTCGGATACAATTATTCTTAAAGCTCATTCTTGTTCTCCAAACTCACGCGACTCACAATGTTCCTGCCCTCCGTTGGCGAGATCAGTCAGCACTGAATATGTTGGGGTCCAAATTGATAGCCTATTAAATTGGAAATGTCATGTTGATGGTGTCACTTCTCGGGTTAGATAGCTAATCTATATTTTCAAGAAGTTGAGACATTCAGTGGACCACACTATTCTAAAGACAGTTAATTACGCTCTGTACCAGTCATTACTTACGTATTGTGTCACTGTATGGGGAGAAGGAGGGAGGGGGGGGGGGGCGCACCCAAGACTCACCTTATTTATCTTGAGCGAGCACAAAGAGCTGTCCTTAAGGTCATGTCCTCTAAACCATTTCGATATCCAACAGTCAGCCTTTATAGAGATTGTAAAGTTCTGTCTGTGAGGCAGCTCTTTGTGCGTAAGCACATTTCGTCAAAGTACGATGCCAGTTCTCGAAACAAGCGCCAACGCTTTAGGGTGTGCCCTACTCAAAGCTGTAGGACACAACTTGCTCGTAGGCATTTCTATGGCATCGGAAGTCACCTATATAATCGAACTAACAAAAGTTGCTCCATTTATTCCACTACTTTACGGAAATGTAAGAAAAAAGTATACGACTGGTTACAGGTGCAGACCTATTATGAAACAGAGAATCTCATAAAGTTGTCATTTCTCTAATACTTATCCTTTACACATAAACTCCTATAATCGCAAACAAATACACCACTTCACAAAGTCGTAACTTCACACTCACTACGCACTCACACACACATGAAAGGGCTGTTCTGTATTGAACTTTATGTCCAACTTTTGATGTGGCACTTGGTATGGCGAATTGCTGTGAGAATACTGGTACCCATACCACAAGTTAAATCTTTCTTTGGGTACCAGAACTTAATATAAATACTTCCGACACGACTGTTATTTTTACTGTATTTAATCTTTGTGAATGTTGTCCGTAAGTGTTTTAATTGTACCAATGCTAAAGGTCAATAAACAATTATTATTATTATTTATTCGTACTATAATATATAGTATTGTACTATATTTAGGGTTTGCGTTCTATATACTGTTGAAGAAATATACAGAGTGGTGATGACAATACGACATTAAATTAAAGCTCGCATACCTCAAGACGTTCTCAGTCTACATACAAAAAATTATTTGAATATATCCAGTAGTTTAGTCACAGGAAATTATTTTTCATTTTTAACATTTGCTACATGATGTATCTGATAATAGGGAAACACTGTCAGGTGAACGACCCACATCGGTATAAACATCAAAACATTAAAGTCACGTTGCCAACTCGCTACGAGGACATAAACACTTTCGCCAAATTAGTATTTTCATCTAATTTAGTGAAAATTATACCTTACTTCTGAGTAATAAGAGTCATAAAGCGTGTCATCAGAGTTGGATAAGAAAGGAACGAATGCGGAAATTGCAATGCACTCATAATATTAATAGAAAATTTAGTGTGTGCGAAAGAGATAAATCTAGTTTCGTTTGTTACTTCGCTTTCTTGAAGAAATTTGCTACAACAAATTTAGGTTAGTGTGTCGCCGGCCGCGATCCTGTGATGAGTTACGCGTCCTCGCTTTGTAGTGCAGCCGCGTCTTTGATGTAGGTACTTCCCCGCCGCTCGTGTGTGTCGTGTTTTGTAAATTCATTTACGGCGGTATTAGTGCGAAATTGGACGCTTTATTTTGGTGACAGGACACGTAACGTTTTAATAGGTATTTAGTTAAACAGTGAGTGAATTGTGCGAAATTAGACGCTTAGTTTTTATTGTTTTCGTGTTTTTTTTTTTAATAATCATGCCGCGCTACAATTACACAGCTTCGGAGTACACCGACATGATTTTAATTTATGGGGAGTGTCAAAGAAATGCCGCTTTGGCTATACGGACATACCGAGAGAGGTTTGGAAACACTCGAGTTTGTCCGACCAACGGGCGCACCATTGTCCAAGCTGTCCAGAGGATGCGAGAAAATCGATCCTTAATCCCGCATGTGGATAGTGCTCTTCCACGTGTAAAAGTGACCCTTGAGGAACGAATTTTAAATTTTAATTTAAATGCTGAAAAGTTTTTAGAACTCCTCAATGGACCTGTTTGCGAGTACATGGATGAGCTTTCGGTAACTGCGTACAGGCAGATGTGGTACCAATTAGACGGAGCACCAGCTCATTCAGTGGTGTCTGCTAGAGAGCGTTTGTCTCAAATGTTCGGACAGCAGTGGATTGGCCGTTATGGACCAACGCGTTGGCCAGCCAGGTCCCCCGACCTTACACCACTGGATTTTTTTCTTGTGGGGTCATATCAAAAATGAAGTGTAGGTACTCAACAGCTGTTGATACTGTTGATGATTTAAAAGATAGAATAATCATATCTTTTAATAAATTAAAACACATGGCTGCGAATGGGGACCTTTTGTCAGACGTTAGAAATAACCTTTTACGACGGTGCAATTTGTGTATTCGAATTCATGGCGGCCATATTGAAAAACGAAAAATTTAGTGACTTTCATACCTACATCCTGATCGTGATTAATAATTTGATTAATAAATAACACGCGGTTGAGAGATGCCTGATTATTTGGTTAATAATCTGTGATTCAGTGTAATTTTATTGAGCATTAATCCATAATTAAAAGCCAAAAAATCAAGTCGCTACAGGACCGCGCGTTGTTGCCGCTCTTACGACAGGTTAGTGAACTCATATTTATAAATGGTGTTCTATTTCGTTTCTAGTTTTATGCCATTTAGTTTGTTTGAAATTTTTATTTTTTTATTTTCGATGTTAGGATTTTTTTGATAGCTTAAACTTATTCTTATGAACTAGTATTGTCCGTGTTTTCATTTATTGTCGTATTGTCTTCTCCACCCTGTATAGTAAGCAAAAATACTGTATTTTCAACACCGAAATCTAACAAACAAATCCGTCATTTTAAAAATTTATGAACGCGCCTTTACGAGTACATTAACGTTTGACTATCTTATATGTAATGAAGTAATTAATATAATGTCAAAATTAAAGTCGGTGACAGAAAAACGAAAAAAAGTTACTTACATTTATACAAAAAAAAAAAAAAATTGTAAACATTGGAAGCAAAATTCCCACAAAAAGTTATGAAATTCAAAAGATTTTTTTATAAATAATTGGTAAATTATTAGAAAAATAAATGGTTTGATTTCGGTAAAGTAATTGGTTATGCAAAATCCAAAATTTAAAACAGGAGGTTTTATCTAATGACTGTGAGACAATATTAAATCTTCAAAAACAAGAAAAATTGAGTAGGTATACGACCGACGATGAGAGGTAAGTACGAACGACCTTTACTCTGAAATAATAATACTAAATTAAATCTTTGCAAAAGAAAAAGATTGTAGCGAATTTACTGACAAAACTATAGGCCAAAAATGGCAGAATATTTTAAAAAAGTATTTTTTTTCTAATCTTAAATTAATATGTGACAGAAGTTTATCTAAAGATTACAGGAAAAAAATAGAACGATGTCTCTAAATAGCACACTTTTTCAGGCATTAACAACAAAAATTAGATAAGTTCCACTCGATGGGGGGAAATTGCAACTGTACATAAAATAACACATCCAAAATATGGTACGGAACCCTCGGTGCACGAATCCGACTTGCTCTTGACCGGTTTTTTATTGTTTAAAACGACATGCTAAGGCATGTCGTTTTAAACAATAAAAAACTGCTACGTACGTACTGCTACGTACATACGAGTACGTAAACTAAGGTTTTACTTTTGAATGCAATACGGTCGTCTTAGCATATTCGGCGCCAACTAAAAAAACACATTGGCACGGATTCTCTTGTTCAATATCTAAACTAAAATTAGAGAATTGCTATCTTTTACTAAAAGGCAGTGCGAGAAAAGGACGGCTATAGCTATGCACTAAGTTAGAGATGTCAAACTAGTTTACGTCTTGCGCTTCACCGTGTTTTTAGACGACATGTTTTTACGTGTACCCTTAATTTGTATGGAAATATTAGTTCAAACTAAATTTGAGAGCTCTAATTTACGTCCATCTCTTTCTTGTTTTATTTGAGAGAAAAAGATAGCAATAGCCTAAATTAAGTTTAGTCTGTGCACGACAGAATCAACACCAATGTCTAAAAATAGATTGTGTGTTTTTAGGGTAGGTACCGTAGTCCTTTTTTTTTTGTGGGGTGGGAAATCATCCAATGACTTCTCCCGCTCTGGGTGGAGCGGGAGGGCTTGTCAGACTCTTGCTGACTAAAACCCACCCCTATTCCTTCCTGCCCTTAGTGCCCGGGGGCGAGGTAACTCTGTTTCGGATTTATCCTCATCCTCCGGACAGGCATCGGCCATGACGGGCCCCGTACCTATTGCTGACAACTCTTTGAGGCGCGCGTGGAACACTACGCGCCGTCGACTCTCGGACCTGGTGCTGATTGGACGGCGAGCTACCCATTACTCGCCGTCCGCAGGCCCGGGTAGGTACCGTAGTCCTAACAAGGACAAGGAACCTTTGTTCGGTCGTTACGTCGGTCCGTCCGAGGCATAGTTTAGAGACTGTTAGTACACGAGCTGCAATCTTGCATAGTTATTTATATTAATTACGCCAAGAAAATCAAACAATACAATTTTGAAATAGATTTTTTTTGATGGTAGCTCCCGCACATGTAAAGTGGGGATGACTTTTATCTTCTCGCCTATCCTATAGTGTGAGGTATCGTTGGATAGGTCCTCAGGTTGGCTAGGCAGGTTGGGGTTGTGAAGACTGTTTTTCGATTCAGTTATTCGTTTGCGAAATATTAAACTTTAAGCCTCAATTACACCTTTCGATTTCAAGTGACCCAATTTAGGAACAAGCTAACTAGGAAGTAGGAAGCTACCGATTACACTATCCTAAATTGGACGCTTAAATCGGAATCCTAAATCGGCAGTGTTGCCAACTCCTATAAATTCAAGCCCCTAGACAGAATATCAAAAGTCGCTAGAAAGTCTCTAAAACTGATTCTACCAGGAGCAGACCAAAAAAGAAACAGAGCGGACTCAGATTTTTTAACCGACGAAAAAAAAGGAGGAGGTTCTCAATTCGATCGTATATATATTTTTTTTTTTTGTGTATGTTCAGCCCTCACTCCGTCATTTATGAACCGATTTTGATGATTCTTTTTTTGTTAGATAGGGTATACCTCAAGGGTGGTCCCATGCCAAGGAAATTAGGATCTGATAATAGAATCATGATAAAATTGAGAGAAAACCTCGAAAATTGTGGGCACGTTTAGCGTTTCTGTATGTATGTTCGGCCTTCACTCCGTTATTTACGAACCGATTGCGATGATTCCTTTTTTAACCGACGAAAAAAAGGAGGAGGTTCTCAATTCGACCGTATATATATATTTTTTTTTTTTTTTTTTTTTTGTGTATGTTCAGCCCTCACTCCGTCATTTATGAACCGATTTTGATTATTCTTTTTTTGTTAGATAGGGTATACCTCAAGGGTGGTCCCATGTCAAGGAAGTCAGGCTCTGACAGTGGAAACCTGGTAAAATTGAGAGAAAACCTCGAAAATTTTGGGCACGTTTAGCGTTTCTGTATGTATGTTCGGCCCTCACTCCGTTATTTATGAACCGATTTTGATTATTCTTTTTTTGTTAGATAGGGTATACCTCAAGGGTGGTCCCATGTCAAGGACATCAGGATCTGATCATGGGATCCTGAAAAAATTGAGAGAGAACCTCAAAAATTGGGCACGAATATTGTTTCTGTTTACTTTTCATAACTTAATCTGGTATCTGCCGCGACACCTCGCGGCTCGACAGATAGAGCTCCGACAGGATCTCATGGAGACATGGAGAGAGCGACTGTCGCAACCCAGCGCTGGGCACGGCACCATCGCGGCGGTAGTGCCCCTCTTTGAGGAGTGGCTGGAGAGGCGCCATGGCGCCCTCACCTTCCGCCTGACGCAGGTCCTCACCGGACATGGCTGTTTCGGGAGGTACCTGTGTCGGATCAAGGCGGAGGTGATCCCTAGGTGTTTCCACTGCGAGGATCGCCCAGAGAACACGGTGGAGCATACGGTGGAGGTTTGCCCCGCTTGGGCAGAGCACCGCCGTGTCCTCGTGGATGCGATAGGCGGCAGCGACCTCTCGCGCCGTGCCCTGGTTCAGGCCATGGTACGGAGCGAGAGGGAATGGGAAGCCGTCTCCTCCTTCTGCGAAGCAGTAATGCTCGCCAAGAGGGAGGCGGCATACGTTAGGGAGACTCAACAACAGCCGAGTCGCCCTAGCGCCCTCAGCCGCAGCCGCCGCAGGAGACGCCAGGGGCCGCGAGACGATCTCCGGCCATCGTAGACCCGGGCCTGCGGACGGCGAGTAGTGGGTAACTCGCCGTCCGATCAGCACCAGGCCCGAGAGTCGACGGCGCGTAGTGTTCCACGCGCGCCTCAAAGAGTTGTCAGCAAAGGACGGGGCCTGCCACGGACAATGCCTGCCCGGGGGTTGAGGATAAATTCGAAAGAGTTACCTCGCCCCTGGGCACGTAGGGCAGGGAGGAACAGGGGTGGGTTTTAGTCAGTAAGAGTCTGACACGCCCTTCCGCTCCACCTTAGAGCGGAAGAAGTCATAAGATAATTTGCAACCCCGCAAAAAAAAAAAAACAGGTATTTGCATTTAGGAATCATCACATCCTGAAACTGAGCTGATGATGGAAACCATACCATTCCTACACAATATAAGTTAGATATAAAACTGGTTTTAGTGACAAATACCACATAATATGCTTTGAAGAAAAGACGTCTTTACAATATTGGAGGTAACCTCAACTGGTCAATATCCTGGAAACTTCATGGAAGAATGGTTACATCATCAGCTCAGTGGCAAGAGGAATTATTCAGGATTAGAAATTAGCCTCAGAGTGTTAAAAGATGATGCGAGCCACAAAAAATCATAAAATAAAAAACTTTTTAACAAAAAAATGAACCGACGAAAAAGAACTAAAAAGCAAAAAATAAATAAACCTTTTAAAGTCTTGAGTAATGAGCATATTTACCTACATAAAATATCAAATTTTATATAAACTAATTTTGAGTCGGCGCCAATTATTAAAATGATTAATTACCTACTTACAGCCTTCTTCATTTGTAAGTACTTATAAAATTTAGATATTTAATAATCAGATTATGTGGCGGATTGATTATTATTATTATTAAATTATTATTTATATATAAATAATATTATTATATTAAATATAAATATATTATTATATATAAATAATTTATATTATTATTATATTATTAACTTATTTTATCTACATAAAATATTAAATTTACTAATTTACTAATTTTGAATCGGCGCCAATTATTAATGAAATAATATTGAGAGTTGGCTGAGAGTATTGGCAGTGATAATTGGCAGAGATGATCTCTACCAATAGAGTACTGGCGGCGAGTACTGGCGGCGAGTACTGGCGGCGAGTACTGGCGGCGAGTACTGGCGGCGAGTACTGGCGGCGAGTACTGGCGGCGAGTACTGGCGGCGAGTACTGGCGGCGAGTACTGGCGGCGTGCACTGGCGGCGTGCACTGGCGGCGTGGACTGTCGGCGTGCACTGGCGGCGTGGACTGTCGGGGTGGACTGTCGGCGTGGTCTGGCGGCGTGGACTGGCGGCGTGGACTGGCGGCGTGGACTGGCGGCGTGGACTGGCGGCGTGCACTGGCGGCGTGCACTGGCGGCGTGCACTGGCGGCGTGCACTGGCGGCGTGGACTGGCGGCGTGGACTGGCGGCGTGCACTGGTGGCGAGTTTCAAGGAAGGTACATAATACGAAGGAAAAGTTCTTTATCAGATACTAATGCATCTGATGAAGAACTTCGGAGATGGACTCTTTAAAAACTAACAGCAAATGACTCGCGATTACTGCGATTGTTTGTCTATGTATTGTTTACACAATTTGATCCACCGCGTAGTGTTCCACGCGCGCCTCAAAGAGATGACAACAGAACGGAACAGCATTCAAAGTAACAACGAACAACGTTATTGAGAGTTGGCAGAGAGTATTGGCAGTGATAATTGGCAGAGATGATCTCTACCAATAGAGTACTGGCGGCGAGTACTGGCGGCGAGTACTGGCGGCGAGTACTGGCGGCGAGTACTGGCGGCGAGTACTGGCGGCGAGTACTGGCGGCGAGTACTGGCGGCGAGTACTGGCGGCGAGTACTGGCGGCGAGTACGGGTGGCGTGCACTGGCGGCGTGCACTGGCGGCGTGGACTGGCGGCGTGGACTGGCGGCGTGGACTGGCGGCGTGGACTGGCGGCGTGCACTGGCGGCGTGGACTGTCGGCGTGCACTGGCGGCGTGGACTGGCAGCGTGCACTGGTGGCGAGTTTCAAGGAAGGTACATAATACGAAGGAAAAGTTCTTTATCAGATACTAATGCATCTGATGAAGAACTTCGGAGATGGACTCTTTAAAAACTAACAGCAAATGACTCGCGATTACTGCGATTGTTTGTCTATGTATTGTTTACACAATTTGATCCACCGCGTAGTGTTCCACGCGCGCCTCAAAGAGATGACAACAGAACGGAACACTGACTCGCGATTACTGCGATTGTTTGTCTATGTATTGTTTACACAATTTGATCCACCGCGTAGTGTTCCACGCGCGCCTCAAAGAGATGACAACAGAACGGAACAGCATTCAAAGTAACAACGAACAACGTTATTGAGAGTTGGCTGAGAGTATTGGCAGTGATAATTGGCAGAGATGATCTCTACCAAGAGAGTACTGGCGGCGTGCACTGGCGTCGTGGACTGTCGGCGTGCACTGGCGGCGTGGACTGGCGGCGTGCACTGGCGGCGTGGACTGGCGGCGTGGACTGGCGGCGTGCACTGGCGGCGTGGACTGGCGGCGTGCACTGGCGGCGTGGACTGGCGGCGTGGACTGGCGGCGTGGACTGGCGGCGTGCACTGGCGGCGTGGACTGGCGGCGAGTTTCAAGGAAGGTACATAATACGAAGGAAAAGTTCTTTATCAGATACTAATGCATCTGATGAAGAACTTCGGAGATGGACTCTTTAAAAACTAACAGCAAATGACTCGCGATTACTGCGATTGTTTGTCTATGTATTGTTTACACAATTTGATCCACCGCGTAGTGTTCCACGCGCGCCTCAAAGAGATGACAACAGAACGGAACACTGACTCGCGATTACTGCGATTGTTTGTCTATGTATTGTTTACACAATTTGATCCACCGCGTAGTGTTCCACGCGCGCCTCAAAGAGATGACAACAGAACGGAACAGCATTCAAAGTAACAACGAACAACGTTATTGAGAGTTGGCTGAGAGTATTGGCAGTGATAATTGGCAGAGATGATCTCTACCAAGAGAGTACTGGCGGCGTGGACTGGCGGCGTGCACTGGCGGCGTGGACTGGCGGCGTGGACTGGCGGCGTGGACTGGCGGCGTGGACAGGCGGCGTGGACAGGCGGCGTGGACAGGCGGCGTGGACTGGCAGCGTGCACTGGTGGCGAGTTTCAAGGAAGGTACATAATACGAAGGAAAAGTTCTTTATCAGATACTAATGCATCTGATGAAGAACTTCGGAGATGGACTCTTTAAAAACTAACAGCAAATGACTCGCGATTACTGTGATTGTTTGTCTATGTATTGTTTACACAATTTGATCCACCGCGTAGTGTTCCACGCGCGCCTCAAAGAGATGACAACAGAACGGAACAGCATTCAAAGTAACAACGAACAACGTTATTGAGAGTTGGCTGAGAGTATTGGCAGTGATAATTGGCAGAGATGATCTCTACCAAGAGAGTACTGGCGGCGTGGACTGGCGGCGTGCACTGGCGTCGTGGACTGTCGGCGTGCACTGGCGGCGTGCACTGGCGGCGTGGACTGGCGGCGTGGACTGGCGGCGTGCACTGGCGGCGTGGACTGGCGGCGTGGACTGGCGGCGTGGACTGGCGGCGTGCACTGGCGGCGTGGACTGGCGGCGTGCACTGGCGGCGTGGACTGGCGGCGTGGACTGGCGGCGTGGACTGGCAGCGTGCACTGGTGGCGAGTTTCAAGGAAGGTACATAATACGAAGGAAAAGTTCTTTATCAGATACTAATGCATCTGATGAAGAACTTCGGAGATGGACTCTTTAAAAACTAACAGCAAATGACTCGCGATTACTGCGATTGTTTGTCTATGTATTGTTTACACAATTTGATCCACCGCGTAGTGTTCCACGCGCGCCTCAAAGAGATGACAACAGAACGGAACAGCATTCAAAGTAACAACGAACAACGTTATTGAGAGTTGGCTGAGAGTATTGGCAGTGATAATTGGCAGAGATGATCTCTACCAAGAGAGTACTGGCGGCGTGGACTGGCGGCGTGGACTGGCGGCGTGGACAGGCGGCGTGCACTGGCGGCGTGGACAGGCGGCGTGCACTGGCGGCGTGGACTGGCGGCGTGGACAGGCGGCGTGGACTGGCGGCGTGGACAGGCGGCGTGCACTGGCGTCGTGGACTGTCGGCGTGCACTGGCGGCGTGGACTGGCGGCGTGCACTGGCGGCGAGTACTGGCGGCGAGTACTGGCGGCGAGTACTGGCGGCGAGTACTGGCGGCGAGTACTGGCGGCGAGTACTGGCGGCGAGTACTGGCGGCGAGTACTGGCGGCGAGTACTGGCGGCGAGTACTGGCGGCGAGTACTGGCGGCGAGTACTGGCGGCGAGTACTGGCGGCGAGTACTGGCGGCGAGTACTGGCGGCGAGTACTGGCGGCGAGTACTGGCGGCGAGTACTGGCGGCGAGTACTGGCGGCGAGTACTGGCGGCGAGTACTGGCGGCGAGTACTGGCGGCGAGTACTGGCGGCGAGTACTGGCGGCGAGTACTGGCGGCGAGTACTGGCGGCGATTACTGGCGGCGAGTACTGGCGATAATATATAAACCACGTCAAGTTTTAGCATCGGTCAACAACCCCGAAGTTACCGGACCTAATCACCTACATATTATAATTATCACTTATAATACCACAAGAGCTTCAAAATTATCGGGTATTTCCGTTCGTTGCAAACAAATGAAGGAGTCAAGTTCTGAAAAACTTGACGATTTTATTTGTTTGCAGGGAACCTATCGGGAAATACCAGATAATTTTGAAGCTCGTGTGGTATTCGGGGGATTATTTTATATATAGTAACTACCAGAGAAAATTTTCAAAAAATTATCAGTATAATACCATGTAGGTTGTACCACGTGACGTCGAATGGTGCAATTCTATTGGTCGATATTTGGGTCGGAAAAATAATCTTCATTAATATTTTGACGCAACAATTAGATTAGATTAACTGACATAATCATTATAAAAATAATGCTCCCGACATTTTTACATGACATCCTATTTGGATTGCAATAGTTAATCATTACAAAACGCCATATGAAGATATCTGTGATAATAAAATTTCTGTGAAAACATTAAAATGTTTCCTAAAGTGATTTTAAGTTTGTTCTTAATTAATTTAGTATCATTTAGTTTAGTTATAGGGCACATTGATTTGCCGGTACCAAATGAAGCGCTAGATCAGAATCTTTACGAAGAAGTGTTGGATGCAGAACAATGTCTTGAGCAAATACGCATTATAAGAAATAATACGTTTCTCGCCATGTTTTGTAAGTATTATTTTAATTATATTAACAAGCACTAGAGTAATTAGCTTAGTTTATAACTTTAAAAAAAGATCGACATTGATCCTTATGGTTCTTTTTACTAATATAGTGGTAACAATGATAATGGAATTATTAAAAATATGTTGCAAATTTTATAATTTCATGTTTCTGCCACAGTCGCTGATGCTGGCATCAGGGTTCCAAGAGGTTTTCTGGAAGGCAACACATTAGACATGGGCAACTATCACCAATGCATCGGTTCCTTATCGCGCGTTGTGAAAGGGGGCTAGATGGAAAAAAATCTTACGAAAAGTTGTCACGACACTAATGAGGCTGTCCATCCAAAAAGATTGTGTTGGAAAAACAATCTAATAAAAAAAATTCTTACGAAAAGTTGTCACGACACTAATGAGGCTATCCATCCAAAAAGATTGTGTTGGAAAAACAATCTAATAAAAACTTCTTGTATTTTTGGTGGGTAGGTACGAAGTTTGCAAGCAGATCAAGCATTATTAAAAAAAATAAAATTTTATTACAATTTACTTTTGTTATAGTTGTTGTTATTGCTAAAGAGTTGAGTTGAGCTGAGCTGAGCTGAGCTGAGCTGAGCTGAGCTGAGCTGAGCTGAGCTGAGCTGAGCTGAGCTGAGCTGAGCTGAGCTGAGCTGAGCAGAGCTGAGCAGAGCTGAGCAGAGCTGAGCAGAGCTGAGCAGAGCTGAGCAGAGCTGAGCAGAGCTGAGCAGAGCTGAGCAGAGCTGAGCAGAGCTGAGCAGAGCTGAGCAGAGCTGAGCAGAGCTGAGCAGAGCTGAGCAGAGCTGAGCAGAGCTGAGCAGAGCTGAGCAGAGCTGAGCAGAGCTGAGCAGAGCTGAGCAGAGCTGAGCAGAGCTGAGCAGAGCTGAGCAGAGCTGAGCAGAGCTGAGCAGAGCTGAGCAGAGCTGAGCTGAGCTGAGCTGAGCTGAGCTTAGCTGATCTGAGCTGAGCTGAGCTGCGATGAGATGAGATGAGATGATGAAGTATAACTTCTTACGTGCGTGCGTGTGTGCGTAGTTAATAATAAAAAAAATATTATAAATTAAAAAAAATAAAATTATGTTACAATTCCTTCACTAATTAATCGAAAGGAACTTCGTTCCATCCGGGTGTCCCTTGACACCTCTCAAGTTTTTTTTTCTGGGAAAGGGACTTTGGGAAATTTAATTTAATTTTAAACACATAAAAATACTAATAGTCCATTTGTAGCGACAAAGTCGCTAAATTGGCAACACTTAGCTCTAAATCATGGTGATGCGATTACACTATCCTAAATCGTACACTATTTAGGAAGTCAAATCGGGACCTCCCAATTTCACTAAATCGGACACTAACTGCTCTAACTGCTGTTACACCTTCCGGTTTCCTAAATTGGGTCCCTTGAAATCGGAAGGTGTAATTGAGCCTTTAGTGATATTTTTTGAAGAGTACTGGCGGCGTGGACTGGCGGCGTGCACTGGCGGCGTGGACTGGCGTCGTGGACTGTCGGCGTGCACTGGCGGCGTGGACTGGCGGCGTGCACTGGCGGCGTGCACTGGCGGCGTGGACTGTCGGCGTGCACTGGCGGCGTGGACTGGCGGCGTGGACTGGCGGCGTGGACTGGCGGCGTGGACTGGCGGCGTGGACTGGCGGCGTGGACTGGCGGCGTGCACTGGCGGCGTGGACTGGCGGCGTGGACTGGCGGCGTGGACTGGCGGCGTGGACTGGCAGCGTGCACTGGTGGCGAGTTTCAAGGAAGGTACATAATACGAAGGAAAAGTTCTTTATCAGATACTAATGCATCTGATGAAGAACTTCGGAGATGGACTCTTTAAAAACTAACAGCAAATGACTCGCAATTACTGCGATTGTTTGTCTATGTATTGTTTACACAATTTGATCCACCGCGTAGTGTTCCACGCGCGCCTCAAAGAGATGACAACAGAACGGAACAGCATTCAAAGTAACAACGAACAACGTTATTGAGAGTTGGCTGAGAGTATTGGCAGTGATAATTGGCAGAGATGATCTCTACCAAGAGAGTACTGGCGGCGTGGACTGGCGGCGTGGACAGGCGGCGTGCACTGGCGGCGTGGACTGGCGGCGTGGACTGGCGGCGTGCACTGGCGGCTTGTACTGGCGGCGTGCACTGGCGGCGTGGACTGGCGGCGTGGACTGGCGGCGTGGACTGGCGGCGTGCACTGGTGGCGAGTTTCAAGGAAGGTACATAATACGAAGGAAAAGTTCTTTATCAGATACTAATGCATCTGATGAAGAACTTCGGAGATGGACTCTTTAAAAACTAACAGCAAATGACTCGCGATTACTGCGATTGTTTGTCTATGTATTGTTTACACAATTTGATCCACCGCGTAGTGTTCCACGCGCGCCTCAAAGAGATGACAACAGAACGGAACAGCATTCAAAGTAACAACGAACAACGTTATTGAGAGTTGGCTGAGAGTATTGGCAGTGATAATTGGCAGAGATGATCTCTACCAAGAGAGTACTGGCGGCGTGGACTGGCGGCGTGGACAGGCGGCGTGGACAGGCGGCGTGGACTGGCGGCGTGGACAGGCGGCGTGCACTGGCGGCGTGGACAGGCGGCGTGCACTGGCGTCGTGGACTGTCGGCGTGCACTGGCGGCGTGGACTGGCGGCGTGCTCTGGCGGCGTGCACTGGCGGCGTGCACTGGCGGCGTGGACTGGCGGCGAGTACTGGCGGCGAGTACTGGCGGCGAGTACTGGCGGCGAGTACTGGCGGCGAGTACTGGCGGCGAGTACTGGCGGCGAGTACTGGCGGCGAGTACTGGCGGCGAGTACTGGTGGCGAGTACTGGCGGCGAGTACTGGTGGCGAGTACTGGCGGCGAGTGCTGACTAATTTTATTACAATTTACTTTTGTTATAGTTGTTGTTATTGCTAAAGAGTTGAGCTGAGCTGAGCTGAGCTGAGCTGAGCTGAGCTGAGCAGAGCTGAGCAGAGCTGAGCAGAGCTGAGCAGAGCTGAGCAGAGCTGAGCAGAGCTGAGCAGAGCTGAGCAGAGCTGAGCAGAGCTGAGCAGAGCTGAGCAGAGCTGAGCAGAGCTGAGCAGAGCTGAGCAGAGCTGAGCAGAGCTGAGCAGAGCTGAGCAGAGCTGAGCAGAGCTGAGCAGAGCTGAGCAGAGCTGAGCAGAGCTGAGCAGAGCTGAGCAGAGCTGAGCAGAGCTGAGCAGAGCTGAGCAGAGCTGAGCAGAGCTGAGCAGAGCTGAGCAGAGCTGAGCAGAGCTGAGCAGAGCTGAGCAGAGCTGAGCAGAGCTGAGCAGAGCTGAGCAGAGCTGAGCAGAGCTGAGCTGAGCTGAGCTGAGCTGAGCTTAGCTGATCTGAGCTGAGCTGAGCTGCGATGAGATGAGATGAGATGATGAAGTATAACTTCTTACGTGCGTGCGTGTGTGCGTAGTTAATAATAAAAAAAATATTATAAATTAAAAAAAATAAAATTATGTTACAATTCCTTCACTAATTAATCGAAAGGAACTTCGTTCCATCCGGGTGTCCCTTGACACCTCTCAAGTTTTTTTTTCTGGGAAAGGGACTTTGGGAAATTTAATTTAATTTTAAACACATAAAAATACTAATAGTCCATTTGTAGCGACAAAGTCGCTAAATTGGCAACACTTAGCTCTAAATCATGGTGATGCGATTACACTATCCTAAATCGTACACTATTTAGGAAGTCAAATCGGGACCTCCCAATTTCACTAAATCGGACACTAACTGCTCTAACTGCTGTTACACCTTCCGGTTTCCTAAATTGGGTCCCTTGAAATCGGAAGGTGTAATTGAGCCTTTAGTGATATTTTTTGAAGAGTACTGGCGGCGTGGACTGGCGGCGTGCACTGGCGGCGTGGACTGGCGTCGTGGACTGTCGGCGTGCACTGGCGGCGTGGACTGGCGGCGTGCACTGGCGGCGTGCACTGGCGGCGTGGACTGTCGGCGTGCACTGGCGGCGTGGACTGGCGGCGTGGACTGGCGGCGTGGACTGGCGGCGTGGACTGGCGGCGTGGACTGGCGGCGTGGACTGGCGGCGTGCACTGGCGGCGTGGACTGGCGGCGTGGACTGGCGGCGTGGACTGGCGGCGTGGACTGGCAGCGTGCACTGGTGGCGAGTTTCAAGGAAGGTACATAATACGAAGGAAAAGTTCTTTATCAGATACTAATGCATCTGATGAAGAACTTCGGAGATGGACTCTTTAAAAACTAACAGCAAATGACTCGCAATTACTGCGATTGTTTGTCTATGTATTGTTTACACAATTTGATCCACCGCGTAGTGTTCCACGCGCGCCTCAAAGAGATGACAACAGAACGGAACAGCATTCAAAGTAACAACGAACAACGTTATTGAGAGTTGGCTGAGAGTATTGGCAGTGATAATTGGCAGAGATGATCTCTACCAAGAGAGTACTGGCGGCGTGGACTGGCGGCGTGGACAGGCGGCGTGCACTGGCGGCGTGGACTGGCGGCGTGGACTGGCGGCGTGCACTGGCGGCTTGTACT
Organism: Polia nebulosa; assembly: GCA_951329385.1. Lineage (NCBI taxonomy): Eukaryota > Metazoa > Arthropoda > Insecta > Lepidoptera > Noctuidae > Polia > Polia nebulosa. The sequence continues at coordinate 11,377,825 of OX589601.1, read as the reverse complement.
GGCGGCGTGCACTGGCGGCGTGGACTGGCGGCGTGGACTGGCGGCGTGGACTGGCGGCGTGCACTGGTGGCGAGTTTCAAGGAAGGTACATAATACGAAGGAAAAGTTCTTTATCAGATACTAATGCATCTGATGAAGAACTTCGGAGATGGACTCTTTAAAAACTAACAGCAAATGACTCGCGATTACTGCGATTGTTTGTCTATGTATTGTTTACACAATTTGATCCACCGCGTAGTGTTCCACGCGCGCCTCAAAGAGATGACAACAGAACGGAACAGCATTCAAAGTAACAACGAACAACGTTATTGAGAGTTGGCTGAGAGTATTGGCAGTGATAATTGGCAGAGATGATCTCTACCAAGAGAGTACTGGCGGCGTGGACTGGCGGCGTGGACAGGCGGCGTGGACAGGCGGCGTGGACTGGCGGCGTGGACAGGCGGCGTGCACTGGCGGCGTGGACAGGCGGCGTGCACTGGCGTCGTGGACTGTCGGCGTGCACTGGCGGCGTGGACTGGCGGCGTGCTCTGGCGGCGTGCACTGGCGGCGTGCACTGGCGGCGTGGACTGGCGGCGAGTACTGGCGGCGAGTACTGGCGGCGAGTACTGGCGGCGAGTACTGGCGGCGAGTACTGGCGGCGAGTACTGGCGGCGAGTACTGGCGGCGAGTACTGGCGGCGAGTACTGGTGGCGAGTACTGGCGGCGAGTGCTGACTAATTTTATTACAATTTACTTTTGTTATAGTTGTTGTTATTGCTAAAGAGTTGAGCTGAGCTGAGCTGAGCTGAGCTGAGCTGAGCTGAGCAGAGCTGAGCAGAGCTGAGCAGAGCTGAGCAGAGCTGAGCAGAGCTGAGCAGAGCTGAGCAGAGCTGAGCAGAGCTGAGCAGAGCTGAGCAGAGCTGAGCAGAGCTGAGCAGAGCTGAGCAGAGCTGAGCAGAGCTGAGCAGAGCTGAGCAGAGCTGAGCAGAGCTGAGCAGAGCTGAGCAGAGCTGAGCAGAGCTGAGCAGAGCTGAGCAGAGCTGAGCAGAGCTGAGCAGAGCTGAGCAGAGCTGAGCAGAGCTGAGCAGAGCTGAGCAGAGCTGAGCAGAGCTGAGCAGAGCTGAGCAGAGCTGAGCAGAGCTGAGCAGAGCTGAGCAGAGCTGAGCAGAGCTGAGCAGAGCTGAGCTGAGCTGAGCTGAGCTGAGCTTAGCTGATCTGAGCTGAGCTGAGCTGCGATGAGATGAGATGAGATGATGAAGTATAACTTCTTACGTGCGTGCGTGTGTGCGTAGTTAATAATAAAAAAAATATTATAAATTAAAAAAAATAAAATTATGTTACAATTCCTTCACTAATTAATCGAAAGGAACTTCGTTCCATCCGGGTGTCCCTTGACACCTCTCAAGTTTTTTTTTCTGGGAAAGGGACTTTGGGAAATTTAATTTAATTTTAAACACATAAAAATACTAATAGTCCATTTGTAGCGACAAAGTCGCTAAATTGGCAACACTTAGCTCTAAATCATGGTGATGCGATTACACTATCCTAAATCGTACACTATTTAGGAAGTCAAATCGGGACCTCCCAATTTCACTAAATCGGACACTAACTGCTCTAACTGCTGTTACACCTTCCGGTTTCCTAAATTGGGTCCCTTGAAATCGGAAGGTGTAATTGAGCCTTTAGTGATATTTTTTGAAGAGTACTGGCGGCGTGGACTGGCGGCGTGCACTGGCGGCGTGGACTGGCGGCGTGGACTGGCGGCGTGGACAGGTGGCGTGCACTGGCGTCGTGGACTGTCGGCGTGCACTGGCGGCGTGGACTGGCGGCGTGCACTGGCGGCGTGCACTGGCGGCGTGGACTGGCGGCGTGCACTGGCGGCGTGGACTGGCGGCGTGGACTGGCGGCGTGCACTGGCGGCGTGGACTGGCGGCGTGGACTGGCGGCGTGGACTGGCGGCGTGCACTGGCGGCGTGGACTGGCGGCGTGCACTGGCGGCGTGGACTGGCGGCGTGCACTGGCGGCGTGGACTGGCGGCGTGGACTGGCGGCGTGCACTGGCGGCGTGGACTGGCGGCGTGGACTGGCAGCGTGCACTGGTGGCGAGTTTCAAGGAAGGTACATAATACGAAGGAAAAGTTCTTTATCAGATACTAATGCATCTGATGAAGAACTTCGGAGATGGACTCTTTAAAAACTAACAGCAAATGACTCGCGATTACTGCGATTGTTTGTCTATGTATTGTTTACACAATTTGATCCACCGCGTAGTGTTCCACGCGCGCCTCAAAGAGATGACAACAGAACGGAACAGCATTCAAAGTAACAACGAACAACGTTATTGAGAGTTGGCTGAGAGTATTGGCAGTGATAATTGGCAGAGATGATCTCTACCAAGAGAGTACTGGCGGCGTGGACTGGCGGCGTGGACTGGCGGCGTGCACTGGCGGCTTGTACTGGCGGCGTGCACTGGCGGCGTGGACTGGCGGCGTGGACTGGCGGCGTGGACTGGCGGCGTGGACTGGCGGCGTGGACTGGCGGCGTGCACTGGTGGCGAGTTTCAAGGAAGGTACATAATACGAAGGAAAAGTTCTTTATCAGATACTAATGCATCTGATGAAGAACTTCGGAGATGGACTCTTTAAAAACTAACAGCAAATGACTCGCGATTACTGCGATTGTTTGTCTATGTATTGTTTACACAATTTGATCCACCGCGTAGTGTTCCACGCGCGCCTCAAAGAGATGACAACAGAACGGAACAGCATTCAAAGTAACAACGAACAACGTTATTGAGAGTTGGCTGAGAGTATTGGCAGTGATAATTGGCAGAGATGATCTCTACCAAGAGAGTACTGGCGGCGTGGACAGGCGGCGTGGACTGGCGGCGTGGACAGGCGGCGTGGACAGGCGGCGTGGACTGGCGGCGTGGACAGGCGGCGTGCACTGGCGGCGTGGACAGGCGGCGTGCACTGGCGTCGTGGACAGGCGGCGTGCACTGGCGTCGTGGACTGTCGGCGTGCACTGGCGGCGTGGACTGGCGGCGTGCACTGGCGGCGTGGACTGGCGGCGTGCACTGGCGGCGTGCACTGGCGGCGTGCACTGGCGGCGTGCACTGGCGGCGTGGACTGGCGGCGTGGACTGGCGGCGTGCACTGGCGGCGTGCACTGGCGGCGTGCACTGGCGGCGTGGACTGGCGGCGTGCACTGGCGGCGTGGACTGGCGGCGAGTACTGGCGGCGAGTACTGGCGGCGAGTACTGGCGGCGAGTACTGGCGGCGAGTACTGGCGGCGAGTACTGGCGGCGAGTACTGGCGGCGAGTACTGGCGATAATATATAAACCACGTCAAGTTTTAGCATCGGTCAACAACCCCGAAGTTACCGGACCTAATCACCTACATATTATAATTATCACTTATAATACCACAAGAGCTTCAAAATTATCGGGTATTTCCGTTCGTTGCAAACAAATGAAGGAGTCAAGTTCTGAAAAACTTGACGATTTTATTTGTTTGCAGGGAACCTATCGGGAAATACCAGATAATTTTGAAGCTCGTGTGGTATTCGGGGGATTATTTTATATATAGCAACTACCAGAGAAAATTTTCAAAAAATTATCAGTATAATACCATGTAGGTTGTACCACGTGACGTCGAATGGTGCAATTCTATTGGTCGATATTTGGGTCGGAAAAATAATCTTCATTAATATTTTGACGCAACAATTAGATTAGATTAACTGACATAATCATTATAAAAATAATGCTCCCGACATTTTTACATGACATCCTATTTGGATTGCAATAGTTAATCATTACAAAACGCCATATGAAGATATCTGTGATAATAAAATTTCTGTGAAAACATTAAAATGTTTCCTAAAGTGATTTTAAGTTTGTTCTTAATTAATTTAGTATCATTTAGTTTAGTTATAGGGCACATTGATTTGCCGGTACCAAATGAAGCGCTAGATCAGAATCTTTACGAAGAAGTGTTGGATGCAGAACAATGTCTTGAGCAAATACGCATTATAAGAAATAATACGTTTCTCGCCATGTTTTGTAAGTATTATTTTAATTATATTAATAAGCACTAGAGTAATTAGCTTAGTTTATAACTTTAAAAAAAGATCGACATTGATCCTTATGGTTCTTTTTACTAATATAGTGGTAACAATGATAATGGAATTATTAAAAATATGTTGCAAATTTTATAATTTTATGTTTCTGCCACAGTCGCTGATGCTGGCATCAGGGTTCCAAGAGGTTTTCTGGAAGGCAACACATTAGACATGGGCAACTATCACCAATGCATCGGTTCCTTATCGCGCGTTGTGAAAGGGGGCTAGATGGAAAAAAATCTTACGAAAAGTTGTCACGACACTAATGAGGCTGTCCATCCAAAAAGATTGTGTTGGAAAAACAATCTAATAAAAAAAATTCTTACGAAAAGTTGTCACGACACTAATGAGGCTATCCATCCAAAAAGATTGTGTTGGAAAAACAATCTAATAAAAACTTCTTGTATTTTTGGTGGGTAGGTACGAAGTTTGCAAGCAGATCAAGCATTATTAAAAAAAATAAAATTTTATTACAATTTACTTTTGTTATAGTTGTTGTTATTGCTAAAGAGTTGAGTTGAGCTGAGCTGAGCTGAGCTGAGCTGAGCTGAGCTGAGCTGAGCTGAGCAGAGCTGAGCAGAGCTGAGCAGAGCTGAGCAGAGCTGAGCAGAGCTGAGCAGAGCTGAGCAGAGCTGAGCAGAGCTGAGCAGAGCTGAGCAGAGCTGAGCAGAGCTGAGCAGAGCTGAGCAGAGCTGAGCAGAGCTGAGCAGAGCTGAGCAGAGCTGAGCAGAGCTGAGCAGAGCTGAGCAGAGCTGAGCTGAGCTGAGCTGAGCTGAGCTGAGCTGAGCTGAGCTGAGCTGAGCTTAGCTGATCTGAGCTGAGCTGAGCTGCGATGAGATGAGATGAGATGATGAAGTATAACTTCTTACGTGCGTGCGTGTGTGCGTAGTTAATAATAAAAAAAATATTATAAATTAAAAAAAATAAAATTATGTTACAATTCCTTCACTAATTAATCGAAAGGAACTTCGTTCCATCCGGGTGTCCCTTGACACCTCTCAAGTTTTTTTTTCTGGGAAAGGGACTTTGGGAAATTTAATTTAATTTTAAACACATAAAAATACTAATAGTCCATTTGTAGCGACAAAGTCGCTAAATTGGCAACACTTAGCTCTAAATCATGGTGATGCGATTACACTATCCTAAATCGTACACTATTTAGGAAGTCAAATCGGGACCTCCCAATTTCACTAAATCGGACACTAACTGCTCTAACTGCTGTTACACCTTCCGGTTTCCTAAATTGGGTCCCTTGAAATCGGAAGGTGTAATTGAGCCTTTAGTGATATTTTTTGTTCCCCTTCCTAAAAGCTAAACTGTTGGCTTGAAAAATCTGAAAAAAAATCGTGATGGTAGTACATATGACGAACTTTGAAGAAAACTATCACGGCTAGGTTAGCTCTGTTAGTTTAAGAGTAATAGTCGTCCAACGAAAATTTCGTACAAAAAGCTAAATATTAGAAAAAAAATACGTAGGTGAAATTGTTACATATTTTGTATTCAAAACGGGTAGTAAACGTGTAAAATTTTGGAAAAATTAAACATTTTTACGACACACTTATCAAGTATCTACTTCAGCCGGTTCGTAGCCGAGATGTTGCAAATAGTATTTGCAGTTTAGACTATACGTACTGCTACGTCAACTTCGTAGTCAAGTCGTAGTCAATGTAAAGTCTGTTAGTGTATATTTCTAATCTATATTCGGGGTGTAACGGAAGGGTTTCGTGTCATACGTATTATAAAAAAACCAGCGCACGATGGGTTTCGTACCATTATCTATAAAAACGGCAAAAAAATCATGTCCGTTGTATTGGTAATCTATCTCTGTACCAAATTTCATCCAGATCCTTTCAGCTGTTCTGGCGTGATTGAGTAAAAACATTCATCCTTCTAAATTTTCGCATATAAAATATTAGTAGGATAGACTTGGATGGTATTTATAGCTATGTAGGTACTTGCAACGATAACGTGAAACTTAAAGCCGAAAAGATGATACGTACGTTTGGGAGTGGGTTATTCATCCTATGACTTCTCCCGCTCTTGTGGTGGAACGGGAGGGCGTGTCAGACTATTACTGACTAAAACCCACCCCTGTTCTTTCCTTGCCTGAGTGCCCAGTCAATAACTCTGTTACGAATTTATCCGCTACCCCTTGACATGCAGGCAACGGCCATGATGGGCCCCGTCAGTGGTGGCTGACATCTCTTTGAGGCGCGCGTGGAACACTACGCGCCGTCGATTCACGGGCCTGGTGCTGATTCATGAAGTAGTATTAAAATATCAAAACTGATCATAGTAGGTATCAATGACATTGTATACAAGACATGTTACGTTCGTATAACGAAGTATAAAATCTGAGGGCCTAACAAGTTTTTTAACCTAACAAGTTTTTAGCGTTTGCGTAAACTTTCGCTTATGTCAAATCGTATAGAAAAAAACCGGCCAAGTGCGAGTCGGACTCGCGCACGAAGGGTTCCGTACCATTATCTATAAAAACGGCAAAACAATCGCGTTTGTTGTATGGGAGCCTCCTTAAATATTTATTTTATTCTGTTTTTTAGTATTTGTTGTTATAGCGGAAACTAACTATCACGGTTCATAAGATACAGCCTGGTGACAGACGGACAGACAGACAGACGCACGGACAGCGAAGTCTTAATAATAGGATCATGTTTTACCATTTCGGTACGGAACCCTAAAAATACATATGCCCATCGAAATAAACAACTTTGTTCAAGGAAGTCATGGTCAATTCTCAAAAAAAAAAACTTTGGTACGAGAAGTTCAATTTTTTTTCAAAATCTTGCAAGTTTTGTTGTAGTGAGAAAATTTTAATTTTTGGGTCGTCGACGACTACCGAGCCTAGGGCTATAAACTTTAATGCTTCGCGCGTTTACGTATACAAACTTCTATGCTACGAGGGTCGTCGCCTACGAACTTCTATGCTACGCGCGTCTACGGCTACGACCTTCTATGCTACGCGCGTCTACGACTACGAACTTCTATGCTACGCGCGTCTACCGGTTACGAACTTCTATACTACACACTTCGACGACCATGAATTAGTATGCTACGCGTGTCGACGGCTACGAACTTCTATGCTACCCGCGTCGACGGCTACGTGTAGCTACGCGCATCATGTAGTTATAAATTCAGGAGCACGTATAATTTTAATTCGATTTTCAATAAAATATTCCAGTTTTTGATTACACTTGACTAAGTTACAACTCCTTAGGATATAAACTCGTGTGGCCAATTGAAAAACAAACTAACTAGTGTCACCTAACAAAGTTATCAGATATTGAGTTTACCTTTCCTTCGATGGTCCTTACAAAACCGCAAGTACATAGTTCAAAGATCAACGTATACACTTTCTTTACCAAGGCACAGTACCGTTTATTGTTGGTGAAAGTCCGTGCTTAAATAGTAATGGAGAACCCCTTTGAAGTTGAAACTTCCGAATTTTGAAGTGGACTCGGACTCACTCGCGAACTTTGTCTTGGAGACTTGTTATACTTACTTTGCCCTAAGAGCATACCTATAGGCCAGGGATGGCGAATCGATGTCATTGTCTGAGGAAAATAAAACAATAAAAATTACTTCAATCATAGTATTAACTTATAGAATTCTGTATCTTCTGTCTAAGATGTCTGTATGAAGTGTAATAGATTGGGTTATGAACAGGAGTAGCAATGGACAAGTAATATTGAGCATACAAGGTAGGTATGCTGATAAAACTTATCTAGAACTATCACTGTAATTATCGAATGGACTTCGCAACAGAAAAGACCCAGGAAGCGTTGAAAGGATTGTGTCAATAAAAGATTGAAGAAAATAGGTAGGAAAACATCTTGGTGAAGGTAGGCCAGAGACAGAGCGAAATGGAAGAAGAAAAAGGGTAGTAGTGCTGAAGGAAGAAGCAGAAGACCAGACACTGTCTGAAGCAGTTGAAACTAGCAACACTTTTCACTATCTTTATGTATTGTTGTCTATTGAGTTACTTCGTATAATGACGTGTTATATAGATAACATCGTTGATAGAATTTTCTATTCCTTGAAGCTTGGTTCGTGGCACCGTCACCTGTGCCATATATGTTCACTATCCCTGCCAGTCTGCCTTTTGTGAAAATATGAACCAAACGTTACTAAGTATTAACTACCTACATCATTTTAAAACTGTTCGTTTGTAGAGCTTAGCTAATTCATTTGGGATTTCAATGTTTAGCCAATTAGCCTATTCATTTTGTACACACCTATCTGACTCATTTAGTTTCGGTTATAAACTCTGAACTATAAATTGTTGGAGTGCTTAGCCGATATGTAAGGTTAAGGGTCTACTACCGACTAAGTGGCGCCCTCATTGAAATCGTGGCATAGCATAGAAAATGAATATTAAAGAATCCAACGTCACGTTTGTTACAAAGAGGATAAAGTATTTTTACGTTGTTAAAACAGGTCTCAGAATGTTTCATATCCAAAGTAGTTGGCAAATTGTCAGAAACGGCCGTTTTTGGTACTTTTGCCTAATACTTTGGATACGAAACATTCTGAGAAAATGAGGGCGCCACTTAGGTAGGGCCTTAAACGCTTTGCCGCACTGAAGTAGTCCATAAAAGTGCTTTATGATTTTCAAATTCAACTATGTCTAAATATATGTGTAGCCTCAGAATGAATACACCTGAAGGAATGTGAAACATCCCTGATTTAGAGTAGGGACTAAAATAGGTTAGGTCCAAACTAAATGTATGCTATAGGCTCGTGGCGAAATAAGGAGAGGTAATCAATGATTTAGGTATCGGTTTATCCTATTGACCTACCCTTTTCCATAGGTAAATCAGAATAACCATTGATTGGGTATCCAGTTTAAAACCTGTTCAAAAAGATACATTTACTTCTCAAAATTGGAATTTATTTTAGTTTAGGTTGTAAGAGTACAACCTGCCTATGAATGTGATCAAAATGAAAATAGGTGAATGGAATATATCCACATCTCCATTGATTCATAGACCACTTCCCATAAAATTTTGGCAATGTCCTTTCTGCACACCCACCCATTTACCCCATGTCATGTGCAATGCCATAATATATCTCACCAAGCACTGCAATAAAAATAAAAACCGAATCGTTACCCGCCACCCTTTTAGACACCTACAAAGAAATCGTACCTAACATAAAATACTCGTAGATAGTGCCCAACCAAAGGTTCGGTTCCGGTTTCGGCCAGTTTCGGCAAAAAGAACTGGTATCGGCTGGAGTTTCGTTTCTGTAAAAAAGTGGTCGAATATTCAGCTCGCCCGAAACTAGTGTCTTTAAGTTAAGTTGAAGGTTGTGTTACAGATAGATAGATAGAATAAACTTTATTGTGCACCAAAACAGTTACACAACTCTTATACAGCTTTAATTGGGTGAGAAAAACTGCACTTTCATTTGTATTAATAAAATAATCACAAAAAACCTCTAGATTTGCGACATTGTCTGCCCGCGCGCGATGAACGCTCTTAAGTTAAATTAATAAAAAACTTTTTACAAAAAAAAATACAACCGACTTCCATAAATAATACTAAAAAATGCAAAATAACTTTAATTTCGGAAGTCGGTGTTTCTAGTTTGCTTTCTTCGTTATTTGACACCGACTTCCGAAATTAAAGTTATTTTGCATTTTTTAGTATTATTTATGGAAGTCGGTTGTATTTTTTTTGTAAAAAGTTTTTTATTTTTCACTTTTTAGTTGTTGTACCCCATTTTAAACTAAATTAATAGTAAAGTTATGCCCGAATTGATAGCCCCAAAAATAGGGAATTTGAACATATCAGGGTGAACTGTACAAATCTGTATACCCCTTCAGAGCGTATCAGCGTGATGTAATGTTGTGAAGTGGTGAAAACAATATACAGACATGCGATTGCAGCAATTCTGGAAGGTTTGCTATCATTTATTGAAGAGTTCCATTGTGTATCTCCGAAGATCTTCATCAGATCTTCACCAAATTAAAATGGAACCACATGTGAAGCAACAGCTTTCAAACAAAACAAAAATCTTCAAAATCGGTTCACGTTGTAAGAAGTTATGAGGTAACACACATAAAAAAAAAAAAAATACAGTCGAATTGAGAACCTCCTCCTTTTTTTGAAGTCGGTTAAAAAAATCAACTGACTTCCAAAAAAGAAAATACACTAAAAATTTAAAAATAACTTTAATTTCGGAAGTCGGTGTTTGTATTTTATTTCTTCGTTATTTGACACCGACTTCCGAAATTAAAGTTATTTTTATTAGTGTATTTTCGTTTTTGGAAGTCGGTTGTTTTTTTTTAAAAAATGTTTTTTATTTTTCACATTTTAGTTGTTATACCCCAGAACTGAAAACCCCAATAACATGGAACGTGGAATTTAAACATACTCGTAATTGGAGACAACCTAAACGTCATCTAGGTATGTATACATATTTTTTTCGTTTTTGTTCAGTTTTTCTAAAATTTCTGAATAAATTTTTATAAAATTAATATGAGACCACCTCGGGAGTATATTCTTTGGTACTTATTAAAAAAGAATTTTGAAAATCGGTCAACAAATGACAGAAAAATCGGTGGACATAAATAAAAAAAACAGTCGACAATAGAACCTCCTCCTTTTTCGAAGTCGGTTAAAAAGAGAGGTCTAAAGAATTTATTGTCTCTTTCGTCTGTGTGTGTAGGTAATTACTTGTCAAATTAATTATCATTCTCCTGCCTAATGTATAATCATAGTTTATTAATTATTATTTAGTATTTTATGAAAGTTAAGGGTGATTTTCAGGGTTACGTACCCGAAGGGTAACCAACGGGACCCTATTACTAATCTTGCGCTGTCTGTCCGTGCGTCCGTCCATCTGGCAGTGGGCTGTATCTCATGATCCGTAATAGATAGACAGTTGAAATTTTCACAGAATGTGTATTCCTGTTGCCGCAATAAGAACAAATAATAAAATAAATGAAAATTAAAGGGGGCTCCCTGCTAGAAACGTGTTTCTTTGACTTTTTTGCTCGATCTTAATAATGGCAACAAGTAGACGCGTATAACCTGGTACGATGGCACGGAACCCTTCATGCGTGAGTACGAATCGCACTTGTCCGGTTTTTCCAATAGTCTGATTTATTTTCAAGACAAAATTTTTAATTTTTGGCAGTTTTTCTTGTACCACTTGAGTTTGGGTTTCAGACGAAACGGAAGAAAAGCCGAGCATTCGGTTTTGGTTTCGGTTTCGATTAAAATCGTATTTTGGTCGAACCCTACTCGTAGATAACTAAGTTCGGACAGCTCTAGTTTTCTGCCACGTCCCGGAGATTTATAAGCTAAATCTGAAATAAAAGAATATTATAATTCTACTGATATATGTTACACCTGTGCTGAGTGACGTTTGGGAGTTAAATGTATGAGTATTTATCTTGGTGTGTTCGACGGTTCTTAGACTTGATGAAAGATCAAGAATTTAGGGTATAGGTCGGTGAACCTACTTTCGTCCAACACAAACTGATTGGATAGTCTGAAGTTTCACGTGAATTGGTTAAGTCGGTTGCGAAACTAGAGCTTAGCTAAATTAGTTTAGTCTAACGTAATTTTTCATGCTTGTCTACATAGTTTGCGATCTGTTACACAAGATTAAAAACCCGGCTATGTGCGAGTTGGACTCACATACGAAGGGTTCTGTACATAGAATTTTTCCGTACCATGAACCGCAAAAAATACGTTTCTTCTATGTTTTATTTTATTTTAATATAATTCGTTGCTATAGCGGCAATAGAAATAAACACTATGTGAAAGTTTCAACTGTCTACACTTCAAAATGTTAAACTTTCAATTAGGTAGGTACGTAAAATTGAAATGAGCGCCTGGTTTGATGCCTCGGTGGAAATCAGGTTACTTAATCATTGGATGATAGAGTTAAACTACGTTGGAACTATGTCTAAACAGTCAGATGTACTGTTGTAGTAGGTACTGTGATATCTAAGGAGGTCACTTGAAATACGAACCTTGTCAGCAGACAGGGTGGTCTGTTTAATATACTTTTAAAGGGTAATGCAAAAAAATAGGATTTAAATACAGTAAAAAATATGAATTTGTTTTTAGAGCTACAGCTTGCAACATGCAGCTGAGATGAGAATGCTAAGAGCGATGTGTGGTGTTACGCGCATGGATAGAATTAGGATTGAGTATATAAGACGAAGTCTGAAAGTGGCACCACTGACTGAAAAATTGTGTGGAAATCGGTTGTCATGGTAAGGGCTGATGCGGAGGAATGAAGAAAATGTCGTGAGGAAAGTCTTGTATATGGATGTGGATGGCTATAAGAGTAGATGAAGGCCAAAAAAACGATGGTTGGACTGTGTGAAAGAGGATATGGGTAAAAAGGGGGCGACTACAGAGATGACGACTAATAGAGGAGTATGGAAGAAAAAGACATGTTGCGCTGACGCAAATAAATTGGGATAAGGGCATGAGAATTATGATGATGAGCTACAGCTTGTTACGAGCAATCGAGAGAAACAGTTTAACTTCAAAAAGACTTCAAAAAGGAGGAGATTCTCAATTCGCCGGAACCTTTTTTTATTCTTTTTTATGTATGTTCCCCGATTACTCGAAGATGGCTCGACCGATTTGAATTTTTTTTTTTGGTTTAAAAGGGTATACTTCTCAAGTGGTCGATTGCTTCAGCGCTTTTTGAAAAACAGAACAAAAACGAAAAATATGTATACATAGACGACGTTTTGGTTTCCTCCAATTACGAGTATATTTAAATTCCACGTTCCATGTTAATGGAGTTTTTAGTTCTGGGGCATAACAACTAAAAAGTGAAAAATAAAAAGGAATCAAAAATTCAGTTAACCTCTGAAAGCCGCCATTCGTAAAACGTACCATCCTTCAAGCCCCGCCCGCATACGACAAACCGGATTCAAATGTCAGTTTGACATTTTTTCTCAGTTATGACAGCATATATTTTTTGTCGAAGGGCACCTGAGACGACCAATAATGTCTATGGCCAAGCGTGTAAATGTTGCCACAGCATAAAATACATTGCGTTTTGGTAATAATAGAGGTAATAAAAGAGTGAATCGCAAGAATCGCAAAACTCACTGGTGAGTTTCAGTGCTCAACGTGGTTTCGATCAATGAAACTCACCAGTGAGTTTCCGGGCTTTACAGGTTGTTTGTTTGGAAAAAAGTTTAGTAATAATACTTGGAATTCAGTTATATAAAAAAAAATAGGACTTTGACCTTCAATAACTCCAGAACAAGTGGATTCCCAGGTATGATCTAGTGGACAAAAAATTATGCAAATAATGGGTAGAATATGTGGCGTTTGGCTTCGGAAACTGTCTTTTTACACCCGCTAAAAGCTGAACTGTTGGCTTGCAAAATCTGAAAATATTCGTGACGGTAGTATATAATTATAACGAATTTTGAAGGAAAACTATCACGACTAAGTTAGCTCTGTCAAGTCCCCCAACTTTTAAATTTTCCTACTTGGAAAATTTTGTACAAAACACAAAATACTTACTGAATACAACTCGTGTTGTAACGGGCTTAAACTTACGGTACCTTTTCTTTCATACTTACGGGTAACTTTTCTTTCAACTTTGGATCGGTGTTTCCTTTCTTACACACCGAAGCCCTAAGACCACTCACCAGGAGTACATATCACTGAGAATACGCCTCAAGATACTATAGTACCTAACTATACAGGCATTACCTTTGTCTAAGTAAGCAAACTTGCCATACCAAAATATTAAAAGCTTTTTTTTACAAAAAAATAACAACAGACTTTTTTATTTTTCACTTTTTAGTTGTAATACCTCAGAACTAAAACTAAATATTGAAGTTACGCCCGAATTGACAACCCCAATAACATGAAATATGGAATTTGAACATAATTGGAGGCAACCAAAACGTCATCTGTGTATATATTAGGTCCCTTACCTATGAATTCAGCGTTTTGTATGGAGAATTTTAAAGAAGTTGCATTTTTCATACTAACATTTTCTTAGTTTATTTAACAACTATGAACACTAATGTTTTAAAACTTTTATGCAATAATGTTTAAAAACTAAGATAACGTATGCCACTCAGATTAAACAACAAAAATAAGTTTGGCTAAGTTAAAACAAATAAAGTGGTCATTTCTGCTAACAAAAAGAGGAGTCATTTTTAAGGTATTTTTTATGTTGGCAGTTGTCTATGACGCTCATTATTCGCTAAAATATCAAGCAATTGATGAATATTTTAATTCGTAGAAGTGACGAGGTTCTCTATTTGTGAGAAAAAATGCCAATTTCATATGTAAGGACCATTTTTTATTTTTGTTGAATTTTTCAAATAGCGCTAAATCAATTTTGATAAAATTAATATGGGACCACCTCAGAAGTGTGCTCTTTTGAATAAAAATTTCGAAGATCGGTCTACAATTGACAGAGAAATCGGTAAAAAAATATATATCAACAGTCGATTAAAGAAACTCCTTCTTTTTTCGAAGTCGGTTAAAAAGGTACGTTGTACCTACTTTCGGCACTAAGCATAACTGAACACGTTACTTTTTAGAGTTCGCGAATCATTTACATCGCACGCAGATCAAATATTTCCTACATTTGGTCACAGCTGCGGCCATTTTTTATAGAACGTATGTAGGTCTGGACCCTGGAGCCTTAATACTCGGATATGGAGAGAATTCAAATATGAATTTAGCTCAGTCGAGTCGATAGAAAAGTCTGCATTGCTGTAAAAAATAGAACCTGAAATTGTCAGTATATTGCTTAATGTCTTCATAAAAACCTGATATTGTCAGTATATTGCTTAATGTCTTCATAAGAACCTGATATTGACAGTATATTGTTTAGTGTGTTCATAAGACCCTGATATTGTCAGTATATTTCTTAATGTCTTCATAAGAACCTGATATTGTCAGTATATTGTTTAGTGTATTCATAAGACCCTGATATTGTTAGTATATTTCTTAATGTCTTCATAAGAACCTGATATTGTCAGTATATTGTTTAGTGTATTCATAAGACCCTGATATTGTCAGTAAATTGCTTAATGTCTTCATAAGAACCTGATATTGTCAGTATATTGTTTAGTGTCTTCATAAGAACCTGATATTGTCAGTATATTGCTTATATGTCTTCATAAGAACCTGATATTGTCAGTATATTGCTTAATGTATTCATAAGAACCTGATATTGTCAGTATATTGTTTAATGTCTTCATAAGAACCTGATATTGACAGTATATTGTTTAGTGTGTTCATAAGACCCTGATGTTGTCAGTATATTACTTAATGTCTTCATAAGAACCTGATATTGTTAGTATATTGTTTAGTGTGTTCATAAGACCCTGATATTGTCAGTATATTGCTTATGTCTTCATAAGAACCTGATATTGTCAGTATATTGCTTATGTCTTCATAAGAACCTGATATTGTCAGTATATTGTTTAGTGTGTTCATAAGACCCTGATATTGTCAGTATATTGCTTATGTCTTCATAAGAACCTGATATTGTCAGTATATTGCTTGTCTTCATAAGAACCTGATATTGTCAGTATATTGCTTATGTCTTCATAAGAACCTGATATTGTCAGTATATTGCTTATGTCTTCATAAGAACCTGATATTGTCAGTATATTGCTTATGTCTTCATAAGAACCTGATATTGTCAGTATATTGCTTATGTCTTCATAAGAACCTGATATTGTCAGTATATTGCTTATGTCTTCATAAGAAGAAGGTTTTTTTGGTTGTGGGTAGTTGTGACAGTTGGACAAAGAAAAAGTTGCTCATATTTTTAAATTCAATATAATATAAAGGATTCATTATTTACAACTATTTATGCCATATTTCAAGTGCTAATAGTTGGTACCTGCTGGTGTAGCGTTATCTTTGCATAATTTCCACTACAAATTATTTTCACTTCACATCACTGATATGGATTCACTTACAAGCACTCTGAGTGAATTAAAGGAGTTGTTTCACACAAGGATGTCCAACTTTGAAGAAGAGCTACAGAAGACTCCTCAATCACCCATCACAGCTTCTAGCCTGGCTTCGGAGTTCACATTGTTCCGTAAGTTCATAACACAAGCTCTCAACAGTCTTCAGCAACAGGTGGGATTGTTAGCGCGAACTGTAGATCAAATTGAGATGCGCGGACGAAGAAAGATCCTACTGTTGCATGGAATTGATGAAAAGCAGAAGGAGGACACTGCCAAGGTGATTGCTGAGGTAGTACGTGATAAGTTGCAGCTGAGTGACTTCACTATTGCTGACATCAGCCGATGTCACAGGATGGGGCGAGCAGTGGCCAGTAAAACCAGGCCTATCCTATTCAAGGTTGGCAGTCTTGCGGTCCGAGATAGGATTTGGTTTTCTAAAACCAAATTAAAATCTTCGGGCGTCACCATGTCCGAGTTCCTTACTAAGGAGCGACATGACGTGTTCCTGGCTGCGAGGGAAAGATGCGGCGTCACCAAGAGCTGGACTAAGGCGGGCTGTGTTTATGTCCTTGGTCCCAATGATACGCGGCACCGAGTTGAATCCCTCGCTGAGTTGGACAAGATTGCGCCACTTCGACAGATTCTCAGTGAGCCCGAGCAGAGCGATCCAAAAACCGCGACCACTATTGCTGTGAAGAACTCAAGGTTGAAGCGTACTGCAGCTTTAAAGAAGTGATCTACTTAGTGATGCTGTAGCTATCCTGGGTTCGGGTAATAATTATTGTGTTTTGTTTTAATTACCTTCACTTTAGATTTTGTTTTTGTGCTACATGTAATTGTTTTGACACGAATTTTTTTTTTTTTAAGTTGTCACTGTCAGTGTCAGTAACTCAGTACTGTCAGTGTCAGTCAAATTCAGTCAATCACACATGTCAAACTGAACATTTAGTACGTTTCGTTCTAGGTAGCGATTTGTTATTTTAATGTTTATTTTAATTCTTTTGTTGAAATTTCTTGTTACCTCAATGTTTTCCTTTTTATTTTATTTTACCCGGGCTGCAAAAATGTATTTTTTATTTTTTATTATTTAATAGCGCAACCGGCAGGTTGACCATAAATTTTGTATTAGTAACTTTTTTACAGGGTTTTATATATTTTTTATTTTATTTGTTTTATGTCTTGCGATAACAGCAGTGACAGTAATAGTTTTTTCTCTCTTACAAGCAACGATGACAGTTTTGTCAGTGTTCCGTCTCTTGCAGAAAGTCTTACAGCGCAGTTTTCTGATGTTCCTAAGAATTTTAACGTGATTCATATCAACGCCCAAAGTATTCCGGCTCATTTCCACGATATGCTGGCAAGCTTTGACTGTAAAAATATTCATGCTATTCTTATTTCCGAGGCATGGCTTAAACCTTGTCTCCCTTCTATTAGTTACTCTCTTCCCGGTTTTGTTCTGATAAGAAATGACCGGACGGTTGGTGTTGGTGGTGGTGTTGCCATATATCTCCGTGCTCATATTCCCTTCTCTGTTATCAATGTGTCAGCGCAGCCACCGCCATCTAATGCGGGTGAACACCTTTTCCTTGAAGTCGAACTACATCATACGAAATTACTTCTTGGTGTCTATTACTGTCCCTCTTTACGTATCAACTTCTTTTCATCGTTTGAAAAACTCTTAGAAATCCTGATCCCTTCTTACAGTCATAGTATAATCATGGGTGATTTTAATACTTGTCTCCTAAAAAAAGATCATCGCTCTTCTTCTCTGACTAATGTTTCCGCTTCTAGTAATCTTTCCATTCTTCCACTAAGTGCCACTCACCATTTCCCAAACTCTACTCCTTCGCTGCTTGACTTGATTTTTGTCTCCTCTTCTGATCGCGTCGCTAAGCATGGTCAATGCTCAGCCGATGCCTTTTCCTATCACGATCTGATTTTTCTTTCTTACAAAATTCGCCCGCCTAGGGCTAAGGCCAAAACTCTCATGCAACGCAATTTTGGTGGTATGAACGTTGACAGTCTCTGCGAGGATGCCAGCAATATAAATTGGTCTCCTCTGTTGGCCTCTGCGTCAGTCGACGAGAAAGTTGATATCTTTACAGCTAAACTTGTCGAGCTTTATGATCGTCACGCACCTGTTCGAGCTGTTAAAGTTAGACATTTGGCGGCGCCGTGGCTGACAGATGAGATTAAAAAGTTAATGAACAAAAAAGTGGCGGCGAAGTCTAAATTGCAGCGTCGGCCTACAGATGCTAATAGGGACAGATATGCTTCAATTCGCAATCACTGTAATAAGGTGTGTAGGAATGCTAATCGCCAATACATTCACAGCTCCGTCCAAAATGGGGACGCATCCAAAGTCTGGAATTTTCTAAGATCATTGGGGGTCGGCAAAACTCGACAAGAGTCAATCCCTAAAGATTTAGATATCGATGCAATGAATAATCATTTCACAACTTCTTCCAATTTCGATAGGACATTGAAATTGAATACATTGAATTATCTTTCATCTCTTCCGACTCCCAGTTATTCTCCATTTGTTTTTAGCCAATTTTCCGCTTGTGATGTTAAGAAGAGCATACTAGCGATTACTTCCAATGCAGTAGGAAGTGACTGTATCAGCCGTAAAATGTTGATCCCAGTGCTAGACGTAATCCTTCCTGTCATTTGCCACATCCTCAACTTTTCTATATCAAGCAGTGTCTTTCCATGTTCATGGAAAGATGCTCAAGTTATTCCTTTACCAAAAAAGTCCAACCCCACATCCTTTTCTGAATACCGTCCAATATCCGTCTTACCTTTCCTGTCCAAAGTTCTAGAACGGTTAGTCCATAACCAAATTAGTACTTTCCTATCCAAAAATAATCTTCTCAATCCCTTCCAATCCGGCTTCCGTCCTGGTCATAGCACTACCACAGCGCTTCTCAATATTACGGATGATATTAGGTCAGCCATGGAAAACAGTAATCTGACGGTCTTGGCATTGCTCGATTTCAGTAATGCTTTTAATACTGTTGATTTCGATGTTTTGCTTGGCATTTTATGCTCTCTTAATATATCTCCATCGGTGATTGACTGGTTTCGTTGTTACCTGTTCGGTCGCCGGCAACGTATTTGCATCGGAGAGACCTTGTCTTCCTGGTGTAGTACCTCAGCCGGTGTACCACAGGGTGGCGTACTATCCCCTTTACTTTTCGCAGTTTTTATAAACTCAATCTCCCATGATCTAAGTTCTTCCTACCATCTTTATGCAGACGATTTACAAATTTACTCGCAAGCTCCGCTTGGAAATCTTTCTGAGGCAATCGTCACCATAAATCGTGATCTGGCCCGCATATGCGACTGGAGCAAAAGATTTGGACTCATGGTCAACCCCATAAAGACGAGTCTCCCCCAAGTTTTTTTCGATAACTCTGTTATTCCCTTCTCTGAAAAAGTTAAAGACTTGGGGATATTCATTGACAAGACCTTCTCTTGGACTGCCCAACTGCAGGAAGTTAGCCGCAAGCTGTTTGCATCTGCTGCATCATTGAGGAGACTGCGTAATTTTCTTCCGACTGCCACCAAGATTGCGCTTGCACAATCGCTTCTTCTTCCCATCCTTGATTATGCTGCTGCCAGCTATCTTGACCTGACTCAAGAACAACTCGATAAACTTGAGCGGCTTCAAAATTTTTGTATAAGGTTCATATTCGGTTTACGAAAGTATGACCATGTTTCCGAATTCCGTATGAAGCTCAAGTGGTTGCCAATTCGCCTTCGCCGGAATGCCCACATTCTTTTCCTATTGTATAATATACTCTTTTCCCCTTTCACCCCTCTTTACCTCAAAAATCGTTTTCAGTTTCTTTGTGATTCCCACACGAAATGTCTCAGGTCATCAGATAACTTACGACTGAAAATGCCAATGCATTCCACGACTTTCTTGGATAAATCCTTTGCTGTCCAAGCTGCTCGTCTGTGGAATGCATTGCCTGACGCAATAAAACGCGCTCAATCGTTGCCTGTGTTTAAAAGGCTGGTAAAGGAACACTACCTGTCACTGTGATTATCGTTGGTCGTCATTTATTTTTACTTTATATGTGTATATATATTATATTTGTGTATATATTATACAGCATATGTATGTATATGTGTATCTGTTGTATTGTATTGAATATTGTATTGTCACACCAATGACAGCCCCATATCTTGTCCAGGCAATTACTCTCCATTCTAGGTTGCCTGGAAGAGATCGCGGAAAGCGATAAGGCCGCCGATTGTATTTGCTTTAGTTTTTAAGTTTCTTTAGTTATGTATCATGCATGGTGTACAATAAAGAATA
This sequence comes from Polia nebulosa, assembly GCA_951329385.1. NCBI lineage: Eukaryota > Metazoa > Arthropoda > Insecta > Lepidoptera > Noctuidae > Polia > Polia nebulosa. The sequence continues at coordinate 11,357,445 of OX589601.1, read as the reverse complement.
TAATAAATAAATAAATAAATAAATAAGAACCTGATATTGTCAGTATATTGCTTAATGTCTTCATAAGAACCTGATATTGTCAGTATATTGCTTAATGTCTTCATAAGACCCTGATATTGTCAGTATATTGCTTAATGTCTTTATAAGAACCTGATATTGTCCGTATAATGATTAGTATCTTCATAAGAACGTTATATAGGGTGTATCAAAAATGGGTGTTCATATTTTAGATACTGTTTCTGCTCATAGAAAAAAGACTGGGCACATTTAGAGTTACAAATGTATTTTTGATTATTTGTATGGCTTTGGGTCAACAAGATGCTTATACTGTGAAAATTTTAATACTGTAGCTCCAACGACGACGGACAGATAGACGGACAGACGGACGCGTGAGTAACGGCTTTAGGGCTCCGTTTGGACCCTTCGGGTACGGAACCCTAAAAACAACTTTCTTCATGAAAGTAAAACGTCAATTCAGAAAAAAAATATTGTACTTGGAAAACAAATTTAGAGCAGATCAACTTTGAAGAAAGTTGTGCATTTACCTAGCATAGCCTCTTTATATTCCCACTGCTGGGACACAGGACTCCACTCTGTGAGAGGGCATGGGCCGTAATCCACCACACGGGCCCAGTGCGGACCAAATTTCCAAAGGCAAGCAATATCTAAAATATGACCACGGATTTCTGTTACACCCTGTATAACAAAGCCTGTATCCCTGAAGTGTTCAAATTCAAATTCAAATCTCTTTATTGCATTCATGTGTACATTTAGTTGTTACAATATAAGTAAGTTCCAACATAAAACCCGGTTTGGGCACGACAACATAATAATAATTTTAACATAAGACTAGTTATGTGTGCATAATATTTGACTAAATACTAGCACACCACCCGGGACTTCGTCCACGTGAGTTTCAAAAATATTTATAGCCATAGCAATCACAAATAGTGTAGTTTTCGACTGGTGAAAGAATTTACAAAATCGGTTTAGCAGTTTCGGAGATTACCCGATTAGTGTTAGGGTGTTACTAACCCAATCGATCGATCGTCGATCAATGCCATCGATCGTCGATCAACGCCATCGATCGATTTTGATCGAATGCTGTGGTAGCTTTGGCTGATCGACGGATACCGGTCGATAAACAATTGATCGACCGTCGATCGATGCCATCGATCGACGTTGATCGACTAGATCGTTGGTCGACTATCCCATTCTAACATCAATCGATGGCATCGATCGGCGATCGATGGATTGGTGTAGTAGAAACTATCGATCGACGTCGATTAATCCATTCTACTGTCGATTGATCGATCGATTGGTGTGTTAACACCCTTAAGCAGAGGTGTACCTGTAGGTACGACAGTCACATTTCGCCAGTTATGTTTAAGACCCATGTAATAGGGGTGAGTCTATTGCTATCACCTAGGCACAAAATCGAATTCCGGGCTGCTACTGAGAAACTCCACTTGAAAAAACCCAATAATCCTATGCCCGACCTGCGAATCAAACCTAGGACGTTATGCTCAGCTGTACCGCTTGTAACCACTATACCTAAAAGTCACTCTTCATAACCTACTTTGTAGAACAACTGCCGCGTTTTTTGAATAAAACACGACAAAATAATTATGTACAGCATCACAGTCAATCTCGAGAAACGAATTAGGGCGATAAGTAGATATATTTTATCCCGGTAGGCAGGCATCAATGGATCGTCATGACAACGTTTTTCATGTCGATTCGAAGATATTAAGTGACACAATAAGATATTTTCTGATAGCTAGACATGTAATGAACATTCTGTACCGAAATACTTCACGTAAATTGTGAAACATTAAACATTTATCACATTCCACACAATGAAATGCGAGCGTGATTACAATTCGATTAATTATGTCGATGTTAAGGCCCTTCTCACGGTCCAGTGGCGCCCTCATTGAATAAAAAATCGTAGCATAGCACAGAAAATAAATATTAAAAAATCCAACTTCACATTTGTTACAAAGAGGATACGATTTTTTATTCAATGAGGGCGCCACTGGACCGTGAGAAGGGCCTTAAGTACTGTTACTGATTTCATGTTATTTTGTAGGTACGTTTCTTTTATGAAGTAGATCTGTATAATTCCATTATCTACTGAAAACAGATATTTTATTACCTCTAAAGAGCAGTGATAGCCCAGTGGTAACGGTCCCGACTTACGAGTTGTACGTTGTGAGTAGGGTTGCCAACTTTTTTATAAAGAAATAGAGTATATCTGATTTTAGAGAGGGTAAATAAAGAGTACCAATCGAAAAAAAACATGTTGCGCCGACCCCAAATAAATTAGGATAAGGGCAGGAGAATAAATGATGAAATAAAGAGTACCAATCAATCTGCCTAGCCTTTTCCCAACTATCTTGGGGTCGGCTTCCAGTCTAACCGGATGCAGCTGAATACCAGTATTTTACATGGACCACCTGCCTATCTGACCTCCACAACCCAGTTACTGGGTAATACGATTCCGCTTGGTAAGACTGGTTGTCGGACTTTCGGGCTTCTGACGACCCGTAGCTCCATGTATGATACTGGTATCCAGCTGCATCCGGTTTGACTGAAAGACGACTCCAACGTAGTTCGGAAAAGGCTAAGCAGATTAATTTCTATCTATTCTAAGCATGATGCGTACCTCTGCACCTATGTATCTAATTGGTTTTGAGGGTCCCGTACCCGAAGGGTCTAAACGAAGCCTTAATGCTGTCACTCACGTGTCCAGAGACAGCCACAGACAGCCAGACGGCTGTCCGTCACCTGTCCTAAAATTTTGTTCAGAAGAATTTTTTAACTTCCCATTGACCTATGAGTTTGAAATTCGGTGAGAATGTTTATTATTACGTATAATTTACTAATAAATAACAATATTTGGTACGGAACCCTAAATGTGCAAAATCCGACATGCACTTGGCTGGTTTTTTCTTCAAATTGGTTTCCGTTACTTTACACTGTTTTGGATCAATACTATGTTTCAGATAAATTTGCAATAAAGTACATTGACCTATCCTTAGTAACTCTTCGTAGGTACCTGAACAATTAAATATAAATCGTTTTTCATTATTAGACAATGTTAAGGATCACGAGAGATGTTGATTCGGGACAGCTTTGAGTCATTAATTCCGTTTTTCAAATTAAAAATGTCAATAAATGTAGGTGGGTCAATGACCGTTATTGCACGTTTATTTGGAACAACCTTTACTTATTTTTTCCTTAAACAATGTTGGGCCACATCAGGAATAACTCCAGTTTCGCGGTAGCTTTCACAAACATAGAAACTCACATACACAAGACACCTAGACGCGGCACAACTATTTGCAGGCCATAAAAATATTTGTTCCGAGCAGGATTCAAACCCGTGACACGCAGCGCAGCAGCTAAACGCTCAACCACTGCACCAACCGTGTTGTCAAACAAGTTCTATACTACCTATCAAAACAATGTTATCCCACCAAAAACATTTTCATGTAAATTGATGGATCATCGGCAATGATACGCTCGTTGACTCGAAGCTTCAAAGTCTTGAGCATAGACGCCGAGTTACTAGCCTGTCGGTTTTCTATCGATTACATTTTGGGGAGTGTGCGACGGAATTGCATAATTTGATTCCGCCAAGCCCGTCATCAACGGACCACAAGACGTACGTCGAAGTGCCACCGGTTCATGGTGGACATCCCATTAATACGCACAAAGCGTTTTGAGAACACATTCATTGTGCGTACAGCTAGGGAGTGGAATTCCCTACCGGAGTCTGTGTTTCCTGATAGCTACAACCTGGGAGTCTTTAAGTCAAGAGTGAATAGGTTACTTCTAGGCAAGCGTGGTCCATCTTCGACCACATCATTGCTTACCATCAGGTGAGATAGTGGTCAAACGCGTGCCTACCAACAATAAAAAAAAAAATGTAAAATATTGCCAAGACGAGACCATATGGCTCGCACTGTCAAAAAGTTATCAGATCTCATGTAGAGCCAAGCTTCTAATTCTACACGCCCTAACTCTACAAGCCCCAACTTCACAAACTCTACAACTTAGTTTAAATATGTGGCTTGGCTGTTTCGTTTATAAAAGAATAGAATAGAATAATACTTTATTGTACACCAAAACAGTTAATAAACTTGTATAAATGTATAATAAACTTAAATCTATGGGTACTATGGGAGTCTTATAGCTGACAGCGATACCTACCAGACAACCTTTGGATTGAAAAACAAAAAAAAAAAAAAAAAAAAAAAAAAAAATAAAAAAAAAGACAACCTTTGGATGGACTGGAAAATCTTAATTCAAAAAGGGGGTAGTCTGCAGTGTACTCGACCCGCAGAATAATATCAGATTTTTTACTACCAATTCAGTGCCATTTGTGCGGTCAGGCAAAGTGATATTTTAATTCTAAATAACTTATTATACGATATAAATAGATTTTTTTCATGTCCATTATTTATAGAAATAAATTGTTGATTTTGTACTGAAAACTGTAATCTTTAAACTGTTTTGTTCTTGCTTGAATGTTGATTTATTTTTTAATTGTTGATTTTGTTTAGCTGAAAACTTTTGCCTTTATATTGTGTTGTTCCTACCTAATTCTGTATTCTTTAAGATACCTAGTGTTTATTTTTTAAAGATAATTTAGCCAATTACGTTTTTTTTTATATATTTTAGAAGTTAGTACCTACTTGTTAACCTAATAATTATAATCACGTATGACCACCGTGTCAATGTTTCTATGATTGTCATGATAACTAACAATAATCTGTGATTTTTACTACAAAGCGTATACTATATTAAAAAAAGGATAAGTACTTACTTGTTTAATTATTGATTTATTTATCTAAACATTATTTAAATTTTACACTCTGTGATGCAAGCGTTAAATCGACACTTTTCTGTGTGACTATACATACATCGGCGGATTTACGCCAATCAAAACTGAAATATCCAGGTATTATTCTTCGGGTCGAGTCTAAGCGTGTCGAGTCTAAGCGGATCCTTCCATGTGACGGTAGCGAAAAGGACAAGCTACAATTTTGACTAAGGTGTAGAGTTTGTGAAGTTAGGGCTTGTAAAGTTAGAAGTTTGGCTATACATTAGATCTGATAACTTTTTGTCAGTGCGACCCATATGGTCTCGTCTTTGCAACATTTACATGAAAATGTTTTTGGCGGACTTCACTTCTTTTTGTAAGTTGCTTGTACTAAAAATCCTAAATTATGTAGATACTTTATTGTTTATAACAAGAAGTCCCTATATCAATTTTCAGATCTCTATCATCAGAATTTGCATACAAGTTTAAGAAGTACACAGTTTTAGATTTTTTTTTGTTTGTGTATAATACTAGCTTAAATATTATATATTTATTAATTATACTATTGACATCATATCCCGAGAGTTTTGTTTATCTGGTATAACTCAAACCCAAGTTATGAGGGTTCAAAAACACGACGAAGCGCTTCAAGAAAAGGTTGGTAGTGCCCTTGCGATTCGTTTGGCTCGACTTGGCGAGTTCACTACCGTGTCCCCAGATTCAGAAAAGTCATTTCCCTTGTGTAGCTTTTATATTGTTCGTCCATGATCGGCTGTTTCCGTGCGTGTTCGGGTAATGAATTTCAATGAACTTTGGTTTATCATAATGGGATAAAAACACGCAGTATCACCAAATTAATTCTGTATGTGCTACAACAACGTTGTTTATAATTACATTATTCAATACTCACATAACCAAATAGTTCGTGGAAACAATATTGTAGTCAGGTGTAACGGGAGAATTTTTGTGACAGTAATTGGTATTTTTGCGGTTTCACTAACAATGGTTAAAAAATAGAACATAATAAAATAAATAAAATAAACAGGCCATTTCTGGAAACTGTTTAGTTGTCAGATTCCATGTTCATCTTTCATTGGTTGACCGAAATTACAATAACGAATCATGTAGCAGCATTATGTAACATGATTTTCTGAACGCATTAAGAGGGAACAGGGCCTGCAAGGAATTACAAAATAGGTATTTAAAGAAACTATTGCCATCGTGCTCCCTCAAGCCTGCCCCCGTAGAGTGCGATAGGGACAGCTGCAACTCAGACCGATTTTATCACAATTTTTTTTACGAGATCGACTTTTCGTATTCTCTCTCTAGTATATTTCTCCTCGAAAACTGAGCTGATTCAATTATTTTTGGCAGCAAATTTTTAAGAAAGAGTATGTCTAGGTCCCTATCAAATGTTTTATGTTAAAACTTTTCAAATTTGTCTGGTAGTCTTCTAAGAACGGCGGTAAAAATAGGGTAATTTATTGTCATTTTTGGAGGGTCATATTTTCTTTACATATTAGTTGCTGAAAAAAGGAAATGTCAGCGACGTGTCAACAGCAGACCTTGACTTTATGAAAAAAAAATGATTGCTCTAGAGGCATTATTCAAGAAGAAAAAAGGGGAATACATTTGTATGGAGAATCGCAGTCCCTGTTCCCTCGTAAAGTGCACATTAATTTTGACTTAATGGGTTTTCCAAAGATTATTTTTCCCTCTATCAGTGATATTAATGTCGGTTAACCTCACTATCGAAACAAAGGCATTTGAGGTTTGTTATGACAATAACTAAGGAAGCGTTGTGTTGTTGTCTTCAATAACATTTGTGTATTTCTGGGCCTCGGCTGTCTCGAGTTTAGGGATTTGTCCACCCGGCCGCCTCAATCTGCGCCCGTCGGGGGCTGTTACGATGAAATATGAGTATTATTACCGACTTTATAGCCGTTTTATTTCATTTCTACACCAAACTGTTCCGTATTTTTTGTTTATTTGCATGTATATGAGAACATTTGTCGGTGTTAATGCTGATGAATCCGAAGCTAAATCAGAAAGCTTAGAAAAAAAATGTGTTATTGAAGATAAAATAAAATAAATGTTTGTGGGATACAAGACAGGGACCCCTACTCTAAGATATTTAAAGCGTGAGGGTTCTCATCATCATTATCATCATTAGCCTTTTAATTTCCCCACTGCTGGGGCACAGGCCTCCTCTCTGTGAGAGGATGTGGGCCGTAATCCACCACGCGGGCACAATGCGGGTTGGTGGATGTCACATGTCTTCGAATTTTTGGTTCTAGGACATCCCGGTTTCCTCACAATGTTTTCCTTCACCGTTTTGAGAGCAGTGGTGATGAAATAATTAACACAAAGTAAAACGCCTGCCTGGGTTTGAACTCTCGACCTACAACTTGTAAGTCGCGGCCAATACCACTGGGACACCACTGCTCCGAGGGTTTTCAATAGTGAGGATTCCTGGGTACAATAAAAAAAACCTTGTAAAATAAATAAAAAATGGCAAAGATAAAACGCTTCAAAGTTTGGGAGTGAGGGCTATTTACGTCGGTCGCGGATAAATTCGTAACAAAGTTACCGCGCCCCTGGGCACTCAGGCAAGAAAGGAACAGGGGTGGGTTTTAGTCAGTAAAAGTCTGACAGCCGCTCTAGGTGGAGCGGGAGACGTCAAAGGAAGATTTCCCACCACCCAAAAAAAAAATGGGCTAGTTCCGTCATTTCTAGGTAATAAAATTTTAAACGTAGGTGGCTTCAATTTTTTGTTACGTGACAAAAAAATAAATATATGTCCAATATTTTTTGATAAACTAACTGACAGACCAAATGGATTTTTTAGTCATCTTTGGAAAACCCATTAGGTCAAAATTAATTTGCATTTTAACGCATTCTGAAAATCAAGTTACATACTGCTACATGATTTGTTACAGTAATTTCGGTCAACCAATGACAACATGGAATCTGACAATGAAACAGTTTCCAGGAATGGACTGTTTATTTTATTAATTATGTTCTATTTCTGCTTAAAACCATTGTTAGTGAAACCGCAAAAATAACAATTATAGTCACAATAATTCCCCCGTTTCACCTGACTACAATATTGTTTCCATGAACGTTGGTATCTATATATATAAAAATAAATCCCTATTTCCTTGGTCACGGCATCACGTGTGAACGGTTGAACGAATTCGCTAATTCTTTTTTTGTTGTGTTTGTTATTGTCAGGAGAAGGATCTTATGAAGGAAAAAATGAAGAAAGTTGCGCGGAAAATTAGAAAATTTCAGAAAACTTAACGACTATTTAAACAGCGCGCGCATGACAGTTCTTGGCTAAGACAGGACAACGTCTGTCGGGTCAGCTAGTTGAATAATAAAATAAAAAAAGCCTTTTATTTCTTGCAAATTAAATTGAGTTGAACAGCAGTCTCTACCTACACCCGTATACCTACTGAGCAAGTCCTTGATTCCCCATAAGCGTTCGATAACCCACAACCAATACATCAACCCTCGTTTATTGATGATCACGGAACGCTACAAAACTAACGAATTCATATTTTATGCCTCAGACATCTATTACCATAAGTATCTCGGTTATCGGGACCACGTACTGCATGATTTGTTTCTGAAGTAGCATAACGATCCTGTTGGCCGCGATACCATCTTGCGGCATGAATATTGGCCAATACGGTAATAACAGCGATAGTGCCCATTCGTTGTAATTATTACTTGGTTAAAGGCTCAGAGATTTACTATGCGCATTTGTAAGCTTGAGGTCGCCCTCTTAGGAACCAATAAAGATCAAAATCGGGTCCCGTATTGGGCGGATAATGTATCGTTTCTAGGTATCGCCTTGTCGAAATTACTTAGCAGTTCTAGTGGTTATTATATTTGTTGATACTTCTAGAAGTGCTGTTTCCATAATAAGTTTCTAGCAATAGGTAAAGTATTTTATTTATTTATATATACTTTATTGTACACCAAGTAAATACACACATTAAAGAAAACTTAAACCAAAAAACATACAATTGGCGGCTTTATCGCATTCCGCAATCTCTTCCAGGCAACCTGGAATCGACAGAGATTGCCTGCACACAAAATGGGGCTGCACTTGGTGCAAATTTATACAGTTTACAAGAAAAATAAGTATTTTTCTTGCCTATATATGCCTATGTATTTTTCTTGCCAATATATGTATTTAGTTGTATCTCACTTGACAACGATTGAATAAATTAAACAGCTAAAACTAGATCATAGTGACAAGTAATGCTCTTTCACAAGTCTTTTAAATACAGGTAGTGACTGCGCGCGTATTATTGACACTGGCAATGCATTCCACAGACGAGCGGCCTGGACAGTAAAAGATTTATCTTGAAAAGTAGTGGAATGCATTGGCATTCTAAGTGTCAAGTTATCTGATGACTTAAGAACTTTCGTGTGGGAGTCTCAAAGAAACTGGAAACGTTTCTTGAGGTAAAGAGAAGTGGAAGGGGAAAAGAGGACATTATACAAGAGGGCAAGAATATGAGCATTCCGGCGAAGGCGAATTGGCAACCACTTGAGTTTCACGCGGAATTCGGCAACATGGTCATTAATATTTTACTATGTCTTAGTAACCGACTTTCGAAAAAGGAGGAGGTTCTATGTTCGACTGTATGTATGTTTTTTTTTAATTTTTTTTTTTATGTAGGTATGTCCGCGCATTTCTCCGTCAGTTGTGAACCGATTTTCAAAATTCTTTATTTATCCGAAAGAATATACTCCCGAGGTGGTCCCATATAAATTTTATCGAAACTGCTTTAGCACTTTTTGAGAAACTGAACAAAAACGAAAAATACGCATATCTTGATGACGTTTTTGTGTTCTCCAAATGTTTAAATGCCACGTTCCATGTTATTGGGGTTTTTAGTTCTGGGGTATAGCAACTAAAAAGCGAAAAATAAAAAACTTTTTTACAAAAAAAAAACAACCGACTTCCAAAAAAAAAAATACACTAAAAATTTAAAAATAACTTTAATTTCGGAAGTCGGTGTCAAATATCGAAGAAATAAAATACAAACACCGACTTCCGAAATTAAAGTTATTTTGAAATTTTTAGTGTATTTTTTTTTGGAAGTCGGTTGTTTTTTTTGTAAAAAAGTTTTGCAAATAAAAAGTTTAAAGTAAACGTGGTCTTTCATAAACGTGCGGTGTTTGCAATTACCTACCTATACAGTGACATATAATGTACCTACATTCGAGTTGCCACCCTTTAGTATTCGTATCCCTTTCTCATTCCTATGCCGTTCACATTTATGTAACGTGATTTAATTTTCGCAAGGTTCGCAATAGTTGTGAGTAAAATTGCGTATTGAGCCCTCAGGCTAAGATTCTTGGAATTTATTGAAGAATCCAAATAAAAATTGCGCGCGATACACAAAATCGAGGCGCCAAATAAAATAAATTGAATCCAGTCAGTTAGTCTAGACCTGTGGAGTATGTATCACGTTCCTAGTGTAAATCCTTATTATATTTTCGTTATTTAATTAAATTCGTCGAATCAACTGTAAAAGCAATTTGGAATCCCCTCGAACCTGATTTTATGTTACGAAGTTAAATATTTTTTTGTTTGGTAATAAGGTATTGTAGATTGCACGATACAAAATTCATTTCGATCAGAGAATGAAAAAAAAGTAATATTTAATAAACTGTCCCTATAAAAAGATCATAATTGGTCCCAAAAATAAATTCGCATTTAGAACGTTGTAAATAAATTATCATGTTGACGGAAAAGACGAAGGGAAGGTAACTTCCTAATAATACGACAACCAATACAAATAATTAATAAAAATGCGAAAAAAAATTGGCTCTATTGTGAATTTGGAGGGAAATTACAGGGACAGACCGAGAGAGAGAGACGGGCAGACGCAAATGACATCATTTTCGGTGAAAGCAGCCGTTTCATTGAATAAATTATTTTCTAGGGAGTTATAAAAGGAAAGTGTCCCTATGTAATAGGGTTAGGAGAGTTGAACTGTCGATGTTGGGACAATCACGGCGGGTGTTCAACCGCTGAGGTGTGTTGTGACCTTTGTTCTGCGTAGGTGGTCTTAATGAGTTTTAGGTAAACAAAACTTTTGGTGCGTCTATTGTGGTGAATGGCGGCCTGCTTTCGGTTAGGCACTGGTTAAAATAAACTGGGTCGGTCTTGTGTAATGTTGAGTTGGTATTGTGGGTTTTATAAGTTAAGGGTGACCAATATTATGGTGTTAAAAAATTCACCCTCGAAACTTTAAAGAGTGCTTTAGACCATCGAACTGAATAATTTTTGCTATGGAATTGAATTTGAAATTGCAAAAAAAAAACAGCTGTTGCCTACATTTTATGTTCGCATAGTAGGTACTCGTCAAAATGTAGATACAAATAGCTGTTTTTTTCCGCGATTGTATAGCTGGTCCCATAGTAAAAGTTATTCAGTTCGATGGTTTAAAGCACTCTTTATGTATGTGAAATGAGGCAGATATGTTTGTGACTCAAAAATGTTCTAATTGGGACATTTTGTCTTTAGTCCGTAGAAGAAAATCATAATGTATGCCTCGACAAAACATTTGAAGTGGAATCGTTCAAATGATAAAGTAACCATTTCTTTTACTTACCTGCTTATCCTATCTTTTGTACTATTAATTAGTGGAACTTGTTAACATGTGTGCACTAGGTAGGTTGGTGGTTATATCGGTACGTATATACCAGCGCGACCAGTGTGAGTTTTTTAAAGAACTTAGGATTCCACACCGAAAGGGTAACCAACGTGACATTATTACTAAGACTCCGCTGCCGCCTGTCTGTCAGCGGGTTGTATCGCACGATCCGTAAAAGCTAAACAGTTAAAATTTTCACAGAATGTGTATTTCTGTTGCCGCTATAACAATAAATAATAAAAATGAAATAAAAATGAAAGGGCTCTCCCCACAAAAAACCCGAAAAAAACACTGTACCTAAAGGTTCCGTACCCAAAGGGTAAAACGGGACCCTATTATTAAGACTCCGCTGTCCATCCGTTTGTCTGTCCGTCGTCGTTCACCAGGCTGTATTTCATGAACCGTGATAGACAGTTGAAATTTTCACAGATGATGTATTTCTGTTGCCGCTATAACAAAAAATACTTAAAAAAAAACAGAATAAAATAGATATTTAAGGAGGCTTCCATACAACAAACGTGATTTTTTTGCCGTTTGTATAGATAGTGGTAGTGGGCCGGTTTTTTTCTATACGATTTGACATACGCGAAGGTTTACGCGTTTACGGTGTTTTCCTTTTTTGTTTATTGGCACTTTGTTTTTATATACATAAGTTTAAATAATTTTGTTGTGATTTTGTGTGCACTGAATAAATGTTTTATCTATCTATCTATCTATCTACGCAAACGCGTTCGAGTGCGATAAAAAACTCAGATTTTATACTTCGGTGTACGAACGTAACATGTCTTGTATACAATGTCATTGATACCTACTATGATCAGTTTTGATATTTTAATACTAGTTCATGAATCAGCACCAGGGGGTCTACTCCGAAGTGTTTTTACGAAGTATCGGCCGAATGTTCGGACATATTTGTGTGAAGTGTTAAAGTGAATGTAATAGTAGTGTAAAAACCTATCTCTCTATTTGGTTCTCGTTGATGAAGAGGATCTACCTTCTCATTTCTTACGGTAGTCTATTGATATTCCGTACTTGATACATATGACAAAGGTGAGACGATACTTCACGCCGGAACAGCTGCTCCAACTCTATCAAGCGCAGGTCCGATCGTGTATGGAGTACTGCTCACATCTTTGGGACGGATCTGCAAGATACCAGCTTGATGCCCTTGAGTCAATTGAGAAACGAGCCAAGAGGATCATCGGCAATGATAGACTCGTTGAGTTAAAACTCCAAAGTCTTGAACATAGACGCCGAGTTGCTAGCCTGTCGGTTTTCTATCGATTACATTTTGGGGAGTGTGCGACGGAATTGCATGATTTGATTCCGCCAAGCCCGTTTTATCTAAGGACCACAAGACGTACGGCGAAGTGCCACCGGTTCATGGTGGACATCCCATCCATACGCACAAAGCGTTTTGAGAAAACATTCATTGCACGTACAGCTAGAGAGTGGAATTCTCTACCGGAGTCTGTGTTTCCTGTAAGATACAACCTGGGAGTCTTTAAGTCAAGAGTGAATAGGTTACTTCTAGGCAAGCGTGCTCCATCTTCGACCGCATCATCGCTTAACATCAGGTGAGATAGTGGTCAAACGCGAGCCTATCAAACATAAAAAAAAAAAAAAAAAAAAACATTAATGGCAACTTAATTAGATTATCCATTTATACAGGTATGTACTTGAACCATTAAGTAAGTACTCTCATTTCAATCACTTCGAAGCTATGCTGATGAGTGTAACGTAAATCCCTAATTATTAACTAGGTTGTGTAGCGTAGTGTTGTGACAATATTTAATGAAGTTGACTTAGCTTCGTCTTTCTTTACATTTAATTTAATTAAACTACTTTACTAGAAAGTACTTGTAAGTATTATGGGCTAAAGATAATTTATTTATAAGACTACAAGTTACTGTGATGTCTATTTAAATTTAGAATTCGAGATGATTATTAATTGTTAGGGTTCCGAAAGTCCGAATGAAAACACATGAGTGATCCTATAAGGGTTCCGCCCTTATAGGATCACTCATGTGTCTATCTGTCTGTCTGTCTGTCACAGTCAATTTGCTCCGAATCTGCAGGACCGATAGAGTTAAAACTTGGTACACACATGAATATCTGTGACCCAAACACGGACGTGTACCCTAAATAAATTAATTTGGAATATGAAAATTTGGAAAATTAAAAATCATTAGTTTTTCAAATTGTACCGTGCGACTTTTCAAATGAAAGGGCACATTGTGAGGGTCTCGAATATATTATTTTCATAATTTTAAAATATATAATTTTGAAGTTTTTGAAAATAGATGATAAATTACCATTCCAGATAAGGGGACCAAGACCATTCGGAGATCGGCCATTCGGGGGAGGCCCTTATCTCCGAAATCACTGGGCCTAAAATTTTGAAAAAAATGTAGAAAGTAGTTCTTTACTTATAGATTACAAGAAAACCTATAATAAGGAGGCAGTTTAAAAAAAACCTGAAAAAAATATGATTTGTTCGGAACCCTTTGCGCGCGAGTCCGATTCGTTCTTGGCCGGTTTTGGAACAATGAACTCTGTGGTTTACGAGATAAAATTCAGATCACATTGCAACTTACAGTTCTTTAGGGCCTTTTTAATATAAAAGTTCACATATAAATTAACTTAAAATACACAATGCTTAAAAGGCGATAAATTGAAATTATCTCGAATTATAAATTCAAATATAGAATATTTTATCAAAAAAGAAAAAAAGTGGTGCGTCTACAGCTCATTAGGTTTCTCGTTCATAAAAATTGTTTTAAAATATGAACTTATTAAACTTACATTATAAAATTTAATATTATATCGTATATTGCAATAAAGATTCATTGCACAAGTTAATAACAAAATACTTACTCGTACATAAGAAACTTAAATATTTACTAACTATTTATACTAAACCTTACTACGTAAATACGAGTACATACAAAAACAAAAGAACCACTTACGATACTTTTTTTACTTATAATAAGTTAATAGTAAAAAAAAACATTTATTTAAAGAATCTTTTATATCGGCTCTCATAATTAAATGCGTAGGTACACAAAATTTCGTGTCCGTGCTGTTGAGCATTGAAGATCACCCTCATCTGGAGAAAATCCTGGATATCGATTCAGCTCATGCTTACCATAAAAATTCATTGTCATCTGAACTGAACCCACATGGAAAAATTCAACTCTGTAGGATCAGAGGAAGTGGTATTCTAATTAAGCTTGCAAATTTTGACGAACGACTTACACACATACATACGAACAGTGCAAGTTAAATTTTGACGAACGACTTACACACATACATACGAACAGTGCAAGTTAAATAAAAGCTTGTAAAAAGTAATAGTATCATAGACTACCTGATTTTTATCCCGGAATGCATGGTTCCTGTGGGACAAGTCCCGTGAAGGCCCGGGATCGAGTTAGGTGTATAATATACATTCCATCGACAAACCCAGCACAGTTGCTTATTAACAATCATTTTTAGATTACCTGCTGTTGATTTCATTAACACCATCAGGTGTATTCGCTAACTTATTGGACATCAATTTGATAGGCACTTCGCAGTCCATTGCTCGGTGGACATCGATTATAATAATAAATAATAATAATAATAATAAATTTATTTCATAAAAAAGGAGATTGTAGTACATAGGGCATACACAATGTTATACATATAAGTTTGTACCTACCATGTCAATCACAATCTGGTGGGTGAAGTTCTGCTTTCCTGGCTAAGTTATGGAATAACCTGTATTAAGGAATAACAGTCCCTGTCCCTTACATAGAGTTACAATAGAGTAGTACAATTTTTATTACCAAAATGTTTTTATTTTTTGTAACAATGATTATAATTGAAAACGTGCGTGTATAAGTGATTGTATGTCTGTAAGTGGTATGTGTGTGTGTTTTTGTGTTCGTGCGTGCGTGTGTGATAGAGTGAAAGAGAGAGTGTTTGTTTGATTTGATTGAAGACTTATCTACTGAGATAAATTTCTGTTTCATCATAGTTTTTATTTTGAAGAAATGAACGTAGAATCTTTTTACACTTAAAATTAGATAATCATGATTAGATGATCATGCAGATTTTGTTAAGTTTATTGTACAGGGACGGGCCTAAGTAGAAACAAAATCTACTTGCAAATGAAGTGCGTACTTGTGGAAGAATGCAAATTAAGTCTTTCCTACGCTTTGTTACTATTTTGTAAGGGGTTATAATAGCACTACGTAGTACATTTTTGTTTGTCAAAGCAGCAATGTCTATTAAATTGATGTCAACTGAGTTAGCGAATACATGTGCAGAAGACACCATCAAATAGAAGATGTCAACAGCACCTGATACTGAACTGAAAAACTTAAACAAACGAAACACTTCTGGAACAGTCATTTGTTAAAATATTTAAGTTTTCTGGAAAAGCTGAAATTTATGAGATACTAGCTACTGCTAGCGGTGTCGTCCGCAAATTATAGCCTGTGTGCTATTCCAGACTATTATATATTGGGTTCCCACCTATGAAATTGGCGTTTTTTTCTCACAAATAGAGAACTTCGTCACTTCTATGAATTAAAATATTCATCAATTGCTTGATATACTATCGAATAATGACCGTCATAGACAACTGCCAATAGTAAAAAAAACCTTATTACTTATAGTTTTATACAAAAAAAATACCCTAAAAATGATTCCTCTTTTTAACCGACGAAAAAAAGGAGGAGGTTCTCAATTCGACCGTATATATATATTTTTTTTTTTTTGTGTATGTTCAGCCCTCACTCCGTCATTTATGAACCGATTTTGATTATTCTTTTTTTATTAGATAGGGTATACCTCAAGGGTGGTCTCATGTCAAGGAAGTCAGGATCTGACAGTGAAAACCTGATAAAATTGAGAGAAAACCTTGAAAATTGTGGGCACGTTTAGCGTTTCTGTATGTATGTTCGGCCTTCACTCCGTTATTTATGAACCGATTTTGATTATTCTTTTTTTGTTAGATAGGGTATACCTCAAGGATGGTCCCATAATAAGGAAATCAGGATGTGACACTGGAATCCTGATAAAATTGAGAGAAAACCTCGAAAATTGTGGATACGTTTAGCGTTTCTGTATGTATGTTCGGCCCTCACTCCGTTATTTATGAACCGATTTCGATGATTCTTTTTTTTTTGGATAGGGTATACCTCAAGGGTGGTACCATGTCAAGGATATCAGGATCTGATCATGGGATCCTGAAAAAATTGAGAGAGAACCTCGAAAATTGGGCACGAATATTGTTTCTGTTTACTTTTCATATCTTAATCAGGTATTTGCATTTAGGAACCATCACATCATGAAACTGAGCTGATGATGGAAACCATAGCTTTCCTAAACAATAGTAGTTAGATATAAAAACTAGTTTTAGTGACAAATACCACTTAATGTGGTTTGAAGAAAAGACGTCTTTACAGTATTGGAGGTAACCTCAACTGGTCAATATCCTGGGAACTTCATGGAAGGATGGTTATTTCATCAGCTCAGTGGCAAGAGGAATGATGAAGAATTAGAAATTAGCCTCAGAGTGTTACAAGATGATGCGAACCACAAAAAAACAAAAAATAAAAAACTTTTTAACAAAAAAATTAACCGACGAAAAAGAACTAAAAAGCAAAAAATAAATAAAACTTTTAAGTCTTGAGTAATGAGCATATTTACCTACATAAAATATCAAATTTTATATAAACTAATTTTGAGTCGGCGCCAATTAATAAAATGATTAATTACCTACTTACAGCCTTCTTCATTTGTAAGTACTTATAAAATTTAGATATTTAATAATCAGATTGTTGTTTGGCGCCGACTCAAAATTAGTTTATATAAAATTTGATATTTTATGTAGGTAAATATGCTCATTACTCAAGACTTAAAAGTTTTATTTATTTTTTGCTTTTTAGTTCTTTTTCGTCGGTTAATTTTTTTGTTAGCAGAAATGAAACCACTATTTGTTTTAACTTAGCCAAAACTTATTTTTGTTTCTTAATCTAAGTGGCTTAAGTTATCTTAGTTTTTAAACATATTGCATAAAAGTTTTAAAACATTAGTGTTCATAGTTGTTAAATAAATTAAGAAAATGTTAGTATGAAAAATGCAACTTCTTTAAAATTCTCCATACAAAATGCTGATTTCATAGGTGGGGACCTAATCTCTGTGCCTTTCATCCAGAGCCCTTCCGCCGTTCTGGAGTTATTGAGTAACAAACATCCATCCAAACGATTTTTTAGAGGTGGATAACTTTAAATTTATATTTATATATGACTTCGGGAATGTGGTCAACATGACAAACGCGTCCAATTTTCACAAACTGTTAGCAGTAAATCAGGCTGTATTTCGGCAAGAACGCATCAAAGGTTCCAAGTGCTCAATATTGTGACGACCTTATGTTGGCGACCTTATGGTGGAGACTGGCACGTTGGAAGTTTGGAACAGTCTAGAAACTCTTGGAACGCCGATTGATTAAGAAGAATAAGGAATACTTTTGTTTTTGGGTTCACTTCTGCTAGCCCGCTCGAAGAGGGCACTTGTATTATTTTTATTATTCAATATAACGTATAAGTGCACCATTCCTCTTTCTTTTATAACACAAGTCACTCTCGTACACCACACTCTCGCGCTGCCAGCGAGTACGACAGCCCCTAGACGCGTATAAAGAATCTCCAGGGACACCCTGCACTACGAGAAGGTGCTCCAGGTCCCTATATGTGGTGGAGGCGCCGGGTACGAGTGCCGTATGTAAGAGTGACGGCAACGGTAACGGTGTGCGGTGGACAAGCGGAGGACTGGTGCAGCGACAGCACCAGGATAAGAGGAGTATAGTCCAAGCTGAGTGGTTCTGTTTTTATTAAGTGTTAAATAATATTAAAAGAGGAATGGTGCACTTATACGTTATATTGAATAATAAAAATAATACAAGTGCCCTCTTCGAGCGGGCTAGCAGAAGTGAACCCAAAAACAAAAGTCTTCCTTATTCTTCTTAATCAATCGGCGTTCCAAGAGTTTCTAGAATGTTCCAAATTTCCAACGTGCCAGTCTCCACCATAAGGTCGCCAACATAAGGTGGTCACATGAGCTACGCCCCTACGAATAGAAGCGCAGACGCTAGTAAGTCTTATATTTGAAAAGCCGATTGAGGCCTACCTAATCCTACTGCGAAAGCCCTACCTTTGGGAGGTACACGACGAAGCAGAGTGGTGGCTGGTGGCTGGTGGTGGCTGGTGTATCGGCGTAGACATGCAAGTTTGCATACCCTAGAGAAAATGGTGTCAAATCGCGTGAAATGAATCGTTCGTCAAAAGTTTCTCTCGGTAAACTAATTGTAGCGCGTGCTATGTGATTTGTGGCGTCGTCCTGCTTTAACCACATGTTTTCATCATTAATGTTTTCCAATCGAGGTACGAAAAAGTTAGTGCTCATGTCTCGGATATTCGGATTGAATTTCCAGATTACGCGTGTAGGTTTACTTACATGTACGCGTTAGTCCCTGTGGCCATTTGCCCGAAATCATATTTAAACATAAATATTATATATGAAACAAGTATTAATGCATTTTCAGTGGACTAGCGGTATAGAAAATTATTGAATTGGTTCAAAAAGGTTCGAATTTTAAAAACTTTCCACGCTAGCGGATAAAATGCACTTTTGCACTCAAATTTCGAATGACAATCAGAATATTAAAAAAAATATATCTGTGTTTTATTCTCTACCTCTAAAAAAACTTACATGTCATCGAATAATTTGCAAATACCGTAAGATTAAAATAAATCATCCGAGAGTGTTAACTCCCAATATATTCTGAATAGATCATTTCAAATACATAACAATACCTAAATCTCATCCAAATTCCGTAATGTACAATGTACTGGAGTCATTTTAAAAATAAAAAGTGTACAATTTATGTGATTTTTCTCAAAGTTAATTTAGGAAACTAGCATATTGCAAACACCGTTTTTTTTTTTTTTTTTTTTTTTTTTTTTTTTGGGGGGTGGGAAATCATCCAATGACTTCTTCCGCTCTAGGGTGGAGCGGAAGGGCGTGTCAGACTCTTACTGACTAAAACCCACCCCTGTTCCTCCCTGCCTCGAGTGCCCGGGGGCGAGGTAACTCTTTCGAATTTATCCTCCACCCCCGGGCAATTGCAAACACCGTAATGTTTGCAATATGCTAGTTTCCTAAATTAATCTAATTAGTCCGTCAGATATAATACCAAAAAATATTGGACAAGTATTTCTTCTTTTATCACGTCAACCAAAAATGAGGACGATGCAGTGCGTTGAAATTTCCCGTGACGTCCCTCTTCATACACTTTGTGCCGTTTAGTGACGTAACAAGCCCACACTCCTAAACTTTGAAGCGTTTTATCTTATTAATTTATTTGTGGTTTGGTAACGCAAAAAATACGTGTCGAATATTTTTTGATAAATAGAATTATTATTTGTATACCCAGGAAACATCCCTATTAAACGGTGACATATACTTACATATCTACATGAAGTGACATGTATATCAGAAACGCGTGTTGGGCCAAGCCACGGGGGTGTTCGCAAGGGAATTCCCATTATTAAATTTTATTTCCCCGACTTTAGTGGTGTGCTATGAATATCCTCCAGTTTGAGCCAATTATTGTTGATATGGAAGTTTTCCTGGAGTACATACTATCATGATTTTAATAGCGATGGTATGAGATGTTGGAAATAACTCAAGAAAAAACATTATAAATATCCTTTTCCTTGTTATTTATGTATGATTTAAAATGCCTAACTTACAATTTGGGTAATAACCCAAACATCATGTGTCATGTAATAACATTTCTCCGAGTTATGACTACGGACTCTAATGCTACCGAATCTGTGAATAAGGTGGCCTGCCAATTGCCACTTCAGTTTGGCGATTCTTCGAGCTATGTCGGTAAACTTGGTTCTCCTGCGTGATCAAATCAGGAATGAGGATTCCATCACGTAAGAAAACTCCGAGCATAGCCCTCTCCATCACCTGATGTAGCCTATCGCATGATGAGGGCAGCATAAGACTTTTTACTTACTAAGTGGGACTAGGCGACTAGGCGAGTTAGGCTGTCAGACAAACGTCTGTCCTTCGATAAAAGCGTCTTGTGTCCAACAGCTCGCAACAGAGAGATGACGACCTCATTAAATGGATAGTTGACATGACAGTTGACAGCTTGCTTGAATGTTGCCATGTTCGTCTTTGAATGACGCGTGCTGTCCAGTTACGATGACGGAATAGTCTGTCGGTAGAAAGGTGATGTCGTGTCGTGTGCAATGTGAGTCAGCCACTAATTTAAAGACAAATTAAGGCACATGAATCTTCAGAAGTTATCGTTCTTACAATCTTCAATCTTAGAACAATAAGTTCTTAAACGTTTATTAAGTGGCTTACACGAAAAGCTACATATCCCTAACCCTACAGAGTGTAATGGAAATGTGAGGTCATATTTAAAATTTTGCTTCTCAATGAATTGAAAAACTTTCTTTCTGAAATTTCTTTCTTTCTTTCTGTCATAGCCAATTCCGAAAAAACAACTGGACCTCCCATAGTGATGAACTTTGTAGAGAAAGCTTTTTTTGGGAGTAACTTATTACTTTCTTGAAGTACCTAAGTTGTTCATTTACATGGGCAGAATTAGTGTCTAACATTAGATCACCCATTTCCGTAACATCCTGTATAGCCAAGGATGAAAAGGTGTCAATCTAAATCCTTGGTTATTAATTTTGCTAATTACCAGGTGCAAGCATATGAAATCTCAGATTCTCATTGAACCAACAACAACAACCAACTAACAAAAACTGACGACTGACCACACAACACACAAAACAACACACTGACAGCTGACTTTTAACTTTGATGTTGGAAAAACAAAAGAGTACACAATGAAGTCAAAATCGAATTGAACCGTAACACACACGGTGGTGCGGACAAAACTTAACACAAGACTTTAAGGGCCTACCTCCCCATAAGTGGCGCCCTCATTGAATAAAAATTCGTATCTTGGCATAGAAAATAAAAATTAAAAAATCCTATGTTGCGTTGTTACAAAGAGGATAAGGTATTTTTACGTTGTGGAAGCATGACTCAAAGTGTTTCGTATCCAAAGTAGTAAGCAAAAGTGTCAAAAACGGCCGTTTTTTGGACTTTGTAACAAACGCAACCTAGGATTCTTTAATCTTTATTTTCTTTGGCAGCTATATACGCCTTAAGGGCCACAAATCCTGTCGTAAAACAAAACACCGGCTGATCCTGTTACCTTTGTATCGGTAAAAGTTTGCGCATACACTCTAGACCACTCAATTTGATTGATACACTTTTTTCGGTCGGCTGGGTATTAACAACTCCATCACTTTATTTTCTTCCCAAAGGAACGGCTGGCTGCTGTTTGTGGGTTAATAGCTAGGTACCCGGCCGTATTTATGGCTCATCGGCTTTGTAGAGCAATGTCTTCACGGGCACTTGAACCTGTGTGAGAGTTTGATTAAAACTCAATCTGTCATTTATACTACCAGCTACTCTATTTGGTACTTATTTTATCTATTTGGAACTTATTGTACTCTATTTGGACCTTTTTATACTCTATTTGGACCTTTTTATACTCTATTTGGAACTTATTATACTCTATTTGGAGCTTACTTTTATCTTAATAGAACTCAATGTGTCATTTATACTGCTGGCTACTCTATTTAGAACTAATTTTATTTATCTGGAACTTTTTTTACTCTATTTGGATTTTGTTTTGACTCAGGGTAATTTTAAATTTTATGAAACTATTTTAAATAGCTGAGTATGTAATGTAGTCAACGAAGGAAGATAAATATGCTTAAAATAAAAATATAATTTATGACTGGATCATGTTTGTACATGAAATAAAAATGTAAACTTGCTGGTTTCAAACTATTATTTCATGATTATCTAAATCTTTGTTTTATTTTGTAGTTGTGCAAAAAAAGCACTTATAACAACTTAAAGCTGCTCGTTTCTAACTTCCTGTTTTAAAATATAACAAAACACACTTCTTATGTATGTATATTAAAACTGTTCCGTGACCTATGACTAGACGCAGAAACCTTGCATTTTTTCGAGATATAAGGCAGTTTTATATCATAGAAATAATATTTTTTGTAATCGGATCCGGCATTTACATTTTACAAATATACTCGTATAAATAACCAACTCGTTTAATATTAGTTTAGATAAAAACGATCTAAGAACCTGCAGACGCTTTGCTTGATATACCGTTCTAAAATGAACAAAAACGAACCTCTTTGGTCCAGAGCGTGTCAAAGACAGTGATTTGTAGAACCAGAGCATTTCAGTTCAGCCAGAGATCATTTAAACATCAGAAACGGAACCCACGGAAACAGCCCGCATCTTATGAACAAATAACACTCGACGGCAAAATGTACAAGAATACAAATTAGAGGGGAGATGCAATTTCACAGAGTGATGAGACGGTTTGTACAGCTTCCAACACTTGGAATTTCCAATAGGAAATGATTATTTTTCAGTATTAGCTGATATTCTAGTCGGCTCCCGTTTAGTATTCATGCAATAACGGCGACACTCCGCGTTTTCTTCTTTAAATGTAATATTTCTGGGGTAGTCTGCTGCTCGCCTGTCGTAGGTGCACGTTTGGTTCGATCTTATGGTTTGTACGTGAGTAATCGTAGTTGTGTGAGAACGAGAAAGGAGAGAGACGTATCTACATTTCTATTAAGGAATATTTATTCGGGATACGTTGCATGTTATCTATTTTAACAATATCGTTATCATCATTTTCATTTTCTTGTCCTTACCCTAATTTTTTGGGGACGCCGCAACATGTCTTCTTTTCTCCTTCAAAATATATCATAATTTTGGTAGCGAATACATCTTGATTTAATCAGATAAGGTTTGTGGTTTTTACAAGCTTTTATATATCATTTTTTTATTTTTTTTATGTTTGATAGGTTCGCGTTTGACCACTATCTCACCTGATGGCAAGCGATGATGTGGTCGAAGATGGAGCACGCTTGCCTAGAAGTAACCTATTCACTCTTGACTTAAAGACTCCCAGGTTATAGCTATCAGGAAACACAGACTCCGGTAGGGAATTCAACTCTCTAGCTGTACGCACAATGAATGTTTTCTCAAAACGCTTTGTGCGTATGGATGGGATGTCTACCATGAACCGGTGGCACTTCGCCGTACGTCTTGTGGTCCTTTGATGAAACGGGCTTGGCGGAATCAAATCATGCAATTCCGTAGCACACTCCCCAAAATGTAACCGATAGAAAACCGACAGGCTAGCAACTCGGCGTCTATGTTCAAGACTTTGGAGTTTCGACTCAACGAGTCTATCATTGCCGATGATCCTCTTGGCTCGTCTCTCAATTGACTCAAGGGCATCACGGTGGTATTTGGCAGATCCGTCCCAAAGATGAGAGCAGTACTCCATACACGATCGGACTTGCGCTTGATAGAGTTGGAGCAGCTGTTCCGGCGTGAAGTATCGTCTCACCTTTGCGAGGATCCCCAACTTTTTGGCAGCCACTTGAGCCTTTGCCTCTATGAAGGGACCAAAATTGAGGGTAGATGTTAAAGTAACACCAAGAAGATCAAGTTGATCGGTTATCGGCACGGTTACACCTCGGATAGTATGAGCCGGGTGAAATTGGCTCCTTTTAGCAGAAAAAAGACACGCCTGGGTTTTAGCAGCATTGAACTTAACCAGATTGGCATCGCCCCATTCTGAGACAGCCTGCAAGGACAAGTTCAAGCGCCCAACCATAGCCTCGCGGAGAGACCGGACCTGAGACCCACTAACTCGTGCGTCAGGCACGTATCTCTCGGCAACAGTGCTGTCGTCTGCATACCCAAAGGTACCGGGTTTTAGCAGATCGTTAATATGCAGCAAAAACAATGTTGCCGAGAGCACCGACCCCTGAGGAACACCGGCATTAATAGCCAGCAGTCCGGACGAGCAGCCATCTATGACTACTCGGATAGACCGATCCCTCAGGAAATCTGCAATCCAATCACACAAACCAGCGGGCAGACCGAAGGAAGGAAGCTTGCCAATTAGGCTGTCGTGCCAGACCCGGTCGAAGGCCTTCGAGATATCAAGGGAGACCGCAAGGGCTTCCCCTTGTTTGTCGATGGCCTCACTCCAGATGTGGATGGCATACGCTAGAAGATCTCCCGTTGACCGATTTCGACGGAAGCCGTATTGTCGGTCACTTAGGATATCGTTAGCTTCTAGGTATGCCAGGAGCTTAACATTCAGTATACGTTCCATACTCTTACAGAGTACGGAAGTTACCGAGATGGGCCTATAATTTGCTGGGTCAGCTCGACTACCCTTCTTGGGTACGGGTTGCACGTTAGCTTGCTTCCAAGCCATCGGCACTTTTCCAGTCTCAAACGAAAGGCGATATAGGCGCGTCAAGATCGGAGACAACTCAGGCGCACAAGTCCTCAATACAATTGCCGGTATCCCGTCGGGGCCACTAGCCTTGTTCACGTCCAGGTTACGCAGTACCCTTCGGACATCCTTCTGATGAATGCGAATGTCTGACATAATCGACTCGCATCCACCAAGAGTACCAGGGGGCCTCGCGCCTCCAGGATCTAGACGTGAAGATTCCGCGAACAGAGAGGCAAACAAGCTTGCTTTCTCCTCAGCGGAGTGGGCCAGCGACCCGTCGGGTTTCAGCAGTGGAGGTAGTGAGGGGCGGCAGAAGTTCGATTCAACCGACTTAGCTAGGGACCAAAACGCCTTACTACCAGCTGGGTAAGAAGCTAGTTTGTTCCCAATTCGGCTTATGTGGTCAAACCGAGCCCTCCGCAACACTTTCTTGCAGGACTTGGCAGCCCTGTTGAAGGCTCTCTTCTTCTGACTCACGTCATTTGCTTTACGCGACCGAGCGTCGACCCATGCCAGGTAGGCCGCGTGTTTAAGCGCATCAGCGCGATTGCACTCGGCACCAAACCATGGTCGAGCCTCGCCAGACATTGTTACGTCAGAGAATGGAATGTAGTACTCCATTCCCCTCCGCAACACATCCGTCACGGCGTCCGCGCACGACGAAACATCAGTCGAAGAAAAGCAAGTGGGCCGCCAAGGATAACATGCGAAGAAAGATCGCATACCATCCCAATCTGCTGACCTGTATCGCCAAACCCGCCTGGTGCCTCTAGGGCTAGGATCGGGCGGGGAGTACACGGATACAGACTTCACCAGACAGTGGTCGGAAGTACCTAATGGTGAAGAAATCGACACTGAGTAACGGTCTGGATCTGTTGTCAGCAGAAGGTCCAGGCAATTGGCTGTGTGCGAGTCAACATCCGGCACCCTCGTTGCCCCCTGGACCAGCTGGGTGAGATTTAACGCTAGTGCTAGCTTATATGTCTCTTGTCCAGCATGGTCTGTGCACTGGTATGGGAAGAGCCACTCCTGATGGTGGGCGTTGAAGTCCCCCAGTAACACCAATTGGGCAGAAGGGTACCGTTGCTGAGCCACATCCGCCGCTTTACTCAGGTGTTGTGTGAGCCTAGTTGTCTCTAAATCACCGCTGTGCGAACGGTAGACACAGGCGTAGACAATTTTATCTAGGCCTGTGTCCACTAGGACCCAAAGAGTTGAGAACCTGGAGTCCTCAAGGTTACGGAGACGCCGATAGCAGATGTCGTCCCGGGCGTACATGCATATACCAGCACGTGGCTTAAAATTGTGCTCCAGGGTAAACCCTGGGTAAGATAGGTACGCCACGTCAGACGGACATCCGATCTGCGTCTCCGAAAGGAATAACAGAGCTGGTTTCTCAGTCTCTAGGTGGTGGTGGACTGCGGCGAGATTTGAGTGCAGACCTCGAATGTTAGAAAGGTGCACTTTGTGTGAGAGGGAGTGCTGCCGCTGTACAGCTTTTTTCCTTTTAGTTCCTTTTATCATATTTGTGAAGAGTGAAGGAAGGAGAGGAGAAGGAAGTGAAATGAGGTTCCATGCTGGCTACCTTCAGGCACGCACTGACAGGACGGTATCATTGGGGGACTAGTCTGGAGACTGCGGGGACGCCCGAGCCCCCCCGGGAATGTCCATCGGGCCCTCTCGTCTGGTCGCCAACCAGCACGATGGCGCATTCCGGGATTTTTCGTCAGTTGGCGGGGCAGCCTTTCATGTGTGGCTAGTACACTACTTGGGCCCCCAACTAACTGCGGTCGGCCAGCGGCGCACCGTGCCTCGGATCCCGCTACCCTCCGCGACTAGTCTCCCGATACATCCATATCAGCGCGAGCCCGGTTGGTCTGCCTGCAATGGAACAACTATTTCGACCCAACTCCTCTGGATTGGCTACACTGAGTATCATACCGGAACACGGCCAGGCCGCTTGGCGGTACGTCTTTGCCCAGTGGGTGGTCGCAAGCCATCGGTCGAAACCTACCACCAGTTAGTGTCACCTGATTAGCACCACCCGGGGACCACGTGTAGGGACTCAAAGGGTATACTCCTACGGACGCGGGTGACTCGGCCCCCTTTCGTTCGTATGTAAGTGGTTCGTTTCAATATTTGCAAACCATTTTTCAACCACGTATTGGTTTCCGATAGATCTGAAATTTGGCATAAATATGTTAGGCCGGTGACAATGCAATATTATGATACCATCGAGCTGATCTGATGACGGTGCCTGAATGTAGGGACTGGAATTTATGGAAAATGGTAGGACAGTTAAATTTGGGCTGGTATGTTTTGTAATAATTAGTACTTTTCATTACATATGATAACGAGGGTCTAAAGCTTGTTTTTTTTTAAAAAGTACATTTATTTTTGATTTATTAATGACATAGATACGTAACTATGGCGACAAAAAATAGGGAAATTCAACTCATAAAGAAAAAGTACTCAACCGGTTCACTAAAACTTAGCTCATCAATCATTCATTCGAAAAGATTCGCCGTTTATTAGCAATGTTGCTGTGATAAATGATGTCGTCACAAAACTGAGCCAGTGGGCTCCCTTAGATTTGTAGCATGCATTTGCTTTAGATCTAAATCTTTATGTCACTTGCAGTCCATGATAAAATTTTCACACAAAGTCTTACAATACTAAAGAAAAATGTGTTGTTTATGGATTTTGTACTAGTTTATAATGTAGGGTTTTATTTGATTGCCAGAACTAGAGTTTTGGAAAAAAAATACTCCATAATTTAAGTGGGAAGAAAATAATCAAAATTCACTTATTTTCTTAACGTTACTTAATTTTACAGCAAGAATATAAGTGAATTTTGATTATTTCCTTGCAGTACTGAATACAAATACTTAATAACATAGTTACAAGATTCTTGCTTACTAACCCACTATGGAAGTTATCGGAAGTAAAAATTATTTTACTTTTTTTTTTTAAATTCATTATTCTCAAGTAACTATTGTAGTCAAGAGGACCTAATGATTCTAAATGAACTTCAAAGTAAACAATACATGAGTAGTTTCATTATTAGAGCATCTAAACGCTTCTATTAAACTTAGCAGACAAGAGACTCTTAACAAGCACGAAAGAAAAAAAAAACTTCAGACGGACGTACAATCATTTAATGAATTCGCAATTTGCATACCGACAACGACCCAAGAAAAAAGCAAGGACTCACATAGAGAGGACGATACGAAAACACTGAAAACCATTCAATTTAGCCTCTTGTTCAGCGAACACAATATGGCTGAAATAGGTTGATCAAATTATTTGACTGCAATAGTCACAAACCAAAACGTTATCATATGGCAATTGAATTTGCTTTTTGTGAAATGTTTATTGTGGAATATGAACTCTAATACGCAGTCGAACAGAACTACTAATAGGTAAAGGAGTAGTAGATATGCCAATGAGCCGCATCGCACTTACCCAAATGATACTGGCACACCACTACAATAGTCCAACATCTCTATAATATCTAAAGTTGGTGCTACTTCGTCGTTCTGTAATCGTGCTCTTGTCTCTCCTATTATTGGTGTCCCTTTTGTTCCCTCTTTAAATTAAAGACTATTGACCTTAACTTTTTCCTTTGCCATTGCTCGTCCCGTACTATTAGTAACTGAAGTAGATCGGACTAATTACAGGAAACATTTCCGTGGCAAAGTATCATCTGTTCCCGACGGTACCTAATCTAAAAATTCAAAGGGGACCATTTACATTGAGTTAAAAGTCTCGTCTATATATGTTGAAACGTGTACAGTCGATCCGAAAAGTTGGAACGTTCGGAAAGAGTTACTGAATTCATGAAGTGCAATTCCACTTAGCTTTGGGTCGGTAAAACGCTGATGCGGACGTGGTAATTTGGGTAATTTTTCGTCGAGAAGAGTCAGTTCAGCGGTCAAAAGGAATGATTCCATTTCAGTCGATTTGCTCTCACGTAGTTCTAGTAGTTGTATTAATTAAATGCAAGCCCCTGAGTCCATTTTACGAGCCCCGGTAGAGTGGAACTCGTTTCGTTTATCCGCTTCCACTCATAAGCAATTACTTTGCCGAAACGACTTTCCGAGGGACCACGAACGTGCAAAGAAATTAAGCTTTGCGGATTTTAGGACATTAATAGTGGTTAGAGATTTGAGTGTGGTGTGTCAGTAAATACGTGAAGATATCTGTTGAATGTGGCCGTGTACAGAATACGAGAATATTAACTAGCTATGAAGATTAAAATTTGGAGTATGTTTTTGGTGTTGGTTTTATTATGAACATCTGTTTTCATTCTTTCCTTGTCGCCATATTATAATAAACTAGCGACCCGAGCAAGATATTTCAAAAGACACGTAGCGCCATCTAACATACTAAAGCAATTGTGACTGTCAAAAGTTATTACTCTTTACCTTGGGAATAGTACTTTTTCTGGATGAAAGGTTACCTATGTCCTTTTTTGTGCAAAATTACATGATGATCGGTTCAGTGGTAACAAACAGGCAAACAAACTTACTTTCACATTTAAAAAATAATAGTTAGAAAGTATTTACTTATAGTAAGTACCGGTACGTCGTCTGTCGCTATAGCCTATTTACATCGCTTTACGTTGCGTAGTTGTCACTCAAGAGCTTTTCGGCAAAACGATACCATAATTACCAGTTTAGATTTTAATTAAATAATTAAATTATACAACAAAATAGAGCCACCATTTTCACTAATTAATTAATAAATTACTGCGTGTATTTAACACAGGCGTTGAAATAGTTTATTTCATTTAAGAGCTTTGTTAGCACAAACAAATGCATCTGAGCAGCAGATTGCTAGCTCCTCTAGCGATATTAGCGTCTTTGTGCACACATGTATTTAATAACTTGCTTGGGGTTTACAATTTCCAGAGCTATTAGCAGTTTCAATGAGACCTAAATTAGTATGTTAGTTTCGACTCAACTAAAATCAACCTCTAACTCAATCCTAACGAAATACCATTTAATATTTATAACGAGTACCTTGTAAAAGATTTATCTGCTTAATCGCAGTGACAATCGTTTTTTTACGATCGAAACTATAGCCATTAAGTCTATACTTCAAAACTTTTTTACGACTCTCGATTAAGCGAATGAACAGATTTGAAGACCGAATAAAACGACGAGAGTACGATTGTTTATAAAGTTAATTTATCAAGGTTTTTGTTTCAAAACTGGCCGTTGAAAAACGAATAACTGAATGTAAAAGGTTTTTGCATGTTTTATGAGGCTATTGTGTGTTTCGTAATTATTTTAGGATTTCGAACAAACGTTTCGAATACAAAGCAAATGTCCCTGAATATTTAAATTGCTGATAGGAACAAAAAACCTTCGAAATTCGAAAGAAGCTGGAACTTGATTCTTAAATGTTTGTATTCAAAATTGCGCAGGTAGAACTCAAGTTTGGTCCATATTCAAAGTTTGGTGCTTGCGAACTTTGTGCATCCATAGATTGTGTGCTGAAGAACTCGGTATGTGCACTTCGTTGCAATCGAGTTCCTTTTAGGTGAGTTCCGCATGAATCGAATGTAAAAGGCTTTCGTTGGGAATATGCGGGCCGTTTGCGTTGCAGGTTCAGTTGCTGTAGCACGCTCGTGTTACAAGCGCAAACGAGTGGGTATTTTCTCACATGTGTTTAACATGTTTCGGGATTATTTGATGTATTTACAACAGTAACTTTTGGTTAAGTAAGTAATTAAGTATCGATGTTTTACTACGGCTTATGTGAATTGTACTGCTCTGTGGGCGGTTCACAAATATTCAAAACCAGTCAAGGGTCATTCTATCAGTGATAACAATGGCCAAAACATCCAATATGGGATTGTCTTGATATGCGCTACCGAAATGTCATGACTTTTGACGATCGTTTCTGTAATGTCACTTTGCCTAGACCTGTCAAAATCGGAATTGTATTTTGTTAGTTTGTACACCAAAATAGTCAAATAATAAAAACCATATATAAATAGTGATTCTTTGATCTAATACTCCGACATTTTGTGAGTTACTTCCGCAAAAAACTGTCAGATAATAGGATATTTGTTTGTAGCTAAAATGTGGGAGCGCGGCACGTGTACTTTCGTTGTTAATCAACAAACAGTATCTATCTACCCACCCTGAAATAAAATTAATCTGTTGTATGAACATTTCCTAGACCAATGTCGAAATCTGTTGTATGAACATTTGCTAAACGAACGTCGAAATCTTTTGTATGAACATTTCCTAGACCAACCTCGAAATCTGTTGTGTGCACATTTCCTAGACCAAACGTCGAAATCTGTTGTATGAACATTTGCTAAACGAACGTCGAAATCTTTTGTATGAACATATCTTAGACCAACCTCGAAATCTGTTGTGTGAACATTTCCTAGACCAACGTCGATATCTGTTGTATGAACATTTGCTAAACGAACGTCGAAATCTTTTGTATGAACATTTCCAAGACCAACCTCGAAATCTATTGTTTGAACATTTCCTAGACCAACGTCGAAATCCACATCCACTAATCCACTGGGCCCGCCTGGCCAAGTGGCGTGGTTTTAAAGTCCATTTCCTCACACAGGAGGAGGCCTGTATCATAGCAGTGGGAGCTTTATACGAGGTACACGCCGAGAGGGTGCAGTTACTGGAGTCGCGCCGCAACGTCAACTTTAAGGCGTTCGTGGTGCGTGTACCGAATTGTTTTCTCTCCCTCGTCCTGGAAGAAGACTTTTGGCCGCAAGACGTGGTGTTCCGTCGCTTCCGCGGACAAGTACCACAGGACAGCACAAAGTCAGACGAGTGTAAAGTGAAGTGCTACTAACATAGTCTTAGGCCTTATTTATTAACACAAGTATAGTTTATATTAAAATATGTATGTTTAGGTTAAGGTATTTTTTCTATGGGCCTGTGTCGCCTGAAATAAATGGTTTATTATTATTATTATTTATAAGCTGATTATGCAGAAATCGATTTGTCTTATTTGCTGGCGACCTTAAGTGACCGAAACCATTCATCATCATTACATATATCTCTACTTGGTACGGTGCGGTCGAACCGAGTAACCGAAGAAGGCTGTGAGAATTCAATGGATGCAAGAGCACAGGACCGGTCGATTTAGCGACACTTGGAGAAGGCCTATGTCCAGCCGTTGGCATCTTTCGGCTTAACAGATGATGATATTGATGACCTTCATAAGCATGAATATTAATTGATAACAATGTTTCCATAGCAAATTATCAACTTGAACAACCAATTCTTATTTCACTATACGTCATGTGATCCTTGTCATGTCCTTCAATATGTTGACTTAGATTAGTAAACATAGACAGAACATCGAAAGGTTATTTCATAAATAGATACCAAATCAATTTCCCAGGCAAAGTAAATTCGTACCTAGTGCTTCATATATGTACCTACTTACGTAATATATTACCTTTAGTCTCGATTTGAATACGTAAAGAATCATTCCCAAGTGGAATTGGAACTCAAAACTGTAGTAGGTGCTTGTTTATCTCAGACAACCGACTATCCAGATGGCACAAAATAGGGGCAGAAGGCCGACTCCCGTTGACTATTCAGCCTTTAGACGCCGCATACGAGTAGCAGGCGATGGATTTCTGTCAACACCAGGCTACAAAATCTGATGTTATGTCATCCTTTTGGATAGAGATGCAATTAAGAGTAGGTATTTCTGCCGCCCACACGTTGTAATATCATTATCAGAACAAATCGCATATTAAGTTACGCACAAAAAAACACCGTTAAATTTATCTCAGAATCGATTGATAGTAGAAAAATACTGCTTAGACAGATCGATAGACAATTTTTGTGTGATTACCGTGGCATAAAAATACGAAAACCAAAAAAAAAGCCTAATCTCTGATTTGTGTCTGTGTTTAAAATCTACACTGACTCTGGAGTTGCCCAAGCGTGTAAATAGCCGTGGGTCTCTGCGGATGGAGGACAATGTTACGGCCAAACACTTGGATTGAATGCTGGCCCAAAATTGCCTATATTTGTCTGTATAACTTCAAGTTAGGAGTGGTTGGCAGTAGACGTCGCATGTGGCCTTACTCTAAATTAGCAAAAACAAGTGGTACCTGACTTTCTTTCTTTGGCTGCCACGCTGGAACCCGACGACTTGACGAGTGGCCACTCGATTCTCTTCACACCAACACTCCTGGTTATTCTTGTTCACTAGTTACACGGACGCGGTAAATATGGGTTATTTATTATTATTCCCGGAGAATCCCCAACGTTTACGGGATATTACTCGGGACTTCAGTGTATTTGCGGGGACGATGTTAATAAGACATTAATTTAGTCTGCGGTGAATGCGCTCGGCTTCGCAGCGGAAGGCACACTGACGTGACGTCGAAGGCTGCATTTTAGATTGCCTATAGCTCCCGTAAAGCCGGCTACACACTTGCCTCACAAGTTAAAGCAAGACACACACGTCGTGATACCACACCCCATCCAACTTGCAGAGTGGCGGCAACTCGCCACACCATGCTCCCCGCCTTGAAAGGTCCAGGAGCTTTCAAAAGCTGCTAATCTATGCGGCGCGAGTGAGGTTCAAGAAGCGGTGATGATATGTAAGCATTTACTTGTTGAAGAGCTTTGAGGGAAATCCAAGCAGCAGTCCGAAACACCATCGCATTGATATAATGCTCGGGAAAAATAATTATCAGTGTCCTGAGAATGAATTGCGGTTCGACTTGACTATGGTAAGTCGAATAAACTAAATTACAACTATGTAATGGCGTACCATTGGAACGTATACTATGAACCCTAAACTAAATTAAACTAAATTACGTAGTAATAATAATCTATTGAGTTGGCAAAGGATACAACTTAGTGACAGGACGTTTATACGTGCCTGACGCGGTTTTTATTGAAGCGACTCGAATTACACCATCCGATCCCGGAAAAACTTCCTCTATGATACCCAATGGCCAAGTCAATGGAGGTACGTTATCTTGACCCAAGAGAACGACAGTACCTATCTCTATAGGGCGATCGGGAGTGCACCACTTCTGGCGAACTTGCAGCGTGTGCAAGTACTCAATTCGCCATTTATTCCAGTAGGATAACACAAGTTGATCCAAGAGCCTTTTGCGGTTGTTTAGGTTTATGTTTTCTTCTGTCAATTCAGAAGAAGGCAAATACGTGAGTGGACTGGACATTAAAAAATGCGCGGGCGTGAGTACCTCCGGATGTGGGTCTGTGGAAATGACACTAAGTGGTCGAGAGTTCAAAAGGCACTCAATTTGCACCAATACGGTCGAGAGTTCCTCGTAAGTGAGAAGTTGTTTACCTACGACTCTAAACAAGTGAGTTTTAACACTCTTAATATTCGACTCCCAAATACGAGTACCTCCGAAGTGTGGAGCTCGCGGCGGTATTCTTGTCCACTCGATGCGTGATTTAAGAAGCTCATTTTTAATATCCGTTTGAACAGTTGAATTTAATAAAAAAGAATAAATATCATCCAATTGCGCCTTAGCGCCAACAAAATTGGTACCATTGTCTGAATACATAACAGACACTGGACCGCGGCGAGAAATGAATCTCTTAAATGCGGATAGGAAAGCCTCAGATGTGAGATCCGATACAAGCTCGATATGTATGGCTTTAGTCACCATGCATACGAACAAACATATGTAAAGTTTCTGCGAACGTTGACCCCTACGTCGAATAGGTATGTAAGCAAGCGGCCCGGCGAAATCTACACCGGTGTGTACAAAGGCTTTAGCATCACGGACGCGGTATCCAGGAAGTTCAGCCATTTTGGGTACTGGATGCTTAGGATTTAGACGGAAACAAGTATTACATTTCCGACAACGAGAACGTATAACCGTTCGGCCACCCAATATCCAAAACCGCTGCCTTATAATGGACATCAATAACCCTGGGCCCGTATGGCAGTACGTATTGTGATAGTGATCGATAATTAGATCGACTACGCGGTCGCGTTTAGGTAAAAGCGCGGGATGCTTGGCTTCATACGGTAAGTCAGATTTAGACAATCTGCCCCCAATACGTAAGATTCCGAAGCTATCAATGAAGACAGATAAACAGCGCAACTTCTTAGCTGGAAGTTCACCTGCTTTAATTAAATTTAAATCGCTCGCAAAATGTAAACTTTGAACTATTCGAACTTTTTGGAAATTTTCGGCGGTTTGAATGTTTTTAACAGAACTATGACTATGTAGTCTGTTTGTAAATTTAAGAATGTACATAAATACACGTAACAGTTTATTCCATGAGCAAACACGGTCAGCTATAGTATCTAAAATACGCGGTTCAGTATTCGAAGTTTCTACAAGAAAAACCTTTGATTTAAACTCCGGCAATGTTTCACATTGAGCAGGAGAGAACTTTAAAGGCCACTCGCTCATGGGCTGATGGAGCCATGTGGGGCCGTTCCACCACAACGAGTGTCTTATTAACTCCGACGGCAGCATGCCGCGCGACAGACAATCGCTAGGATTCTCTTTCCCGGACACGTGACGGAAACAAGCGGCAGGTAAGTTTTCCTGTATTTGAGCAATGCGGTTGCTGACAAAAATAGACCATCTATGGGGAGATGAGTGGATCCACGAGAGAGCTATGGTGGAGTCCGAGAAAGCGTGGACACCTGCAATAGGTACACGAGCGGAAAGTTTTTCCTTGACTACGCGAACAAGTTTAGACAGAAGTAAAGCGGCGACAAGTTCTAATCGAGCTAGCGTTGTTATTTTAGCGGGGGAGACTTTGGACTTTGCACATAAGAGTCGGACAGTGATATCACCTGTAGGGTTGGTAATGTGTAAATAAATACAACAGCCATAACCAGTAAAGCTGGCGTCGCAAAAGGCTACGATGTTCACTACAGCTTCTCTAAAGACGCCGGAAGAGTCTAAGTGGCGAGGAACCTTTAGAGAAGAGAGTGAAGGAAAATCGCGCGTAAAAGCGGCAAACCGATTTGTGATGGATTCCGGAGGAACCTCATCCCATCCTACTTTAGCTAACCAAAGTTCCTTAATTAATACCTTCGCGTACAGCACAACGGGTCCTACAAGGCCCAGTACGTCGAACAAGCGGGCAACTAGCGATAGAATCGCGCGCTTCGTGCATTTATCATCCATGGCGATTGTTGTCAAAGAAAAATAATCATCAGCGGGTTCCCAGGTTAATCCAAGGATTTTGAAATTATGGACATCATTATCCATGCCAGAAAAATTAACTGGTAAGCGGTGAGACTCTGGGAGAATCTCTAATAAAGCGGGTGAATTGGTAGCCCATTTGACTAAGTCAAAGGAACCTACCTTCATTAAATCAATTAAATCGCGGGATAGACGCATAGCTGTCTGTTCGTCCGAAACAGAGTAGACGTAGTCGTCCATGTAAAACTGAGTTTCTACCAATTTAGAAGACTCAGGAAAGCGGTCGCTTTGCTCACACGCCAAGTTACGCAGTGTGCGCATCGCTAAATAAGGACTAGGCTTTAGTCCGAAGGGAACGCGGTTAAAATGAAAGGTGCGAATAGGCTCACCTTTGCTAAAACGATACAAGATTCGTAAATATTTGCGGTGGTGCTCTTTTACACCGATACGTAAGAACATTTGTTTTATATCCGATGTCATCGCGACAGGGAATGTACGAAAATCAAGTAATAACAAAAACAAGTCTGCTTGCAAATTAGGTCCGACATGCAAAATGTCATTGAGCGACAACCCCGAGTGAGTTTTGGCGCTAGCGTCCAAAACCACTCGAATGCTGTCCTTGTCCGGTCTAATGACGGCATGATGCGGTATATAATAACCCTCCTCTGTCAATTCAGAGTCGGGCACTTCCGCTAAATACCCCTGAGTTATATAATCCGCGATAGTTTTATTATAATTCTCGCGTAGGGTCGGCATTAACGTAAACTTACGCTCGAGCGCAAGTAAGCGCCGATGGGCGTAACCGCGCAAGCTACCTAGCTCGCTGGGTGAGCGCGCAAAAGGTAGATCGACAAAATATCTGCCGTCTTCAAATAAGACTGAAGAATTAAAATTATTTTCACACTCTAATTCGTCCGGACTAATAAAACGTTGAGATGCAATTTCCTCTAGCTCAAAAAACTTATGTAAATTTGACTCGACTTCAATGTCGGCCTGCGCGGTAAACGAAGATGCAATGTGTGTCACATCACTACTACAACAATCAATATCACCCATAAGTACATAACCGAAGCTAGTCAGTATAGCAGGGGGGGCGCGGGTGCCTGAGTCGACCCTGTCTCCCAGGTAAATAAAGGGGAACAATTGTGCTCCAAGCACGACGTCTACCGCACCCGGCACGTTTCAGGTGGGATCAGCAAGCGACAAGTTATTTAAGTATGACATGTTATCATTGTTATGTAATCTAATAAATTTCGCGGGAAGTCTATCTGTAATACAATCAACAACTAACGCTTGTATCGAAAACTTCGTATGAGGATCAAACCGAGATTCTATGTTGAGATGAATAAAACCGTGTATCGGTTTCGATGACATTCCAACACCTTGTAAAAATGAATTGCGTAATTTAATTATGGGTAAATTCAAACGTTTACAACAGTCCACAGTAATTAAATTATTTTGCGATCCGTTATCTAGTAGGCACCGAACCACCTCCTTATCTCTGATGTCGCTATAGTATGCAAATAACTGCGCGGTCGCTAGCAAAATGGTTGACCCAGTTTTAACAGCTGTAGTGAGCGAAACAGATGTATCCTTAGTAGGCACTTGTGGCTCGGGCGATAATGACTCATCTTTTTCTCGGAAATGTAAGAGAGAATGATGGGACTTTTTACAAATTTTACAAACGTTACGTGACTTACATTCAACCAAAGAATGGGATAGACTTAAACAGTTTATACAGCCACGTTTAGCTTTAATAAATTCAAAACGTGCAAGCGGTGTACTAATATTTTTAAACTGCGGGCAATCGAACAGCTGATGTTGTACGTCATCCTTATCGCATAGCATACATTTGCTATTTGAAACCGGTTCATTACGCGACACGAATGACTTAGCGGTGTTATTTTTTGTTTGATGATTAACTTAACTAGACTTAGCGCGCGGTTCCGTCTGTAAATTATTACCGTATGAGCGTTGTAGCACTTTAATATATTCTTGCATGAATGTTACAAACTCCGCATAAGGAAGGTCCTCCGGAAGGTAATTCTTTTTCACTCACACGTGATTCAAACTGTAAGACAGTTTGCGCGTCAACCTTTCTTAAACCACAGTGTAATAAAACAAAATCCAGTAAGTCTGGAATGTCTAACTGCTTCAAGGCTGCGACGGACGCTGAATATCGTTCCACAAAAGTATTGAGGCTCGCGGCATTTCCGGCGCATTGTTTAATATCCAGTATATTATTGAGATAATGAATCCCTAAACTACGCTTATCTTGATACCTTTTAACGAGACTGTTCCACATAACGTTGTATGTATCACCTGTAGGAACAATGCCTGCGGTTAGTTTTAAGGCATCATGAGTCAATTTACTGATCAAGTACTGGACACGCTGCGAGTCAACCAGATCGGTATTTAAATGAACATTGCTACGAAACATTTCATAAAATATGGGCCAGTTTTCCGCTTTACCATCAAACGATGGCAAATCTATGGGCGGTAATTTTATCCGAGTACCCACTTTGTGTTCCGATGTTTCGTTTTTCGAAAGTATGAGATTACGTTTATATTTAATATTAGAATATAAGTCTTCAATAGAATATAGACTCGAATAGTCTGGTGCGGTTTGGTCAATCTCGAATTGCAATTCATTCATTTGTTCTACTATTTCCTCAAATTTGTTGTATTGCTCAGTAATTGTTTCTGACTGCGCTAAGAATGTCTCATTTGAACGTGAATCAAAGTTCGAGATGTTTCTGGAATCATTATATATGCGATTAACTCGCTCGAAAATCATTTGTTTTTTAGCGGTAAGCTGAGCCAATTTAGCTTCTTGCTTGCGGGACGCCATTTTGGGGCACTAATAAAGTTATGTGCCTACTGTAATGACTTGTACTTAATTTGTACTGAATTTTACTGATGCCTATCCAGGCTCGAAAGGACCATCTAATGGAGTTGCCCAAGCGTGTAAATAGCCGTGGGTCTCTGCGGATGGAGGACAATGTTACGGCCAAACACTTGGATTGAATGCTGGCCCAAAATTGCCTATATTTGTCTGTATAACTTCAAGTTAGGAGTGGTTGGCAGTAGACGGCGCATGTGGCCTTACTCTAAATTAGCAAAAACAAGTGGTACCTGACTTTCTTTCTTTGGCTGCCACGCTGGAACCCGACGACTTGACGAGTGGCCACTCGATTCTCTTCACACCAACACTCCTAGTTATTCTTGTTCACTAGTTACACGGACGCGGTAAATATGGGTTATTTATTGTTATTCCCGGAGAATCCCCAACGTTTACGGGATATTACTCGGGACTTCAGTGTATTTGCGGGGACGATGTTAATAAGACATTAATTTAGTCTGCGGTGAATGCGCTCGGCTTCGCAGCGGAAGGCACACTGACGTGACGTCGAAGGCTGCATTTTAGATTGCCTATAGCTCCCGTAAAGCCGGCTACACACTTGCCTCACAAGTTAAAGCAAGACACACACGTCGTGATACCACACCCCATCCAACTTGCAGAGTGGCGGCAACTCGCCACACCAGACTCTCTGACTCTACTTCACAGACAGAGACGTAATAAATAAGAGCAGTTTGGTTCTTTGTCTAGACCAGTCCATTAATTGTCAGGGCTAATCAAAATGCCACTTTACTGCTGATACCATGACAAACTGATAGAAAAACCATTTTTTTTAGATAAATATCTAACTTGAGCGGCCATAGGTATAAAGAAATAAACATGTAATTAGCAGGTTCTTAATTCACAATGTTCTGCCCGGAAGAAGGATAAAATGTGGGTGGTATTGTACTGACTAGCTTTTTTGAAGGAGGTATTATTCTATAGACAGCTGAATGTTACGGATGACACGATGTCATCTTGAATTTAGAATCCGCTAATCAGTTTTTTTTTTTGCTAACCTAAATAGTGTCCCACTGCTGGACAAACGCCTGCCCTTTCTCTCTATCTTGGGCGATCAGCAGCCCTACCATGACGTCTTAAAACTATCATCTTTTCGGTGAGAGAAAGGGATAGTGCTATTCGTCCTGTATAACAACGTCTCTCTCTCTCACCGAAAAGATGATGGTTTTCAGACGTCATGGTAGGGCTGCAGTGTAACTTAGTATATGGTTAGCGAGTTTTATAAAGTCTGACGGCGTCCAGAGGCAAAACCGGCGCCATACAACAAGCGAAACCAGGCGTACGCACACATAGACACATACGACGATCATCAATAATGTGAATAGGGCAGACAACTTAAAACAGTGGCACTCTGGGAGTGCTGACCGAAGTGAAAACTTGAACAACAAAAATGCTCAATGCGCCTAAAGAAGTTTTCACTTCAATCCGCTACGAGTGCTACGCGTCGTAGCACCCGTAGCGGATCGCGTAGCGGTGTCGGTAACAGTGTCGCGAGTTATTTTTTTTTCCCATCTCAAAAATGCCCAACGCGCCTAAAAAATTTTTACTTCAAAAAATCTATTTGGTCCTTCATCGTCAGTAAGATTCCCAAAAAGATATTGGACACATAATTTTTCTTTTGTTACGTAAACTAAAAATGAGGACGATACAGTGCGTTGAAAATTCGCGGAACGTCACACCTACGTCAAAAATGTACTACCTTTCTCCTAGAAGTGACGTAATAAGCCGACACTCCTCTTTGTTTTTTTTTTTGTGGGTTGGGAAATCATCCGATGACATCTCCCGCTCTGGATGGAGCGGGAGGGCGTGTCAGACTCTTCCCACCCGTATTCCTTCCCTGCCTGAGTGCCCAGGGGAGCGGTTCGAACTCTGTTATGAATTTATCCGCTACCCCTAGGCATAAGCCAACACTCCAAAACTTTCTTTTTCTTAAAATCTTTACCATTTTTTGTCGATTTGGTAAAACAAAAAATATGTGTACAATATTTTTTGATAATCTTACTAACGGACTAAATAGAAATAAAAAATTATTGGCCAGGATAATCCTTATTTTCACTGGCTGAATGGAACCGACCTTCTGCACCTGATCTTATAGCGATGGCTTAATTCTGGGAATAAATCTATTTGATTGCTTTGCGTGATCTCTGGCGGCTGAAACGTGCCTTTAAACTGCACACATGTTGCCAATAATTTCAGAATAGCTAGCAGAATGTTTGGTAGTTTATGCAATTTTTGATGTTTGCAAGCGAAATGTATGAATTTGCGATGTGTAAATGAAAGAAAAATATTTTGCGGGTTTGATGTTTCGCGATATGATGAAGAAGCGTTTTTAGGGTTACGTAATCAACGTAACCCTATCTCTAAGCCTCCGCTATCCGTCCGATCGTCTGTATGACAGCAGGCTGTATCTCATAAACCGTATTAGGTAGACAGTTGAATCTTTGCC
Organism: Polia nebulosa; assembly: GCA_951329385.1. Lineage (NCBI taxonomy): Eukaryota > Metazoa > Arthropoda > Insecta > Lepidoptera > Noctuidae > Polia > Polia nebulosa. The sequence goes on along the minus strand of OX589601.1, from coordinate 11,315,945 downwards.
CAGGGTTTTTTTTGAGAATTAATTTGGCCAGGGGTTGAGGATAAATTCGAAAGAGTTACCTTGCCCTTGGGCATTCTGGACAGGGAAGGAACAGGGGTGGGTTTTAGTCAGTAAGAGTCTGACACGCCCTCCCGCTCCACCCTAGAGCGGGAGATGTCATTGGATGATTTCCCACCCCCCAAAAAAAAAAAATGTAGACGGTTGAATCTTTGACAGATTATGTATTTCTCATGCCGCTATGATATTAAATAATATATTTTTTATTATTTAAATTAAAGAAACGAATCAATTTTGGTTTATGGTACGGAGACCTTTGTGTGTGAGTCCGACTCGCACTTGGCCGCTTTTCTGATGATATCGATTGACTGATTTAGTTTAGATCTGAAAATGTAAAAGACTGCTTGTGAACAATAATTTTTCTTGGCCTTGTGTTTGTGTTATCTGTGTCGACTGAGTAAATGTAATTTTATTGGGAACAGCAGCAAAATTGTATTAAGAAAAAAAAAAAAAAATTCCGAAAGTTATAATAAAATGTAAATGAACTTATCTTGAATATGGAGGAATTATAAATAAATTGTGAACTTTAGAAGATACTGTGAAATATTTTTTTTACAGCTTTTGTTCTTTATACAAATTAGGCATAATTAATTCTTCATTCCCTTAGATACTACAGTTATAACTTCTTCTTCTCGTATCATGATTCCAAAATTTGTGCTTACAGTGGTCCACCTGGCTTCGTAGTAGGTTTAGAGATTTTCAGGTGGGGCACGGCAATTGATGGCCCGCAAGGAGCTTTTTTGCAGGCTCAACATAGTCGGTTGTAGTGGGATGTCTTAGGAGTCACAATTTTTACTTTGATTTGCTAGTCTTGCTGTCATTTATTGGTTTTGTCGTCTTTAAAAAGCTGTTCTGACTCTTTAGTTTGCCATAATTAGAGAGAGAAAAAAAGTTGGCCGTCACGGGACGCCCGGCAAATGTGAAACATCTATTTTGTGTGTTGTGTGTTTTTTGTGTTGTAGTTGTTGCTGTTTTTTGTTGTTGTTGTTGGTTGTAGTGGTTGTTGTTGTTGGTAGTGTTGTTGTTGTTAGTGGTTGTTGTTGGTTGTTGTTGTTCTTTGTTATTGTTCGTTGTAGTTGTTAATTGTTGTTGTTGATTGTTGTTGTTGGTTGTTGTTGTTGTGTTAATTTTTTCACTTAGATGTTTCTAGGGAGAAGGGAATCGAGAGCGGCGGCGTATGCTACGGCATCGTGGCACATTTTCGTCACGACATTTTAGTCGATTTTATTGCCAAGCCGCGCCAATAAATGTTTCACATCAATAAACCGTTATTCAAAACATCCCTTCCAAATACACGATCGTTTTTTGTTTCACACCCAACATGCTGAACACAGTACAGCTACATGAAAAAGTGCAACATTACCGATTGTATCTCCCGTGATTTAGATACATTCGGTAACAAAAGCGTTTATTCGCACACCACAAAGCCTGGGCCGGCCCGTAAATAACACGACCACTCTATCCCTTGTAACTACGTAGATAAAGACAGTCTACACTACGCGAACAAGCGCGCCTCTAGGTTTGATCGTTATCGAATTCACAGTGCAATGGGTGGATCGTTAAAAAGCTTAAGCACCAACTTCTGTGTAGTCTGTGGTCCCTTACTGGATTTTACAAGGTAATATGCCGTTTGAACATTGATAGTTATGTTGATTTTGTGTCATTTTGTATGCTGTTCTGATGACGATAATGAGAGGCTCGTAATAAGTAAGGTTTTTCACCCGACGCCTTGTTGTTTTAAGCTGCTTCAGAGTCATCATTATCTCGTAATGGCTGACGTCAGGGATGTCTTTGGTATAGTGTCGGATCAATGTAGCTCTTGAGTCGATTGCTAGATTAATGCACAGAGAATGCTGCTACCCATTCGCTGGTGAGTCCCGTAGTCACCTCTTACGGCACTCACGGGAAGTAATGGGATGGTACCTACTATTCTTTACGTCCGAAACGTTAAGGAGTATGTCTGAAAAATGATGTAGATAATCCATACTCATATTATAAAGAGGTAAAGTTTGTGAGTTTGTGAGATTGTAAGGATCTCTCTCTGGATCTACAGAACCGATTTTGAAAATTCTATTACCAATAGAAAGCTACGTTATTTGTGAGTGTCATAAGCTATAATTTTTTGAAATCCACACGGGCGAAGTCGCGGGCGAAATGCTAGTAATGGATATTTCTCGAAACTGCAGACTATGCTGTATAATTACTGAATGTTAATGAGTTTTTAATCAGCTTGTAATGTGTGGCTACAAACATTATTTAATTAACAGGTAGGTCATGATTGAGGAAATCTATTGTGTTGTTTAATTGAGTTTTACTTCGATTTGGTTATGTAGGATTCGAGAAGGCTTTAATAACAATCCTAGTAATATTATAAATGCGATTGTATTGATGTATGTTTGTTACTCAATCACGCCAGAACGGCGGAACGAATCTTGATAAAATTTTGCACAGGGATAGATCATAATTTGGAATAGCACATAAGCTATAATTTATAATGGGGGAAGTACTAATTCCACGCGGTGAAACCGCTAGCAGAAGCTGGTACTAAATACATAAAGTACGGCCAACGAGAAGCGATACCAAATGTAAACAAAACCCATGCAAGGTCATTGGGAATAGCAGTATCGCTTCTCGTTGGCCGTACTTTTAGTCATCAAGCCACAATTCCACATTCACTACGGGATGTAAAGACACGAATAGAGGAGCAGAGGACTGAAGGAAGAGTGTTGATGTACTGGAGGAAGTATCGCTTCTCGTTGGCCGTACTTTAGAGTGAGTTTATTGGAATTTATTCAACTATAAGTATAAGTACATTATCAATGCAAATAAATAAAATTGAAGTGTCTGTTTGTAATGGTAAAGTAATAGTTTTTTTTTAAGTTCATACAGTTATTTGCACGATACCTATGCCTAAAAATCAGTTTTTACCCGACTGCGCAACGCGAGAGGATAATGTGTTTATCAGCCTATGTATGTATGTATGTTTGTTCCTTTGTGGCACTATAGAGACCAAACGCGTAAGCCGATTTTGATAATTCTTACGTCAATTGATTTGTCTTAACCTTGCGAGTGCTACTAAAAATATGACAATAATCAAAATACAATATGGCGACCACCAGACGCCATATTGTGAAAAAGAAAAAAATGAAAGTCGACGAACTATATTAAGTGGGGTATCAAAATGCCTACTGCTACGCAAAGGCAAGCCTAGCCTTTTCTTAATGTAGGTACTTTTGGTCTTCCCTGTTTACTCAAACAATATTTGGAAGAAGGAATGAGAGCCTTGTCACGGTGCGGAGGTCGTGTCCCGTTGCGGGACCGGAATGGTGGTGTGACACGTAGAGGAGGACGTAGAGTAGGAGGACCGTGGATGAGGAGTTCAATGAATAATAACACACGACGAGTTAATACATTATATTTGTTATTTACAACAGTGGGCTTTATTATAATATTACGAACACATACACTGTGATTAGTTACGTAATTTAATTGTATTAATACACAATTCTAGGAAACTGGTAACTGACACTTAGAGTCGAAAAATGACAATGAGGAGCTTCTACTAGCTCGGCTCCAGAATTTGAACTAACTTTTAATATAAAAACAGACTATTGACATAGAAAACAAGTAATTTTTGAATTTGAAATTAAAAAAGGTAGCAAAGAACGTAATTTTGGAATAGAGGTCAAAAAATAAACAAGGTTTTAACACTGCCTTGTTACAATACCCGGCTGCCCCGGAAAGAAAAATCGTGCAGCAGGCGTAAGCGATTTTTCGTTAACATTAAATTAATATAAAAAAATATTTATATATCTTAAATAGGATGGTTATGAGTGAGGTGAAAATTTAGAAGGCGAGGATGTTATATACAAGGAGTATTTACAAAAGGAACAATCTACCACATCCAAATGACCTTCCATAATACCTTCTATACTTCGTTCATTCATAGTTATGTTCGCATATAGGTAAGTGCAGAACATAACGCAAAATCAAAAAGAGTTTATCCTATTATTAGGCATAACTCATTAGATTGCCCTTCAATAGTGTAGGCTTATTTTATCAGTCACCAACCGCTGATGTTAAATTCCATGATGATAAGAAGCTATAATACAAGTTTAATTACCTGCTGTAACAAGTAGTAAATAACAAGGCAAAGAAGCCTTCGTGCTATGCACGTTAAGTAACTATTAAGGGAATAACCTTAATAAAATATACCTATGTTTATATTTAACGGACCTAAGGCTTATTTAAAGAGTAGCTAGCCGCTCTAAATAATGAAGTGGCAAAAATATTACCATAAGTATGTGATTATGGCTTATTTAAGGAGTAATCACCCGCTCCGAAAGATTCTTATGGTTTAAAGCCATAGAATAAATTAATGATCAAGGGGTAGACCATCCCCACCGAGTGTTTCTACGTTGACGTCGTGGTGGGGCTTATGGGTCTCCATGATCCTGGGGACTTCCGGCATGAGTGACTAACTTGTGCCGGAAGGCTCCAGGGGAGAGGCCCGACTAAGAGGAACACACCGGGGGTCGCGTCCATTGTCAGTCGATCATCGTCGACTGCCAGTGGATGCGACCTCCACCCAATCCTAAGCTTGGAGGCGTGGCTATGGGATGCGTACTGGAGGGATGTCCGGATGCTAGCGCCTCACAAGAGGGCCGCGCCGTTGGGAGACTTGAGCAAGCTGTTCGAGCCTCCTAACGGCGTGGAACCTGGGGGAATCTTCGTCGCTGCTCTCTGGTACGCATCTGTTCATCAGATGCGACCGTGAGAGTGGCGTCGAAACTGGGGGGAGGCCCATAAGGGCAGAGTGTGTGAGTGAGTGAGTGAATGAGAGAGAGTGAATGTGGTTATACGATATGCGAGGGAAAGATACCGGTCGAGTTAGGGGAGATAGGGACCTCACCCTTAAAAGGAAAACAAACTATGGACAAAAAGATTACAGTAAATGACTCCCAGACACGCCCCCGTTCGTATACTGGGGGGGGCGGCTCTAATCTTCTGCATGACAACGACGACCTGGATCCGTTTGTCGGGGACAATCCCGACAACAAGAGCCGAGGAGGCTCCAGATCATCTCCTACATTCCAGGAGATGATCTCCTTCAGCTTCAAGACGCCCGACAAGCCGCGGTCGGGTGATACAAGCCAATGTGAAGTCGGCAAAGAGGCGGAGAGTGGTGCGGCGTCGGCGACCGACGCAGCACCACTACTCGCCGCTCTGAGCTCTTTTAGGAGCCTGGAGCGTGAGGAGGGGAGCGCTTCCGGAAGCGCCGTGAGTCAGGGCTCGCGGTTCTTCCGGAACCAGAAGCGTTCCAAATCAGGGGATGGCCGTGAGTCGTCCTCTGACGCTGAGGTGATGGCGCCGCCTCCCAAGATTCCCATCAGCACGAGGGGTAGGGGATCTGGGAGTCGGAGCAAGGCCACGAAGGCTGGCAGGCGAGCCCTGAGGCTCGCCGCGGAGGAGGAGCGCCGCTCCACCGCTGGGGGTTCCCGGGTATCGGTCTCGGGGTCCTCAAGCGGACGATCGGCGTTCTCTGTCAGCTCCAAGTCGGAGCGAGCGGACAGGCTTGCGAGGGTCGTGGAGAACGCGATAAAGGATGTGGTCCACAAGAGGCTTGCCTCTTCTAGGAGCAGGGCCACATCCGCGGCCACGGCCTCCATTGTGGCGGCGGCGGAGGCGAGCTTCGGCGGGCCTCCGTCTGCGGACGAGACGTCCAAATTGCGGACGGAGGTCGCCCGCCTGACCGCCACTACGGAGCTTTTGGTTAAGGAGAACCAGAGGCTCCGGGCAGACCTGGCCGAGCTCCGACGAGGAGCTGGCCCCCGGAGGGACGCGCAGGACGAGCTCCAGCATGGACCGAGTCAGCCCCTGCCCGCCGTGGAGAACCAGGTTCTCGATCTGGTGCGGCAGGAGCTGGCTGCCTTCAACAGGCGGTTCTCCGTGCTGGAGGGCATCGTGCTGCGGCCCCCGCTGGCGGCGAGTCGGCCGGCGTTGGGCCAGCGGCTACCGGGCTCATTTGCCGCCGCTGCGGCTGCTGCGCCCAAGCAGGGTTCGGTGGGACGGGCCGACAGCGGGTCTGTGCTGAGACCCGCGGGGTCGGCCCCGCCGAAGGCGCCGAAGGCGCCGCCCAAACCGGGTGGGGCGGCTGCACGGGCGGCGAAAGCCCCGAAGGCCCCAGCCCAGGTGGCGAGACGGCCGTCACAGCCTGCCCCGACTTCCCAACCTCCTCCGGCCGAGGCTGCCGAATGGCAAGTGGCCGGGGAGAAAGAGAAGGCGGGAAAGGCCAAAAGGGCGGCCAAACGACGAGAGAGGCGGAAGCGGCGCAAGGAGCGGGCCGCTGCGGCCAGGCTCCGCGCCCCGAGGTCCGCGGCTGTGGTTATCACGCTGCAGCCGGAAGCGGTCCAGAAGGGCGTGACCTAACGCAGCGTGCTCGCCAAAACCAAGGCGGCGGTGAGCCTCGAGGAGGTGGGGTGTGCCGACGGCGTTCGGGTGACGGTCACCAAGACCGGAGTCCGGATGCTGGAGGTCCCCGGCGCCTCCAGCGGCCCAGCTGCTGACGCCCTGGCTGAGAAAATCAGGGCGTTGCTGGTCGACGAAGCTCGAGTGTCCAGGCCCACCAAGAGCGCAGACATGCGCATTATGGGCCTGGACGACTCTGTGACGGAGGCGGAGGTGGCGGCCGCCATCGCCAGGACTGGAGGGTGCCCTGCCGAGCAGGTGAGGGTAGGCACTCTCCGTCCTGATCGCGCGGGGCTTCTCACCGTAACGGTGAGCTGCCCCGTGTCGGCGGCGAGCCAGATAACTGGGAAGGGCCGAAGGCTCTTGGTGGGCTGGGTGTCTGCGCAGGTCAAGCTGCTGGAACCCAGACCTCTGAGGTGCTTCCGCTGCCATGTGGGCGACCACGTGGCAGCGCGGTGCACCTCGGAGGTGGACAGAGGGAATCAGTGCTTCCGCTGTGGTCAGCCCGGTCACAAGGCCAGCTCCTGTGAGGCCGCGCCGCACTGCGCAGCATGTGCGGCAGCTGGCAAGCCGGCCGATCACCGGGCTGGGAGCGGGACCTGCGCCCCACCCGCCAAGACCAGGGCCAGGGGCAGGCCCTCCACCACCACCGCCACCACCGCCACCGTCGCAGCCGCCGCCGTCGCCGCTTCCGCCGATGCTGCCCCCACAGCCGTCGTCGCCACCGCAAACATCGCGGTGGCTGGACCCTCGCAGAGGGCTGGGGAGGAGGAGGCTGTAATGGAATGCCAATAACGGCCCCATTACGCCTCCTCCAGGCGAACATCAACCACTGCGCCGATGCTCAGGACCTGTTGTTCCAGAGCATGGCGCAGTGGTCGATTAACATCTCCGTGGTCCCCGAGCCGTACTATGTCCCGCCCAGGGATGACTGGGTGGAGGACCTGGACGGCTCGGTGACCATCATTTCGTCGGCCGCCGCCGGTACCCCGACCCTCGAGGAGGTCAAGAGGGGTCGGGGTTGCGTGGCAGCACGGTTCGGGGAGATAGTAGTGGTAGGGGTGTACTTCTCCCCGAGCCGAACTCTCGCCGAGTTCCACAACTCCCTCGCGGAGTTGAGAGACGTCGTCGTCGGATACCGTTCCCTCCCTGCGCTCGTTCTCGGGGACTTCAATGCCAAGAACTTGGCTTGGGGTTCCCGGTACACGGACGCAAGGGGCAGGATGGTGGAGGACTGGGCTCTGGAGACAGGCCTGGTCGTCCTGAACCGGGGTTCTGTCCCCACGTGCGTGCGGTGGCGGGGCGAATCGGTGGTGGACCTCTCGTTCGCCAGCCCCGCTCTGTCACCGCGCGTACTTGACTGGCGCGTTATGGAGGAGGTGGAGACATATTCCGATCACCGATATATCCGGTTTGACGTCTCCGCCCAGACCTCCAGCGTGCCGGTCCGACAGACCCCGAGCGGTCCGCGTTGGTCGCTGAAGCAGCTGGACCGGGAGCTACTCCTGGAGGCCTCGATCGTGCAGGCCTGGGTGACATCACCGGACAGGCCTGCCGACATAAACGACGAGGCAGAGTGGTTCCAGGAGGCCATGTCCGAGATATGTGACGTGGCAATGCCCCGGGTCCAGCCTTCTGTTCGGCGACAGGTGTACTGGTGGTCGCCGGCGCTTACGGCTTTACGCCAAGGGTGTATTGCCGCGCGACGCCGGTACGCCAGGTACCGCAGACGGCTCCGTAACCGCACGCCGGAAACGAAAGCCGTCGAGGCGGAGCTATACGAGGGGTATAGAGCTGCGAGGATCGCCCTTCGAACGGAGATCTTGCGGGCCAAGAGATCGGCCCGCGAGGAGTCGCTGGAGACTCTGAACGGAGACCCATGGGGGCGCCCGTACAAAGCGGTGCGGGGGAAACTCCGCCCATGGGCCCCCCCACTGACGCAGAGTCTCCGGCCACAGATCGTGGAGGGCGTGGTGAGCGCTCTGTTCCCCTCGCGAGGGGAACATACTCCTCCGCCTATGGCTCCGTCTCCTGCGGTACCTGACGCGGACCAAGACGATGACGACGATGCTCCCGAGGTGACCTAGGTAGAGCTGAGAGCGGCGGTGCGTAGGCTGAATTCCAAAAACACTGCCCCAGGACCCGATGGCTTTCATGGGAAAGCCTGGGTCCTGGCCTTGCAAGAGGCTCTCGGGCCTTGACTCAGAGGGCTTTTAAGCACATGCTTAGAGAGGGGCCAGTTTCCACGTCGGTGGAAGACGGGGAAGCTGGTCCTGATCAAGAAGGTGGGGCGCCCTGCGGACTCTCCGTCCGCTTACCGGCCCATTGTGCTGCTCGACGAGGTGGGCAAGCTCTTTGAAAGAGTAATTGCAGACCGCCTCGTCGGGCAGTTGGTGCGGGTGGGGCCGGACCTGGCGGAGAGCCAGTACGGCTTCCGCAGGGGGCGCTCCACGGTGGACGCAGTCATGCGCGTAAGAGCCCTCACGACGGGGGATGCAGTGGCCCGGGGTAGGGTCGTCTTGGCGGTGTCTCTGGACATCGCCAATGCCTTCAACACCCTGCCCTGGAGTTGTATAGTGGAGGCACTCCGGTATCACCGGGTGCTGCCCTACCTCCGTCGCGTAGTCGAGGCGTATTTGACGGACAGAGCCGTCATCTACCCCGGTCATCAGGGAGTATGGAACCGGCGAGAGATGTCGTGCGGTGTTCCACAGGGATCGGTCCTGGGGCCGCCCTTGTGGAACATCGGATACGACTGGGTGCTGCGCGCCGACCTCCCCACTGGCGTCAGCGTAGTGTGCTACGCTGACGACACGCTGGTCTTAGCGCAGGGGAGGTCGCACGAGGCGGCGGCCGACCGTATGACACGCGGGGTTGCGACAGTCATAGGGAGGATCCGGCAACTGGGACTCGAGGTGGCATTGCACAAGTCCGAGGCCATGTGTTTTCATGGTCCTCGGAACGCGCCACCTGCGGGTTCCCAGATCACGGTAGGAGGGGTTCGCATCGGCGTCGAGGGTACGATGAAGTACCTGGGACTCGTCCTCGACAGCCGGTGGAACTTCGTCGAACATTTTCGACGTTTGGCTCCCAGATTGGACAGGGCCGGGGCCGCCTTGAAGCGGCTCCTACCCAATCTGAGGGGGCCAAACGCCTCCTGCCGGAGGCTCTACGCGGGGATCGTGCGGTCCATGGCCCTCTACGGGGCACCGGTGTGGGCGCGTTCGTTGAGGCAGCGATCAGCTCGCCTGATGAACGCGTCCCAGAGGGTCATGGCGATCCGCATCATCCGAGGATACCGCACGATCTCCCGTGAGGCGGCGAGCCTCCTTGCCGGACTGTCACCGTGGGATCTGGAGGCAAAAATCCTCGCGCACCTGTACGAGTGGCGCGAGGAGGCCAAACGCCGTGGCGAAACTCCGCTGCCGCGACAACTCGCGGCTCGGCGGACGGAGCTCCGGCAGGATCTCATGGTGACATGGAGAGAGCGACCGTCGCAACCCAGAGCTGGGCACGCCACCATCGCGGCGGTAGTTCCCCTCTTTGAGGAGTGGCTGGAGAGGCGTCACGGCGCCCTCACCTTCCGCCTGACGCAGGTGCTCACCGGACACGGCTGTTTCGGTAAGTACCTGTGTCGGATCAAGGCGGAGGTGACCCCCGGGTGTTTCCATTGCGAGGATCGCCCAGTGGACACGGTGGAGCATACGGTGGAGGTTTGCCCCGCTTGGGCAGAGCACCGCCGTGTCCTCGTGGATGCGATAGGCGGCAGCGACCTCTCGCGCCGTGCCCTGGTTCAGGCCATGGTACGAAGCGAGAGGGAATGGGAGGCCGTCTCCTCCTTCTGCGAAGCAGTAATGCTCGCGAAGAGGGAGGCGGCATACGCTAGGGAGACTCGAGTCGCCCTAGCGCTCCCAGCCGCAACCGCCGCCTGAGACGCCAGGGGGTTCGGACGCCGCGAGACGATCTCCGGCCACCGTAGACCCGGGCCTGCGGTCGGCGAGTAGTGGGTAACTCGCCGTCCGATCAGCACCAGGCCCGAGAGTCGACGGCGCGTAGTGTTCCACGCGCGCCTCAAAGAGTTGTCAGCCAAGGGAAGGGGCCTGCCACGGCCGATGCCTGCCCGGGGGTGGAGGATAAATTCGAAAGAGTTACCTCGCCCCCGGGCACTCGAGGCAGGGAGGAACAGGGGTGGGTTTTAGTGTCGCCGCACACGAGCCACTCGCCACAGCCACAAACGCCGCCACTAGAAGCTAGAAGCGGCTACAAAGGTAGCTGAAGCGCGCGACAGCCACTTGTGGCCGGTGGTCGACACTTGCGGTCGGTGGCTGCTTGTTGTTGTACTTTTTTTTAACCCTTGCGGCGTGCAGTATCATAATGGACTCTGACGAAGAAGGTTTAATTGCGCTACTTTTGATAAAAAGACGTCGTCGTAGAAGACGAAACCGTAGTTATTGGATACATCCAATTTTAACGAATGTAAACAAATGCAACGAACATTTCGATAATCTTCTAAACCATCCTAAAAAGTTTTTCAAACATTTTCGTTTAAGCATAGGTACGTTTTGGGAACTACATGCTCTATTATATGCTGGATTAAAGCACCACGATACCAACATGCGGAAAAGCATCGCACCTGCGGAAAGACTAGCTATCACATTAAGGTAAGTGGAAATAATCACTAGCATAAAACTCCACAGAACACTATGATAAAATAATCTATACTTTATTTATAATAGAAAAAACAATGCACATTGATTATAATAATCAATGTGCATTTCTACTAGAGAATAGCTAGTTAACAAATAAAACACGTAGGTATTTGTATTTAGTTATTATGTCTTTATTATAATTTGGTATCACTCGTCATCATCACGGAACATGTTTTCGATAACAGAACTGTTGTCCATAGACTGGTCAGAATAATATGAATGAGTTGGAGAAGGCTGAATTATAGGTGAAGACGGGATAGATGTAGAAGCGTTTTGTGTAGAGTATGACATGTCAAGCATAGACTTGTCGGAATAATGTGAATGAAGTGGAGAAGGCTGAACAGATGTAGAAGCTTTTTGTGTCGAGTGTATGTTGGCATTTCCTGAAGAATAACCATAACATTGTGCCGAATAGGTTTCATAATTTTGATTATGCGTGTACTTTCTAATTAACTGTAATATTTCTGATTTAAAATCAAGTTTACAATTTTCGTCAATTTTTTTTACATGTGGAAGCAGCGACATCAGAAATTGCTTATCGGGGTCATTTTGGTCGCTTATTTGATCATGTTTACGTTTTAAATTTTCCGAAAGTGTTCTGAGAATTTCATTTTCTGATTTTTCGGCCCTTTTTATATTAATGTTTCTGTTTATTTTCGGGCGAGATGTTTCCGCATCATCAGTTGCATTAGTAACATCGGTAGGCGGTCTCACTTCTTTTAAGGAATTCAAGAACGATAGATGATTGAAATAAATGTACTGTTTACTGCTTGTTGCTGCCGAACCACTCGCAACGTTCTTGTTTTTTGCATTTTCTCTATTAAAACTGTCACGAAGACTCTTCCACTTCCTCTGTAATTTAGTTACTGTAACAACAAAAAATATAATTTTAATTTATTTTAAAAAAAATATAATTTGTTTCAGGTATCTAGGAACTGGATGCTCGTTTGAGGATTTTGAACTCTCTTACCACCGTGGGGCCTCTACAGCAAGGAAAATAGTACAAGAAACATGTCAACTAATTTGGAACTATTTAAAAGCCGTTTGTATTCCAGAACCGACCCAAGACATGTGGAAAGAAATTGCCAGCGGATTTCTTCAAAATACTAATTTTCTTAATTGTTTAGGCGCCATAGATGGGAAACATATAAGAATTATTCATCCATTCGATACCGGCTCCTTGTACTTTAACTATAAAAAATTTTTTTCAATAGTACTTCTAGCAAGTTGCGACTCGAATTTACTTTTTACGTTCGTGGATGTTGGGGCATACGGTAAAGCATCCGATTCTACAATATTTAGAGAAAGTGAACTGTGTAACAAAATACACAGAAAGACATTAAATATCCCCTCACCACGACAGGTCGGTAATCGACAACCATTGAACTACACATTTGTTGGTGATGAAGCATTTGGCCTCAGTGAAAATATGATGAGGCCATATGCTGGAAAATATTTGGACTTAGACAAAAAAGTTTTCAATTATAGGTTAAGCCGTGCCAGACGTTGCATTGAGTGTACCTTCGGCGTACTAGCAAACAAATGGAGAATATTACATCGCCCATTAAACACTTCTGTTCATTTCTCAGAAGACATTGTGAAAACTTGTTGCATTTTGCACAACTTTATTCGCAAAAGGGATGGCTTCAATTTTCGGCATACTTTGAAAATAGTGGGACTCGAAAATATACAAAATACAGGCTGGCCAGTAACACGAGCGTCTACGGCAAGAGATACGTTAAAAGATTATTTTATGAATGAAGGAGCAATACCGTGGCAAGAAAATAGAATATAAATATATGGTTTTATATTATTTTATTAAACTTACCTTCAATGTTCTTTTCTTTGGCAGTTTTATTCGAAAAATCTCCCACAAACAATTCGCAGATTTCTTCCCAGGCCTTCACTTTTTCTCCTCTATTACTATAGCTATCACTTTTTGAATCCCAAATCGCAGGACGGGATTGTATCTCTGATATAAATAATTCTATATCCATATTTATCTACCTATATGAACTACAGACTACGTGCGTGCGTTACCGTCGACTTACACAGGTTAACTGAGGCAAGGGAGAGAGGGGCGCGGAATCGCGCGAGTGGCGTGTGGCGGCTTTTTGTGTCGGCGTTTAGTGGCCGGTGCGAGCCACAAGATGCAAGCTGCGACGATTTGAAGCGTGTGGCCGCCACCGGCGCCAACCGTGTGCGGCGAGTCCATATAAAATGTATGAAAAATACAGGAAATATGCCAGTGGCGGCGTTTTGTGGTTGTGGCCGGTGGCCCGTGTGCGGGAGCCCTTAGTCAGTAAGAGTCTGACACACCCTTCCGCTCCACCCTAGAGCGGAAGAAGTCATAGGATGATTTCCCACACCCCAAAAAAAAAAAAAAAAAGGGGTAGACCATGATCGGTAATGATTTAGGCTTATTTAGGGAGTAATCACCCGCTCCATAGAATACTTGAACTAAAAAAAACACCGATGTAGCAATCGTGTGTAATGTAATTGAAAGGGGAAAATTATGAATGAATGAAGTATAAACCTAATAAGTTTAGAAAAAATAACATAATATCAAAAGAAATAATAATATAAAAGAGTTCCAATTTTGTATTGTACGGAGGTTGCGTAGAGAAAATTAAAAAGAAAGATTTGTTATTTTGTCAAAAACTGTCTGACATTTGAAATATTTTTCGCAGCCAGATTTGAATGAATTAAATAATTATTTAGTTAAATAATCAGTAGTATATTTAAATAAGTACGTATTTTACCCTTATGCATACTATTTAAGGTGCATAGTGAAATATGTGAAAACACCATAGTAATGCATGCCTATGGAGTTCTTCAGAGGTTGAGGAGGAAAGAGGGAAATTAATACATCAAAGCTATAACTCTTCCATAAGCTTTGGTTTATAATAAATTGGGATTCAAAATGGATTTAAAATTTATTAACGGGTTGGTACGTTTGTAATAACTATGTAATATGATTAAATAAATTCGAAAGTGAAGTGTAACGGTATTTATTAAAATTGTACTGTGTTGTGCGTGTAAAGTAGCCAACTTTGACTATACAGTGACCCCTAGTATGTCGGCAGGATGCCCTAGAAGAGTCACCTTCTAATCAATAGTTGGTATGTAGGATACGCTGTGGATATTCTCCAACAGCACTCCCGTTAGTCAGTACTGGTCACAAACACAAGTGTCTCCGAGGAGTTTAGCACAAGTGAATGCTACCAGCTTATGAGGGTTCAGATGTGAACCTTAGGTAATGTTACTGTCTGTAGGATGGGGTAGTTATGTTTTGTTTTGAGTCTTGTAAGTAAGTATTGCACCATGTACTGATTGGATATGTGTGTTGTAAAATAATAATAATAATAAAATAGTTTGTTGGGTAAAATCTTGTTAGGTAGTATGGAAATTGGAACCTGTAAGAAATGTTAATAAATTAAAATGCTTGATTTTTATTGGAATGATAGAATTGATGTAGTCAAAAGGTGCCGCTAATTTGTTTTGGGAGGACTAGTTCCTTTTGGAATTTTGAGAAATAAAATAAATAACAATATCTAAAACAATAATTAACACAAAACAACACTATTATAAAAAAAAATAAAAAATCAATAGATGATGGAATGGGCTTCACTCGACAGACGGGGTCGAGACTAATCCAGAACAGCTTCACGACCAGAGCTTATCCTGCTGATGCTGATGGCTCCGGGATGATGAGCTGGGTTGACGATGAGGCGGCTGCTGGGCTCTGGTATGGGATGGGCTGGGTTCGATCACGTTTAGGCGGTTGCTGGGCTCTTCGATCACGTTAAGGGCGGCTGCTGGGCTCTGGGATGGGATGGGCTGGGTTCGATCACGTTGAGGGCGCCAGTGTCACGGTGCGGAGGTCGTGTCTCGTTGCGGGACCGGAATGGTGGTGTGACACGTAGAGGAGGACGTAGAGTAGGAGGACCGTGGATGAGGAGTTCAATGAATAATAACCCACGACGAGTTAACACATTATATTTGTTATTTACAACAGTGGGCTTTATTATAATATTACGAACACATACACTGTGATTAGTTACGTAATTTAATTGTATTAATACACAATTCTAGGAAACTGGTAACTGACACTTAGAGTCGAAAAATGACAATGAGGAGCTTCTACTAGCTCGGCTCCAGAATTTGAACTAACTTTTAATATAAAAACAGACTATTGACATAGAAAACAAGTAATTTTTGAATTTGAAATTAAAAAAGGTAGCAAAGAACGTAATTTTGGAATAGAGGTCAAACAATAAACAAGGCTTTAACACTGCCTTGTTACAGCCTAATATTCAAAACGGGTAAAGTTACCCAGGAACAAAAGGCTGGCAGGTTCAAATGGTATGGTAATGGGCGTGTCACGTTACCCGCTTGGACAATTCCGCCACACTATTCCCAAACCACTGTAAGCCAGAATCAACAGTGGCGACCACCAAAAAAATCGCCGAGGCAATGAAGCTCGACGAGAGAAACGATTCAACTGTCTTGGGTCCTGCAACGAAATTAATCAGAAAAGAACAGCGGAGTAGTCAGAAAAACATAATTTCCACTTTACCCGCTTGTAAAATCACCGCTGGATCTGCAAGAGTTTCTACGCAATGGATTCTCGAAGGTGGAAGTCCAGAGTGGGAGTCCATGGAGTCCGTCCTAGAAAGAGGTGGTGTGATGAATTGAATGTCTACCTTATGGGATTTGAGACGGCGCGCGAAAAGAGTACCTGGATGGACTTGGAGGAGGCTTTTACCGGGAAATGCGAGCTTCTGTATCAGCATAAGGTCGTTAAACAAGGAAATTACGTGTGTCCATGTCACCACATACGAAATAATCACACAACTCCTGCATCGTGCGTAGAGTTTTCCACGTGCTTTTTACATAGACAATGGCCCGACAACAACCATTGGGCAGTTGCCCAGACCACACAAAGCACTCGTCTGGTCGGAGGTTGCTTCCTTTCCAAAGAAGGTTTGCGGGACTTTACATTTTTTTTGGTTGGCAAATCATCAAATAAATTCGCCCGTTCTGGGTGGAGCGGGAGGGCGTGTCAGACTGTTACTGACTAAAACCCACCCGTGTTCCTTCAGTTGGCAGTGCCAGGGTCGCAGTGACTCTTTCAAACACAGCTGCAACCCTCAAAGGCCAAAACCACCACCAGTTCTTCCCATCGGTTCGCGAACGGCTGGCTAAGACATGGCTGGGGTGGGCCACTGTGTTGGCCAATTTCTCACAGGTCATGGCAACTTGAAGGGTAAATTATTTTCCTTCAAGCCTGTAAAAAAAAAGCCTCGCCTTTATGTCAATGTTCTAAACCTGATTGCGAATACGAACAATCTGGACATTATATCCTATGGGAGTGTTCTCTTTGGCAAACTGGACGCAATATTATGTTGGATAGTTTCAGCCTACGTCTGGAGTTGTCTTTTACACGGACCTTGTGGAAACTGGAACGAATTTCCGTGCGTTCAAGCGCTTTTGCCATACCTATAATTGGAATCAAGTGTAACAGCTCACAATTTTAGGACCCATTAATATTAGTGTTTTAATCCGTGGTGCTTCAAAACTGGCTTACTCCAGTTGTAAATACCCCCTTTGTGCCTAATGACCTAGCTTTGTTCTGTCTCCCGTTTCAGGAGGGAAGTGGAAATTATGTTTTTCTTACTCCTCCACTGTTGTGTGTGTGTGGACCCAAGACCGTTTAATCGTTTCTCTGGGACTCGTCGAGCTTCATTGCCACGGCGATTTTTCTGGTGGTCGCCACTGTTGATTCTGGCTTACAGAAGTTGCAGTGGTTTGGGAATAGTGTGGCGGGCACGTCCAAAAAAAAAAACACCCGT